>JBBCBC010000041.1:0-416755 GCA_037126765.1 Stenogyne calaminthoides
ACGGTGTATCTGGGATATACAAATTTATGTCTTAAAACAAGCATGGAAAACACGTCTAGGCTGATATCATTAATTAGTAGTTTTACCTTTATTCAGGGAAGAATGTTGGAGGCACCAAGAAAGAAGTTCTTCACCGCAAGCATCACCTTCAGACAAGGGAGAACTAATCCCGTCTTCCCCAATGCTTACCATCTTCCCGCGGATTATGAACACCATTTTGTCAACAAGGCCGTTATGGTGCAAGATTCTACTCCCTTGGATATAAGTTTTCGTCTTTAGCCTCTCACGTATAGCATCCATGATTGGCTCATCCATCAGTTGAAATATTCGAACCTGCTACTGAACTTAATCT
The DNA here is from genome assembly GCA_037126765.1 of Stenogyne calaminthoides. NCBI lineage: Eukaryota > Viridiplantae > Streptophyta > Magnoliopsida > Lamiales > Lamiaceae > Stenogyne > Stenogyne calaminthoides. The sequence goes on from JBBCBC010000041.1 coordinate 353, forward strand.
TATCACTTGAAGATGGCAAACCAAATATATGTCATGAAATTAATAGCAGATGAAACAATTGTTTATTGAAGGATCTTCGATTAATTTTCTGATAGAACGACTTACTTTCTCAACGAATTTGCCTAATCTGTTGTTGGAGATCTTCTGGTAAATTCTCCATCAGAACAAGTTCATCTACACCCCTGGTGGCGGCCCAATTGAACCGTTCAGAGTTCCGAACTTCACTGCATGTCATTCAACCAATTAGATTAGCATTGCTTAAAATATGTCTGGAAAAAGAAACTTGGTGGTTGAGGCAACATCTCGGAAACAATGGTATAAGACTGTAGTGAAAGAGGTGCACGTAAATTAAACAGAAAAAATTAATATACATCCTTCGTAGTTCTTCAGGCAACCGACGATGACTCATCCACATCTCAACATCGCGGCGTCTAAAAGACATTTCTAACCTCCTGAAGAATTAAAACTATGAAATTAACTTGAAATATATATATGAATCACATATACAGATGGAGACTAAAGTTGTACCTGCTGTAATCAAGAATCTGGGGAAAATTGGGAATGGTCCCAATATACAGAGCAAACACCAGAAGTCCGGTGAGGGTGAAAAGAACTTCCCACACAAAGTAGGTTGGCTCTTGATTCCCAGCCAGGGAATTGATTTGCTTAATTAATAATTAATTGTATCAGATGAAATAATTAAGTCCTTTTTTAGGGAAAGTAAAACATGATATTCAACTTTTCATGGCATATACCTTTAAATTACTAAGAGCACGTCATTGTATTAAACACAATTGCACATTACTTGTGGAAAAGCATATAAAGATACCTGAAACCCCCAAAAAAGTGAGTAGACATATCTTGTTGCTATACTTTTTTTGGTAGTTAGATTGACAACAGGTTGATATATCCCAAAGTCGAAACCATCTTTTCCAAAACAAGCAATTGCATTTTCATTCTTCTTCCAATCCTTCCATTCTGAAACATTCCCAAACCTTCTCACATAATCATTTCCACGTCCACAGTCCATAAATTCCACGCACCTCGTAGTGTTGCTGTTCCAAAGGCAATTCGAAAGCACTGATGTACCCTCTACACACAAGTATATTAAGAAAGAGATATGAGCTGAGAAATTGAACGCTGATACAGAACAAAAAATAAAAGAAAATGCTCTAAAAGTCAAAAGCAAACCTGTAGGCCGAAGAGATACCAGCACGAGCCTACCACATGGCTTACATATAAAATTGTAACAAGACTCGTGACAAAATCTGACCAGGCTGACTCGAAGATGAAGCCAGTTGGAGATGAACCAGAAACCAAACATAAGAATCTGTACAGCCTTGGAATCAACTGAACAAGAATGGCTGATCTAACAAGATTTTTTGCATAATTGACACCAGATGCCCGGGATTCGAACCCGTAATTAGTCGGATAATTTCCTTTCCAGTTGGAGTCTGGTAAGATCAATAGAATGATAATCTACAGAAAACAAATAGTCCTGTTTTAGTAACTATCATTCTAGAGCTATACATTATAACCAATAAATGTAACTCAGAGGATCACATCCTAATTAGTGTGACAACGTGATAAGCACAAGTGGTCACACTAAAATGAGTCATGGAAGAAAACGATGAAATGCAGAGATTACGGAATTATTATGCAGGGCACATACTTTCTTACCTGTGGCAGGGGCAGTACAAGAAAGAAATCCATAATAAAATGTCCACAAAGATACTTCCGGGCAATCATTTTAGGGTCATTAACTAAATCTCCAGATCCCACACCTCTGGATTCAGGATCAACATAAGCTAACCTGAACTGCAAAATGATGTGTATATTCAATTGTAAAAGATAGCAAAAGAAGCATAAGAAATTACGTTGCAATGTCTAATGTGCTTTGTAATACGAGAAGATTTTGTCCAAAAGATGAAGCCTCTTTTTCCTCCTTTTTTTTTAGAATCAAGTGCTTAATCTGCTAAGCAATATGTAAAAGTTGAGCAAGTCAACATTGGGAAAAACTAATGTCTTAATCAACATAATATGTTCTCAGACAAATGATAGGTGACTAGATTATATAATCTACCTTCACATGCATCATCTAAAATCCACAACTATTTTATGGAAATAAATGAGAGCAGCCATGTATAGACTAGAAGAAGTAATTATCAAAAGCTTCAATGCAGTTCCGAGTGAATATATATATATATGTACCTGAAGGAGGATATGGAGCAAATAAATGAAGTCATTCATGCTTCTCAAGACGATGAGTGTTGTTTCCATGGACCAATTTAATACTATACACTTGTTATCCTGAGACAAGTGTTCATTCATCACCTTCTCTAGTTATACATTAACATATGGGCAGTAAAATCATGGATGAAGAGTAGCAAAGATCAAAAGAAAGGTACTATCAGTTTAAAAGCATATGAAGGTAAATGAAAAACAAATTAAGATTGCATTAGCCATAATTTGAAGCGTACGTTGCATGTGATATAATTGTGGTGTGAAAACCTTAATAAATATTCGAGCATAGTCATAGAATACTTTCTTCACACATATATATATAGCATCTCCATTATTCTAAATTAATGACATTTTGGATTAATTTTGTGATTAATAATTTGGTTTTCAAAACCATTCAGTTTCAAGTGAGAAGAAGCATCTAATCTAATAGGATAACACAAGATCAGAAGAAGAAGCTTACCTGCTGCACACGAAACAGGAAAAAGTAGAATGGATCTAGAAAAAGTGAAAACGAGCAAGAAACCATGAACAACTTGTTCCACTGGTGAACAACTTTTGCATGAGGATTCATAACTCCACGAATATTACGTAGCATAAAGGACCACATTCTCTTTTGGATTTCTGTGGAGTCTATTGTGATACTGGAAAAGGAACACTATTAGTTCATTGGTTGAAATGAATTACCATGTAAAAAACATACTATATATCGCAATTGGAAATATATATAGTGAGTATCTACAGCAACGAATACTTTGATGGATTTGGCTTAGGAAAACGAAATTAACACAATAATACTAAAATTATATTAGTAAATGAGACTTGTCAAACCTCAAGAAGAATTCAACTCCGATCATCCGAGTGTGTTCACGATATATAGGTGTCTTATCTAATCCATTCCTGAAATACATGCACCTTCAAGCAAATACCTTAGTGATGTTTGAATAATAGTAACAAAAACTTTGCAGGCAGACAGTAATAATTCTAACAGAAATCTTGAAAGCTGTGTTTAAGCCATGATTCCATGTTTAGTTATAGAAACACTATATAATATCAGTATTGTAAAAATGATTTCATTCTATACGCCTTTCCTTGTCATATATTAATGCATGTTTGAAATTAGTAGACATAGAGAGAATTAGATGTTTATCAAGGCACGGCAGCAATGGGAAGGCCAAGAAAATTCAACGTGTCCCACCCAAATTAAAGTCTTGGTCTTTCTTTGATTATGCATACCTCTCAATATATTTAAATTAAAATGTACTTATATCTTTATAAAAATACTATGCTTCAAAAGAATATTGTTGAAAACATAATGTACAATAGTTTACTCGTAAAGAGCGCACAAAATATACATTTACATGCAAACAAAGAGAAGAACTATTGTGCACTGTGTAATGCAAGTGTGTTTTTGAAACATGTAACTTATTTACATTCAAACGTGCCCCAACTTGGTCATTTCCATTACAAGTTGAGACTATATCAGTGGGCTGTGGGCGAGTTAGAGTACCCTCGTCGTGCTATAATCAGTGATCCCTTCAGGTAGATATTTTTAAGGCGATACTCAATCGCCCACTATTTCAATACAATTGATTAACAAATAAAGGGATGGAATATTATTTAATAAATTTAGAAGAACCAAATAAAAAAAAAATCTAGAATATAAAATAGAATCCAGAAAACATTTCCCCTTCTTTTTCTTTCTCCCATTGTAATTTACAACTAGAAATTATTCAACCAGCTTCAAAGTGTCTACAGATAGACCAAGTTATTACATCAACTTTCCCACGTACACAGCCTTATCTCTCCTATACAATGCCTCCTATAGTGGTACAAAAGAATCAAAAGATACATGTATTCTAGACTATACGAACCTATATGATTAATTATGTGGCGGGCTTGAGGAATCAGCTCGATTTATTCTTTTCTTTCTGTATCTCCATGCAACTTGGATTCGTTTTGCAGCAAGTCCTCGCCAGTATGGCGATTCATATCTGCAATGCACCCAGAATTTATAATTGATGATCATTTTAATGATAAAATTTGATTAACAGAAATTACCTTATGGCGCCTTGAACACGTGGACTTCTCAAGAATCTTGCGAAAAGACTGGTAACTTCTTCGAGATCAGCTGCCCGCAATACAAAAGCTTCGACGTTTGTCATGCAACTTACCACCCTGTTGCTCAGCAATCTATGTTCTGGAATCCTAATTCTTTTTCCATCTGAAAATTAAGAGATATGAGTGTTGATTTTTGTACCAAATAAGTTGCTATTTTTGCAATTTTAGTATCCTCAGCAAGAAACGAGTGAATTGCAAATTTAGGACACAGATATCATTAGTAGTTTTACCTTTATTCACGGAAGAATGTTGGAGGCACCAAGAAAGAAGTTCTTCCCCGCAAACATCACCTTCAGACAAGGGAGAACTAATCCCGTCTTCTCCGATGCTAACCATCTTACCGCGAATTATGAATACCATTTTGTCAACAAGGCCGTTATGGTACAAGATTTTACTGCCTTGGATATATGTTTTTGTCTTTAGTCTCTCACGTATAGCATCAATAATTGGTTCATCCATCAGTTGAAATATTCGGACCTGTTATTGGGCGATGCAGATAATTCATTAGGAAATCTGAAATATCATTGCAATCTTATCAATAAACATGGTTAATTTTCTGATAGAACTTACTTTCTCGACAAATTTAAAGAGATGACACCTAATTCGTCGTTGGAGATCTTCTGGTAAATTCTCCATTAGAACTTCTTCATTTACCCCCCTAGTGGCGGCCCAATTAAAACGTTCAGAGTTTCGAACTTGACTGCATGGAAGCAAATATGCATTCAACCAATTAGGAACAACATTGCTTAAAATAGATATTGTAATTTTATCAATACAGAGAGAATCTTATAAACTGTTAGAAGTAGATAAATGAATAACAACAATAATCATCACTCAGAAAATTAATGTGTAACCTCCGTAGTTCTTCAGGCAAGCGACGATGGCTCATCCACAGCTCAACATCACGGCGCCTTAAAGACATTTCTAATTTCCTAGAGGAAAAAAGAAAATAAATTCCAATAGTCAAAGCAAGATTGTCAATTAAGAAGAAGTCAACAGTCGTATCAAAAATAAAAAATTAAACATGATGCACTTGAAAACAAATATGACGTGTCACATGTATTGATGGAGAGTTAAGTTGTACCTGCGTCCAAGAGCCTGGAGAAAATTCTGAATATTTCCAATAAGCAGAGCAAAAAGCAGAAGGCCTACTCCTATGATCGCCATAGTGAAAAGAACTTCCCACACAAAATAGCTTGGCACTTGATTCCCAGCTAAGGTACTAATTTGCTTATAAAACAAACAAAAGTTGGAACTGTATTAGAGAAAGTCGTGATTTGTGTGTGTGTGTGTATAGAATAGGAAGTAGAATAACTTTTTGTAGAGAACTCAATCCATAGAAATATAATGTCAATGAGTGTTATCATAAATAGATACCTGGAACCCCCAAAACAGTGAGTATACATATCTTGTTACTATACTTTTCTGGGTGGTTAGATTGACAGCAGTTTGATATATCCCAAAGTCAAAACCATCTTTCCCAAAACAAGCAGTTGCATTTTCATTCTTCTTCCAATCCTCCCATGTTGAATCATTCCCAAACCTCCTACCATAATCATTTCCATGTCCACAGTCGATAAATTCCATGCACTTCGTAATGTTGCTATCCCCACAGGCATTTCGAAAGCATTGATTTACCCTCTGCATACAAGTAAATTAAGACACAAATCGGACGAACACAAAAACAATAAAAGAAAATTCTATAAAAGTAAAAGGCCAACCTGTAGGCCGAAAAGATACCAGCACGAGCCAACCAAGTGGCTTGCCAAAACAAATGTAAGAAGATTCATGACAAAATTTGACCAGGCTGACTCGAAGATGAAGCCAGTTGGTGATGAACCAGCAACCAAAGGCAGGAATCTGTACAGCCTTGGAACCAACTGAACGAGAATTGCTGCTCGAAGGAGATTTTTTGCATAATTGGCACCAGATGCCCCAATTGAGTCTGGTAAGATCAATAGGAAGACAATCTACAGAAAGAAAATAACACAGTTTCATTAACTGTCTTGTTATGGCGATAACTCATAAGCTTACATCCTAATTAATGACAATGAAATAACCAAAAGAGGTCAACATTATTATGCAGCGGAACGGGAAGAACATGACATATACTCACCTGTGGCAGGGGCAGTACAACAAAGAAATCGATAATAAAATGTCCAGAGAGATAATGCCGGGCAATCATTTTAGGGTCATCAACTAAATCTCCAGATCCAACAACTCTGGTTTCAGGGGCAACATAAGCTAGCCTGAACTGTAAAATGACGATGTATATTCGCTCGTAAAAAGCATAGTTTTTAAAGGCGCAGAAAGGCGCAAGGGGTGCTTCAATGCAGTTTAAAGTGAGTATATGTACCTGAAGGAGGATATGGAGCAAATAAATGAAGTCGGTCATGCTTCTCAGGACGATTATTGTTGTCGTCAAGGGCCAGTTTAATACGATACACTTGTTATGCTGAGACAAGACAGTTCATTCATCACAATCAGTGGTTATGCATTAAACATATAGAAAGTAACTTCATAGATGAGTAACAAAGATCAAATTATGATCTCAGTTTACAAACATATAAAAAAAGTAAATGAAAATGATAAGCACAAGCAGCCATGCTCTGAAGCATTGCATGTGAGCATCCTAGCGTATTCTCGACCAAAGTGCAAAGTGTTTATAAACTAAGCCTCATAAGCTTTATTATCAATTAATGAACATTTTGTTCGATCGTGATTTAGAGTTCGGTTTTAAAACGCATTCATTTTTAAGAGAGACGAACCATCTAATGGAATTGCACAAGAATGGAAAGAAGAACAATTAACTTCAAGAAGCTTACCTCCTGCACATATAACAGAAAAAAGAACAAAGGATCTAGAAAAACTGCAAACGAGCAAGCAATAACAAAGAACTTGTTCCACTGCTGAACAACTTTTGCGTGAGGATTCATAACTCCAGGAATAAAAGGTAGCAGAAAGGACCACATTCTCTTTGCCCAACCTTTCGCATCTCCATGGAGCATATTGTGAATCTGCAAAAACGTGCACGGCGTTTGAACATTACAAGTGCATTGACTGTAAAAAGCATACAATTGCATTCGATAATATATGGAATATCTACAGCAACGAACACTTAAATGGAATTGGCTTATTGAAAAAGATAATAACCAAGCAAAATGTTTAGGAAAATAAATGGCATAAACTTAGTACCTTTGCATCAATTATCTCCGATTTTCTAGAAGGCTTCGTGCGGCCCTTAACACTGTAATACATTGGACAAGTTGTGCAGTATGGATCATTGCACATTCCCAGCTGCCCAGACCTCAAAAGGTGTTCGTTTTTCCCCATATAGTCATCCAATGCCCATTCATTATTTTTGGTCCGATCAATTGAAGAAGGATATCTTTCTACTTTGGGCTCAGCTGTTTTCTGGGGAGGCTGAAAGATGAACTCCTGGTTGCGGTTAGAATATATAGGACCACTCATCTGTATAACGGAAGCCCGTCTTTCAGTTCTGAGAGGGCCGGTGAAACCCACGAGGTTGGGCTCATATTCGGAGTAGTCCAGAGAGTTGGTGGGGATGGACATTGATGCACTTCTTGTCCTAGTTGTACGACTTCTTGAAGACCCATTCTGGTCGTCCGAGTGTAAATACGTGACTGGTAACATAGGCGTTTCGTCTCTTTCAGAAGCAGCCATTCGTCGAATATACCTTGAAACCAGATAAATACCCAAGTAAGTTTGAAAATCAATAACGAAATAATGCAGGTGGTATGTTTTGATTTAAGTGTTTCCTGTTCAGACAATTGCATCAAATATTGTAATTTAGACAGAACTTGTTGAAACTTCAGTGTTAAATCAATCATTTCAATTTACTTGTTTAATTTCTGGAAATACAATGATCACAATTCTAGCCATGATTCTTTTTCTCTTTTACCAGAATTGCATACTATGTTCAGCATTCTCTCCATCTCTTTTCTTTTACTCTTTCAATTTCCAAAATTCACTTGTAGGCACCAATTGCAACATTCCGTGATTGTACACACACATACACACAAATATATATGAATATGTTACACAACATCGAACAATCTACTCTAAAAGAAGTAGAAAATGATTTGTTGTACAAAATTGAACAAAAGCAGGATCACTAACTCACTGTAAAACCCAGTAGTAGCAAAAGTTCATATGTACAATGGAAGAAATACAAGCACTATTGACATAAACAGAGGTTAAACATGCAAGTAAAAATAAGAAAATCTGTAATTCCCTCGGAAAGACAGCCCATTTGCACACTAATCGCTAGAGAAAGAGAAGCAAACCTGTTTTAACAAGTTGAGTCCCAAAAAAAGGCCAGCAGCTTAAACACAAAGCTCAAAACATAAAAGAGAAATGTGATCAAAGACTAATCAAAGTTAAGAAAACAGAGCAATGGGAAAGGCAAGAATTCAAAGTGGAGAGCTAAAGGTGTTGAATTCATTGACTTGTAAAGAAAGGAGAAAATAGTGCGTTAATTAATTAATAATTGGATAAAAAGGGAAGACTCAAAAGCGCTGACCCAGCAAAATTATAAACTACAGACTTTACAACCAAGATAGAAACACACACACCCATGTGGGCATGTGCGTGTGCAACGCGGCAGCCGGTCGTTGTCGTTAGTAATGGATATTGTACTCTTGGCATTGGAGGTTGTTCCACGGCGTAGTCTACCATGTTTTGTCGTATCTGCCTTGACCCACCAAAAATGTCTTGGTCTTTCTCTCAATTATTATTATAAAGGATAAATACAATTTGCCATCTTCGTTTTTCAATCTTATTATTTGCATCTTATTATTTGAATGCAACAGCTTATCAAGTCTCCAGCCGGCTATATATATATATATACATATATGCCTAGATTTCAAAAACAATTTTATTCTTGTCCAACTTTGTTGACTAGTTGACGACTTGAGGTTCAGTTCATTTATATAGTCCTCTACATTCGATTCCTAAATACGTTTATATTTTTCTCGTTGCATATAAAGTAAAAAAATATTTTTTTATATAAAAAATATTTGGTAAGACAAAGTCTAGGATATAAATTTATATACATATAAATCCCAATTGAGATCCAATTTCACTTTACTCAATTTATTCTTGACCCGCTTTGACCCCTTTTTGACCATTTGACCCGCTGACCCTCCCTAAATTGATTGATTTGTATTTATATAAATTTGTACAATATACCTACTCATTTGGTAATTGGTTACCCTCAACCTCTAGACCATTAAATATGATGAAGAAGAAAACAGATCAGTGATATAAAGTGTGACAAATTATTGTGCGAGAGGAAAGGAATTTAAATTTCTTAGAAAAAAATTGTTCGATGTTAGTGGGCTTACGCGAAATATTTAATGGGCCTTGCATGAAAGTCATTTATGGGCGTTGCATTATTGTCAACATATAAATGGGCTGGGCCTCGCATGTTATTGCGGGTCCGGGCCCCACTGAAAAACAAGATATATTAACTTAAAATTTTAAAAAACGAACGTATAACTTGTCAATTGGCACGTACATGGCGGAAATCTGAGCGGCATCAACGACCAAGCACGCTCCCATACGTGTACATGTATGCATCAATGTCCCCTCTTTCTCTCTCTAGAAGCAGCATTGCAATTTGCAGCTGAAAAATGGTGGTGACTACTACAATAGCCGACTCCGACCAACTCCTCCGCTGCACTTTCGCTTCCAGATACTCGCAAGCCCAGGTAAGGTAACCCCCTTCAAAATAGGGTTTCACACTGATTGCATTTTCTGATTTGTGTAAATTAGGTTTAAAATCCCCAATGGGTCGATGCCCAAGGACGCTGCGTATCAGATTGTGAGCGATGAGTTGATGCTCGATGGAAACCCTCGCCTCAACTTGGCTTCCTTTGTTACCACATGGATGGAGCCCGAGTGCGATAAGCTAATCATGGCCTCCATCAATAAGAATTATGTTGATATGGATGAGTACCCTGTTACCACTGAACTCCAGGTGTGTTATTGTTAACTTGCTAATTCCTCCGAAAATTACTTCAGCTGTGCTCATTTGGTAACACTAGGTTGAATTAATTACTCTGTTTGTCACCAAAAGATGCCCCAATTTGATGGATTTCAGTAAATCAGAGTGTGAAATATGGACACTTTATGTCATTTTCTTCGGAAGCAGTTGATGAAAGTTATAAATAACTCTGATTTTGGGAGATAATATCTTAAGTTTAGAAAAAGAGAATGACGATCTCATTATCATGGGGGAGTTGAGCTGGATTATGTTGGTTGTAATTAAGATGTATTTTTTGTAAGTATAAGTCTGATATTTCGATATTAGAGATCTTGAATTTGGAAAGTCTCAAAGAGAGGTTTGATGTCATTATCCTGGGAGAATTGAATTTGATTTTCATAACATGTTCGTTGTTTACAGAACAGTTATAATCTGGCTATCTGTTATGCAGAATCGATGTGTGAATATGATAGCCCATCTTTTCCACGCTCCGGTTGGTGATAACGAAACAGCCATTGGTGTAGGCACAGTGGGATCATCAGAAGCTATAATGCTTGCAGGTCTTGCTTTTAAAAGGAAATGGCAAGCAAAGAGAAAGGCACAGGGAAAATCTTATGATAAACCTAACATCGTCACTGGGGCTAACGTCCAGGTATTCGTTCATCTCCTTGGCCATTATCTGCAGTCGATTATTTGATTATAAATGGAATTTAGAGTTTCAAAACCTCCTATGAGTTCTGGATAATGCAATTCATGTTATTAGGTTTGCTGGGAAAAGTTTGCAAGGTACTTTGAAGTAGAACTGAAAGAGGTAAAGCTAAAGGAAGGATACTATGTGATGGATCCAGCCGAAGCAGTGGAAATGGTGGATGAGAACACCATCTGTGTTGCAGCCATTTTAGGTTCTACACTCACCGGTGAATTCAAAGATGTGAAGCTTCTCAATGAACTCTTAACGAAAAAGAATAAGGAAACGGGGTGGGACACCCCGATCCATGTTGATGCTGCTAGTGGAGGGTTTATTGCCCCATTTCTATACCCGGATCTTGAATGGGATTTTCGTTTGCCATTGGTGAAGAGTATCAATGTGAGTGGTCACAAATACGGGCTTGTTTATGCAGGTGTTGGATGGGTAGTATGGAGGAGTAAGGATGACTTGCCGGACGAGCTTGTCTTCCATATCAACTACCTCGGGTCCGATCAACCTACGTTTACCCTCAACTTCTCCAAAGGTAATTTTGTTTTAATTTGTTTCATTTAAACACGATGGATGAAAAATCCACTGTATTGGACCTCTATATTTTAGGTAGAAGAAATTTTTTGCTATGTATATAAGATTCGTTAAGTAGGTATATATATAATTACATTTTTCGATTTTCAGGTTCTTGCCAGATCATTGCGCAGTACTATCAGTTCATCAGACTTGGATTTGAGGTAATTTTTCCAACTCCATCATCCAAAAATCCTTGGTATATAAGAATTGTTTGAAGGGATAATTATCAAATAATTTTTGGAATTTGAAGCATTTTTTAATATATATATTGGAATTGGTTGAGATTTGTCATTACACAATATTGAATACACATTCTAGATAAATGACACATATTACAATAGAGAGAAGAGCAACATAATGATATCTTGAAGGGATAAGAATGACATGTAAGACAATAAGAATTGGAAATGGCCTTATGTACAAGTAAAACAACAGTTCTATCACTTTATAATAGAACAACTAATAGTTTCTAATGGAACAACTAATACTAACAAACTAATACGTTGTAATGAAACACCTAATACTATCTAAAAATACAAATAGTGTAAACCAATTGTACGGTAAAACTTGTTTATATAAGACTTTGCGTAAGAATTGTTTGAAGGGATAATAATTGGCACCTTTTTCTTTGCTTTTATGATCAAATAGTTGGTGGAATTTGAAATCACTTCATACCATTCTTTATGTATATGCTTAGTTGGGGATGTTATGTTTCATCTAGTTATTTTATCTCTGTCGCCTCATCTTTCTGTATCTGCCAGGGTTACAAATATATCATGGAGAATTGCATGGAAAATGCAAGATTGCTCAAAGAAGGAATCACTAAGACAGGCCGGTTCGATATCGTGTCGAAAGACGTTGGCGTGCCATTGGTGGCATTCTCTCTCAAGGACAGCAGCCGATACACGGTTTTCCAAATATCTGAAGCTCTGAGACGGTTCGGATGGATAGTTCCGGGGTACACGATGCCGCCCAACGCAGAGCACATTGCAGTCTTGCGTGTCGTGATTCGAGAGGACTTCAGCCATGGGCTGACGGAGAGGCTCGTATCTGATATTGAGAAAGTTGTGAAGGAAATGGACGAATTGCCACCGAGGGTTTCAGTTAAAGAAGCCCATGTTAGTGTTGAGGATCTGCACTTAGGAAAGGGAGAGTTGAAGAAGAACATTGCCGAGAATCAGAAAGATATCTGCAATTACTGGAGGAGGATTTCGGACAAGAAGACTAGTGGAGTCTGTTAGAAGTAATTTTACAAGAAAGAATCTATCATGTAATCTTATGTTGCGTGTGTGAAGATCAGGCAGTTGAGTTTCTTTATCGTGATCCACCATGTTTCTAAAGCTTGCCAGAGAACATTAGCCCCCCACTTAGGTCCTCGATTATTAGTGATGAGCTCTCTTTAATTAGTTCTATCTGTATATAAACTAATTTAAGTGTTTTCTCTGAGCAATGGGTTTGCATTTGTTGTTTTCACATTACCAATATTAGTTGTGCAATAGGTGCACAAGAGACGTACTCATTAATTAATCAATTAATTATTCTTTGCTAATTTACAAACCTATATTGATTAGCTGTTATTTTGTGCATGCTTAGTAAATTAAGGTAGTTTTGCAGTTGAATTGATCCCCCCCAAAAAACCTGGGTGGTTGGTTGAGGAAAAGGACATGTACCAATCTCAAAAAGGGTGTTATTTCATATGTTCAAAGGGTGGTTGATTGATCATCGACGTACCATCTTATACATGCAATGCTCAGTGTTTTTCACGAGAAGAGAGACAACAGATTAGATACATATAATTATATATGCAATCAAGGCATCAGCTGAGAATGAACAAGGAGATGATGATCATGAAGTCGAGCAACAACCAACTGTTTATCATCGTGAAAACAACCACCTGGCTTCTGCTGCTACTGCTAAACCATTTATCCGTTTCTTCCGAATGCCAGATTATCTACCATCCATGATCCAGCAAGCATGTACACTAATTTGTATCCCTCCATTTATAGTATCATTTAATCTAACATGAAGGATTATCTAGCTACTTAATTTTCTCTAATCTTGAGAGACACTTGTAAATTTCATCCATGTAAAGCCAATGAACCTGCTTTTTGGCAAGTTCTATTCGTTCTTTGCTTATGCTAGTTGCACAAAGCCTGAAACACACACAATGGTCTCCTGCACCCTTATTTCCAATAACTTCAAAAATATTCTCAAACACAAATCAGTAAATCTGCAACAATAATAATGTGATTTTTCCCATTTCATCTATTACAATGGGATTCATTCAGCAAATTCAGCAACACACTTCTCCCACCTTTGGTTCTTGAAAATACATTCCACACAATTTCCCAAGCAAAATCAAAATTGGATAAGCAGCTAATTTCACAAGCTATTACAACTAACATTACCTAAAAAACGAATCATCGCACATTCATGTACAACAAGAGCAGTTCGAGGCTTACTTAGTTCCTCCCCCACCCAACTAGTAGATTCAAGAAATATAGAAAAAACCTACCAACACATACTGCACGAAATATTACATTTCAACCCATTTCAACCGAGATGGATTCGAAAAAAAATTCACGGGACTTGTTCGTCATCTTTAGAACAAATCAACCTCCCGATTGATTGGAGGTAGTGTTCCTCTGGTCCTGTAAAGGCTCTGTCTTAACAACGAGCTTGATGACTAATCATCCAGAAACCATGTTTTCTACTTCAAGATGATATTGGTTCATAAGGATATTGTAACCAGGGATGTTTTAGAGCCTCAGATGCAGAAGGCCGCTTCTTTGGGTTGACTTCTAGCAGATGAGCAACAAAGTCAACGAAGCCTTGGTCTCCCATTGGTAATCGATGCCTTAAGGATGACTTCTTTGGTATCAGATATTCTAGTCTGCTCGTTTCCTGAGGATGATAGAAACAACTATACGTAAACACGCGCTAACTATGACCATATGCCATATGAACTGAATCAAGAGATAGTACAAGACAGATATAAGTAAAGCTGCTAATATATACCTGGTTTCTTTCATAAAGCATGTGGTTTTTGGTGAAATATTTATACGTATCTCGTCCTTTAGCAAGCATCTCTTGCTCAATCGAGCCTATGATTCCAAGTACCCGAGCAAGCAAAGTGGCAGGAGAGTCATTTTGAAAGAGCACCTGCATGGTAAAATCACTGTTTTGCTTAACGATTCTAAAGAATACATAAACAAGAACAATTAATTTATTCTCCTAGAAATAGCCAAAGTCTCCTATAATAGAAACCAAGACCAAATGACTAACAATTTATTCAAAAAGACGATTAAAAAGAAATATAAATATGCATCGGAAAGAAACTTACATTGCCTGTACAAAGTTCAGCCAATATGCAACCAAGTGACCATATATCAATCTTTTTGTCGTATGGAAGTCCTAAAATAACTTCAGGAGCACGGTATGACCTAGATTGAACATAAGAACAGAGATGGTCTGTTTCAAAGCAACTGCTTCCCAGATCAATGACTTTCACTTCACATCTACTGTAACTTTTCACCAATATATTCTCAGGCTTCAGATCACAATGTATGAGGCCAAGACTGTGTAAAAATTTAAGTGCTTCCAAGCACTGAATGGTAATAGACTGTTGAATTACAACAGCAAGTCAGCAGCCAGCACCGTGAGGAAAAAAAAAAAAAAAAGTTAATAGACTTTCATGCCACAAACCTGTAGTCTTGGCATCGTAAAGTAGACTTCACCTCCAGATTCTCTGTTGAATTTGTGGAATTCATACAAGTTTGCTTTAAGCAATTCACAAACAATCAACAGATGCTCCTGCATATAAGAAAGATAAGAGTAGATTCACAACAACTAAACATTGACTGCATTGATAATGGACATGCAAAAGCAAGAAAAACAGATTAACTCCGGCGATTTGAATCAGCGTGGTTGAAGCTAATTGGAAAAGCATTTACTTGCCATGCAAAGGCAAGTTGTTTGAACTTTTATCGGATTTTAGTTTTAGATCCAATTCAAATTGAATTAATGTAAACCACAAAATAATAATAACGCCACGTAGGCAGGTGTGTCAACCACCTGCCCTACTAATGCCTAGCAATGTCTGCAGCACGGAATACAGTGTGTTTGCAAACTGAAAAAAGTTGTGTAGAAACAGCTTTAAAAAAGTGCTTCTGCCTTTTCAAATGAGTTTGCAAACAGGTACATAGTATGATTTAAACACAGCACACACATTGAGGGCAGCATCACCCAATTTGTCGAGGTAACTAAGAAACCAAAGATCTTGTCGTACTCAAATAGCATTCTTTTAGTAATATGTTATGCACAAATTGACAATGTACAAAAGGTTATTCACTATGATATGATTAGTGATACAATGTAAATTAACAACACTCGTGAGAGATCTCAAAGTGCTTTACCAATTTATGTAATTTTTTATTGTTTTAAATATCCAATTGGTTAAAAATCTTAATAACTAGCTATGTTTAATTATAATACAACAACAAACAATAAATTATAGTAAACTTATACTCTTTCGAAATGGATAAAAAAATTCTGTATAAGCATTTAGTTGCTTGTAACGTATAGATGAATCCATTCCTTCCCTTCGTTTTTAATTCCATCGAATGGAAATTATGAGAAAAATATTATTAATGTAAATTATGTTTTCACATTATTTACTAAAACAATTCTCTTATGATGAAGTAGTAGAACTTTACCATTTTTCAACTAGCCATTTCTAAAAACTATCTTACATTTCAGGTCAAAAAATGGATTCCAGATATAAGCATACTGTTAGGAAAAAAAAGGTCAATTTATCACTACTTTTGAGGGCAGAAAAGTAAATTAAGAAAAGGGAACTGACTCTTAAATTTTCCTCCACTGGCTATTAGTATAGGTTATTAAATTCAAATTTATTAATTACTTGTGCAGCGTAAATAGAATTTAAGCGTATTGGACAAACTGACTGAAAACTGCTCACTTACTCGATAATAGAAATAATCGTACAACCGAAGAATATGATACTTGTCACCAGGATCATGCCTATTGACATACTTTAGTAGCTTAATTTCATCAAGGCTCTGGTCGAAAAAATCTTTATTGTTCTTTATAATCTTCACGCAAACATCCATACCAGAGTGCAGGTCATGGGCCTGAACAGCTTTGCTGAATGCAGCTGATCCAAGATATTCAGTCACATGATACCGCCCAGCAATTACTGAGTTCAAAGCAACGTGGAAATTTTTATCCTCCTCAAATCCAGTCCTGAAGTATATAAATAATACAAGCTAGATTAAAGAAAAAATGTAAATCTAAAAATTGGTAGTAAAGCTAAAAAAAATTAGCATGCGGCATGACAATATATATGTTATAGGACAAAAAACTTGTACACACCAGGTGCACCATGCAACTCAAGTGTATTTTCAAATGGTATTAGTTTTATAAAAGAGTATTAGTTTCTCTGTATTAGTTATTTTCATTGGAAAATATTAGTTGTGCAAAGTTTCACCTTACAACTAATGCACAAGACTGTTACTCATGTTATAGAGTATTTGCCTTCTGGTCCCACTTTGCAGAAGCAAAGTTCCTAATCTCATATCTATGATCTTGGAGTTATTCATTAAACTTTCTGATAATACAGATTGTGGTCCAAGCCTTAAGAATACAACTGTAAACATGCTAACATGTTAGTGACAGATTGGAAATTGAACTACAAACGTTGCTAATAAATTTCATAGAAACAATATACACGTTTAGCATGCTCCACATACTGGACCCTCGATGGGAAAAACAATATTTCTGCTTAAACTTTTTTGATTTTGTTGTAGATTTACTGATTTATACACTTATTGTCAAGCCAAAAATGTTTCTTCAGATATGAAAATAAGAGGGAAAGATGATGAGCAACAAAACAGATGATTAACCGAGCCCTTAGTCCCAAAAAATTGGGGTAGGCTATTTACCCATGATAATTTTGATAATATATTCATACTTTAATAAGAAAACAGGAGCATAACAAATATCAAAAGCTCTTACGATTCTGAATTTAATGCACTAAGACTTAGATTCAACTCATTCTAGGTAACATATAGTTTTGGCTTAATCTAGTCATTATAGTTTTGAGTTTCATCACCAATTATTAACAAACCAAAGTATGGACCAAAATTTCAACAAATAATGAGACTAAACCAGAATTAAGCTATTCATTGAGATAATAGGGTTAACTTGAGGTTTGTGGTATATATCAAATTCACGTTAACCAGCCTATTTGCGTGATGATGAAAACAGCTACCAAAGCGAATCACAACTAAAAGTTGCCTTAACAAGTAAATTCAGAATAACAAGAATTATGCATAGTACTACATGATCAGATGATAGAAAGTACATGCCTGTTTTTCCTGTGGACAATCTTCAAGTTGAAGGTTTCAAATTCGTCCTCTTGTGCTTTGATCTGTTTCACTTGCTCTTGTACAGCAGCAGCTTCCTCATCTTCTAGTGATAACCCAGGATCTTCTTCTCTTACACCTGCTGCTTTTATATCGTCTCCTTTCTTTTCATGTTCCCTTTCAATATATCCATAATTTGAAAGTGAAGAAGGACTAGAATTTGCTGATTCCTCATCATTGCCATATTTCTCATCCCTCGAACTGTTTACTGGAGAAGAGTCAGTATTAGCCTTGTTTGACCACAATGATTTGCTTGAGCTTGCTTGCACCAAACGCCCATCTTTAGGAGGAGGAAAGGAGAACCCTCCATCCATCTGATTCTTTGCCTGTGTATATTTACCATTGTGTCCTTTTGTTCTGTTTTTGTCACTCTTGGATCGTTCACCTCTGTTCTTATCTAACTCGTGGTGATCACGAAAATAATCTATGTCCCCTTCACTGCTACCTCCTACCAAACTTTCCCTCACCTCACTGCCTATATCAGCAGCATCACTGTTGATTCCAACACCGATAGATCTAACTGAATCATGCTGATCATCATCCGTGCAGATATCGTCCATTCGGGATCTTTCATCTCTCGTCACTTTTTCATCTAGCATAAATAGTTCATTCGTCTGAGGGACAAACCCCTGCCAGACAGGCTCTCCACGCATCAAATTCAGCTCCTCCTCCTCATCCATCAACTGTCCAACATGATTATCTGAAGATGCAACTCGATCAACGTTTGACTGGATATACCTTTCCCCCGAGAAGTAAGAATCATCCTCTGCAAACGACTGTTCATCTTCATCATCTTTGTTCTGTTCCCTTTCTTGAGAGTCCGGGACACCTGTCCCCTTTTCATTGTCACTTGGATAATCAATTTCATGTGCCAGAAACCAGGTTTCATCTTCGATAGGTTGTCTCATATAGCCAACATCATCGTCATCTTCATATTCATCAGAGTCCCAGTATTCATTAGGGTACTCAATGGATTCACTCAACCCATCACCTATAGTCGCAAAACCAGAAACAAGATCAGAAGTATCCTCACCAATACCCTGACTCACAGAGAGCCAACTGCCTCCTCCTGGCCTATTCCCTATGAGAAATGATGTTGAAATATAAAAAGCAATATCAGGAAACCAAAACCATAAACCACTTATTAGTTTGTATTCTGAGTACATAGTAATCACATGTAACTTCAGAGGCCAAGTTAAGTAAAGCAAAGAAAAAAAAACCTAGACCAAATCTACTCAGAAGGAAGGGAAGTTCATAGGAGAAAAATTGTAGAAGTTTTATTTAATTGGTAACTGAATTACTGCAGAATTAGCAAACCTTTAAAATTTTACAAGGACAAACCTGTATTATTAATCTCTCGCCCAATAGGCACATCTAGAAATGCTCCTATTAGATATGGATTGTCAGCATCCAAGATCTTTGGACCAGGTCTATCACGTTCATACTTTTCCTCCCAGTGAATATTGAGGGACTTTTCTTTAGACTTAAGCCTCACAGGTGGTAGTGTTGGCAACTCTTCCTTTGGGTGGTCCAATAATGCAAGTGGATATTCTAATGCACCGAAATCCTTAGGCTCACCTCCATGAGTCTTCAAGTATAGAGCTCTTCCCACCTCGTCCACTTGATATTTTATTGCTGTCGTAATGTCGCTGAAACCAGTTTTCCTTTTCCCATCCTTTTTATCAACATTGGAAGGAGCACTATTACTTGTTGAAGTGTCTCCCCCTGAGAAGGGGAAGACAGTTTTCAACGAACGGTCTTTCCATAGTTCTGAAGATGTCTGGGCAGATGCGTTACTTCTCAAACCCGGATTATCGAAAAGGTCATCTTGAGAAGGTAAACCACTTGTCTTCCTTTGCCAATCAACATCAACTTCCTTAAGATCACTCTCCTTTATGTTACCACTATTGGGAGCCTCTGCTGAATTCTGCGTTGCCTTACTAAAAACATCGAATCCCAAAAAGTTGTTCTGGTGAAAACTGCCACCATCTTTCTGATAAGAAGCAACCGGACCATTGCTCGTACTGTATTTCAACGAATACAAATCAAGAACTGTATCATCTGAACTATTGGAGAAGGTGAAGTTTCTATCACTTGTTCCAACACTCGCATCAACCATGCTATGTTCGCCAATAGTACCACAGCTCTTCCACTTGCTCTCAGACCCTTTCCTCCCTATTTCACACTCTACCTCTTTCACAATTATCTCCTTAGAAGCCTCAATACTACCTGATGAATCCTTCAGACCTTCCCCACTATTCTGAAAATGTTTTACTTTTCGATCATCTTCTAATAGTTTTGCCCCAATTACTTCTTCACTTGGCCTACTACATGATTCCTTATCTTCAAGCCTAAGCTTTTGCAGAGTTCCACTTAAGTCATGCCTATTACCCAATTCACTTCTCAAAGCAACCTCTGCTTTCGTGAACTTGTTCTTTTTAAAGAATTCAAGTATATCATCTACAGAACTTGAATCAGCCATTTATATACAATCAATCCCCAAAACCGAGTACTAGAAACACTATTCAAGCACCTGAAAAATAAAATCAAAAGAGCAGAAACCCATTATTGTAATCAACATTTAAGCCACGTTCCTAACTTCTATTCACATATTATTGCTCACAAAAATGAAAATTTAATCGTTTCTCGCATCTCCACAACCCTAAAAATTGAATTACAAGAAAATCAAAATAAACATTCGATTCATCTTTAGAATGCTTAATGCAAAGCTAAAGAAAGTCAGCAAACCTAAAGTAAAGTGGCTTTTTTTGCAATTCGAATAATCCCACTGCACAAAGCTACGTACATTTACATAACACAAGCAACAATTTTTACTGTTCCTCTTAACATATGAGAACCTTGTGAGAAATTTCATAAAGATCTGCGCTTCATTGGGCGAAACCCTAAAAACCAAGATTAATTCTTAAATGAAGAACAGAGAAGGAACAAATCATTACCACGCGAAGAAAAGGGGGAAAAACGAAGAATCATTCGAGTAAAATGAGTGGAAAAAGCAGCTTACGGATCGAAGAATATGGTGATTCGGGAGCCAAACACGGCGCTTTCGAATCCATCACCTAAACTTAGAAAATGTGAAAGAACATTAAACACTTTTTTCACTTTTGTTTTTCAGAGAATTACCGAACATTGTTTGTTTGGTTCTGGTAATGTGGCTTTGCGTCTGAAATTTTAATTAGTTTTTCAGGAGAAATTTTAATTGATTTTTCATATATATTGGCCTGCAAATTTTCAGGCGTTGGCTTGTGATTGGATACAGGAAACAAAATATATTACTATGATAGTATTTGATTATTCCTATTTACTAATTCTATTTTTATATATTAAATATGAAACAACTCATGCGAACTCATTTACATGAACTTTTTTTATAGTGATTTTTTTTAGTTACACAATGATAATGTGTGTGCATAATAATAACACTCCCAAAAAGAGTTCAATAAAATATTATCTATTATTGTAAAAAAAAAAAAGAGTATCTATTAACGTGACTAAAGGGGCTCTAGTTTCTCATTACCCACCATTTTACCCATTGTTATGTTAGAATGGAGTAAAGAATAAATATCCAACAATGGGGAAACATAAAGCGAGTATATATATTAAAACCAAAAAAATTACGTGGATCAAATCATTCAATTCAATCCAACATTTAATATAGTATCCCTCTTTATATTTTGCGGAATGAGCTTTAAAGGCCCGAATTGTTTTTGGATTGTATGATGGGCCTCAAGTTTGAAGCAAAATTTAACTGGGCTTCCATGATTGACATCAATATTCATATTTTAATTATGTTAAGAAAATTAGAAATTTATTTCTTTCCGTTTCGTTGGTAGTGTTTTGAAACTATTATTTAACTCAAGAAGCTTTTTTTTTTAAATTAACATGTGTCCTACTTAAAAAAAGCGCTTCTAGCCTAGGAAGGTGTATTTTGAAACTCAATATAATTACTATAGTGAGAATCACTTATTTATTAAATTAGTGTGATTTAGCTTTTTCAAAAAATAAATGCTTCTCGAGTTCGAATTGTGGTCTAAAACACCACTTATAGAGAGTGAAAACAGGCCTGTTATCCCTCGACTTTCTCCAAGTTGAATCTCACTCCATTATATATATGATCTAATCTAAAGTATATATGTTTATCTTACCATTTATTCTTAACTTGAACTTTTTAACTACAAGGATATATAAAGAGCATGGGATATTATTACTTTAACATCTTTTATTTCAAAGTTGTGAGACATATCACAGTAAAGAAAAGAAAAGGACCATCTTATTAATACATAGAATACAAGCACACTCATTACATAAACTCACATGCAAATTGATGGTCATTTATCTCATCTATAGATGAGACTTGTACGTAAAAAGCATAGTGAATCACGATTATGCCACATATTGTTTAATATAGGTTTCCTCATTGTTGTTATCCGCCACCATGGTGGAAGTGAAATACCATGAGAAAACATTGAAATTCGCCACAAGACTAGGCCCCGTGGAAGCCGAGATTCCAACTTGAACCTGTTGCGGAAGAAGGGTCTTCAAGTCATACACGTAGTCAACGTAGTTTATGCGTGCCGACACAATTTGCCCGATCGCATTTTGGAAGTTGGTAACATTTTGGGAGTCTCTTGAGCATGATGTTGATGCCAATGTGCCTAAAGTTTGGATCTCCACTGTTCACGTAGGTGTCAAATTTGGTTGTGAAAGTGGGTCCAAATTCGGTTGTGAAAATGGGGGACCCACCTTTGACTGCATTGTAGATTCCGAGGTTCCCGCCTGTGGATATTGTGGAGTTGACCGGTACGATGAAAAAGGTCATGCCATCAGCCGGGTTGTTGCTTATTGGTGAGACCACCAATCTTATGGTGATCTCAAAGGATGCTTGCCGTCCTTCATCCCAGAACTTCACGGGGTTTGAGTACAAAACCCTACCAACGCTCGATATTTGTGGGTTACCCGATGCGTCATTTGCTATCAGATTTGGGTAACTCGAGCCTGATGGTACGAACGCATCACGTTCGTACGTCAGAGGCCGGGTTGAAAGAGTCAATCTGGAATGAGGTTACGTCAGGTTGTGAGTGTACCGTGTTGACTAGCATCATGAGGAGGAACATTAAGGAAAAGGGAAGAAATAGGGTGTTGGATAGGGCCATGCCTGACTTTTGACTTTATGATCAATTATAAGGATACGTTTCTTTGATTTGGAGGCAGTGCCAAATGTTATAAAGCCCACTTCTATTTATACAAGTGAGTAGCAATTAATGACTCTTGCGTTTGTATGGGACGATTCCATGATAAGACAAGATATAATGTGGTCATGTTATTTTAATATTTTGGAATTGATGAGTGTTAAATTGTACTAAATTGCACTTCGTCTCATGTATATGAGTACGCCTTATATAAATTTTTACCATATATTATATATAATGGTAGCTAGTGCGTGGAGGCGTCTCCGTTTTCTCTATTCAAAGTAAGAGACGTCATAATAATATTTAAATCACAAACTCTCCTATATATTATTATGAAACTCATATCATTACACTTATAAATTAATACCACTATTTGTATAAATTAGTAATTGTAGTATTTAATACTATGATCTTAATTTATAAGTGTACTAATATCAATTGATGAGTGTAGTAATATTAGTTTATAAGTGTAATATTATAAATTTTATATTTATGAACAAATTTCACCGGAGTACCACTCGTAATGACAAAAATTTGTATAGATTTGATTCATGTTATGAACTTTATTTTTAATTCATGAAAATTTAAATATATCCATGATATGATATACTCCCTTCGTCCCAATTATATAGGCTTGTTTTCCTTTTTTTGTCTCAAATATATAGGCTTGTTTCTACATAAAGTAACTTTTTTCTAATTAATTTACAAATATAATTTTATGCATTAATTATGTTGGAAACTATAACAATCATTAAATAGGGGTATAATAGAAATTTGGCTTGTTTAATTTATTTTCAATACAATTTTTTAATCGATGTGAAAAGTCAAACAAACATATATATATTTGAGACGGATGGAATAGTAATTAGTGAATTAGCGATGTGTTGGAATGAATAAGGTCAAATAATTCAAGTTCACATCATAAATTTAGTTCATGGAGACCAATTCATTTTAAATTGAGGGATATTAAATTTAGATGTGCAGTAATAGTGCGGTCGTCAAGAAAATATTCAGTATAAATATCTTGGGAAATTAGGAAAAATTATTCAAACTTTGAATAACGTTCAAGTCCCAATGTCTTACATATATTGGAAAAATTAATCAATGCCATAAATAATCTTTCGTTATCGACTCTTATGAATTGTTAATTTGGAGTACCATCACACTGCAAGTCCCAATGTGTCATCGTGGACGTACGGTATGAAGTCGGTGGCCTGTCTACTGTGAAAATTAATCAAATGTCGTACGCTTCTGAGTTCTATGTTCATAATATATGCTGCTGTGTGGTATAGTTAATTATGTGTGTATATAATTCAGATCTAAGTTTTAATTAAAAAATATATATATGTTTCATGTTCGTGTAGAAAATATTACTACATGAATATACTATTGTGTAAAATTCAAATTCTTTCAAACTAAAGATTTACTAATGGTTCTACCAATATTTAAATGGGTAAGGAGATTGTCTCAGATAAAACCATCGGAAATTAATAATAATTTAAGAAAAAAAGAATCACACTTCGGTCCATCAGTGCACGGAGCAATGAGCTAGTGCACATTTTTTAATAAAATTAAAAATAATAAATATTTTTCAATAACGCTTTTTTTTGTTAACATTTGTCGACCTTACATAAATTTAATTTGTTTTAAGATCTCATTAATCTTGAGGTCATCGTTTTTCATATTTTTAAGCGTCAATTATACAAAATAAAAATGTGTAACTATTTCAAACAAAAGCATGCAATCATGTTCCCATATTAACAGTTGCATTTTTCTGTGTAAATAAATTGCATTTTTCAGCATAACAAATTGCACTCTTCTAAAGTGCACTATGAGTGCACGGTGCACCCGAATGCATACAACACGTAGCCTTGTTTTACATATGATACCGCCATACAAGTTTTTATCATGTAATATTGCACTGGAGACGTCTCTAAATCAAAGCGTTGGCATATACTCCATCTGTCCCGCTATGTTTGTGACGTTTTTCTTTTATGGGTGTTCCGCTATGTTTGTCACATTCCATAAAAGGAAAAAGCTTCACTATTTATTATTTTAATATTATTCCCCTCACTTTTTATCTCAACTACACCACATACCTTTACTTTTCATCCAATATTAAATACTATAAAAACTCACTATCTATTATTTTAATATTATTTTTTAAACTATTGAACAAAAAGAAATGTGACAAACATAGCGGGACGGTGGAAGTAGTTTATCTCTCCCATATAATATATATTGAGATCTGAGTTATTTAATTTAAATATTATAAAATTTATTGATATCTGAATTATTGATTTAAATATTATGAAGTTTATTGAGATCTCTAATTAATTTAAATATTATGAACAAGCTTATCTACGTATTGAGATCTGAGTAAAAATATTTAATAAGATTTTATTAATTTAAATATTATGAAACATGTTTACCTCTCCTATAATATATTTGATACAATCGGAGCTCGGCTCGGATTGCCTATTTTACATGGGTGTTTTATCTGGTGTTCCATGTCTTGGATTTGTGCCATTTGTCCATTCCGGTTCACTCCGTTCCGTCACCCGGTCCGAATGGTTCATGGTTCACCCGGCCCGAATAGGCCATGACTTATGGTTTATTATTTAGTGTTTAGAGTATAGATGGTTCACCCGACCCATAAACACGTGGTTCAAATCCAAAACATGGAACATCAGATGAAATAAACTTGTAAAATAGGAAACCGCGCTGATTTGAGCTATAAATTTAAATATTATGATGGCCGGCGTTTGATTAATTTCCCAATTTATATATAGGCCACACCGTGCACGTGGTATGATTATTCAAGCTTGCCTTATTTAATATTGTATATATCTCTTCATTTCATTGAAGGGACAAACTTTTATGAGTTGGAATGCCGTGAAATTTGTTCACCGTGAAATTGGTTTTTTTTTTATAGACATACAGTTTAATAATATAAGTCATACCCTTTAGTAATATAAATCACACACTTGAGTTATCACTGCGACACTCTTTACTATAATATAAGTCACACCCTTCACTTTTATGAGTAATACATTTTATAGTAAAAAGTCACACACTTTACAGTAAAAAGTCACACACTTTAGTAATATAAGTCACACTCCTTAACTAGTTTCACCGTAAAACTTGTTCACACTATATTTTGCCAACTTTTATTCGTGTTACAGTAGAAACTCCATACAGTCATATTGTTGAGACCGTAAAAAAATACTACTATAGAAAGGTTATTCTTAAATAAAGTTTTACATAAAAATAATTTTTTTTTTTAAAAGTTACTACATTCAATATAATATATACTATACTATATGTATATAAATTTATTAACAAATTCATGTATCTAATTAATATGAATTTGACTAAAATAAATACAAACGTCTTTAAGCATACAAAAAGGTATTTATGGGGACAAATTATTACGTACACGCAAGTTGAAGGATGTAGTGAAAAGCCATAAAATTAAGATGTCGTCAGAAATAATCATAGATAAATATTTTAGTTCATCTTAATTGATATATAAATTTTTATATATAATGCAATTTATTCTTATATGGACGTATAAATTCTTAAGACGGGACCGGAAAAAAATATATTTTATTACAATGTGGAGTTTATTCCTAAATATAAATGGTCCCAAGTTGGGACCGTAATTTTTTATTATTATAGAAAGTTTATTTTTATATAGAGTATTCTGTTTCTACTGTATAATGATAGTTGAAACTCTTTTTTGTCATTTTTTAATAAAAGATTCTTTTTTTTTTTTTATTAATATATTTATTTTTATCAAATTATACTTAATGCTTTGTTTATATTTACTTTTTCTCGTGTTTTAGCGAAGAGAATTTTTTATTAATAATTAAAATAATAAAGTAATGTTTAAAAAAAACATATAACAGAGGAGATGTATGTCTATCATACCTCTCCTTAAAGTTACTTTATCATTTCAAATATTAATAAATAATTTGCTCACTAAAACACGAGAAAAGAATATATATGAACAAAGAATTGGAACGGATGGAGTAATATTTTTTTTCAGACAAAGTCTCATGTGCAACTGGTGCACAGATCTAAGATTGGTGGCTCGCCCCAACCCTATCCGTGTATCCACAACATGTCTAATATATTCAATTATTCAAGTATTTTTTAAAATGAGTAATTCAATTGTATGAGTGTACTATGCACTTGTGTGCACAAGAGACCCACTATTTTTTCATGCGCGACTCTTTTTCACACGGAAAAATATAATATATCATAAAAAGACAAAAAAGAGTTTGAAATGGGGGCATTTTGCCAATTTTTGCTTCACTATGGTATCCAATGTAATGCCCTAATTAATTAACTACATTATACCATTATCATTGCATGCAATGCCCTACCAGCTATCTAGATTACTATAAATAGGAGAGAAGGTATATAGCAGCAAGTATCCACACCAAGAAATTAAACCCTAATTAATTAGCTAGCCATGGCTTTGTCAAAAACCAAAACCAAAAGCATTGTTGTTGTGCTACCCATGTTGGCGGTGCTACTACTAGCACTACCATACAATTGTTGGGGAATAAGTTGCACAGATCTATTCGGGGTGAATATTTAAATACAAATTTAATTCTTATAATTATTACTAGCATGAATTAATCCTATATTAATTCAAATAATAATCCAATAACAAATCATGCATATAAACAATTCACGTAAAACCTACGCATGCGGAAATACTACGAGTTTACGTGAACATACCTCTTGGGACGGCAATGACTTTGTTTATTAGACACACCAAAAGAACTTCTCAAGTATTCCCTTAATCCTTGCTCGACTCTCCGGTGGTAGGACGCTTGCGAACAATTAACAAAAGGAAAATAAATTATGTTGCACCACCTTTGTGGATTTACTAATTTTTCCAGCACATGGAATTGTACATGGGAATGAAAGAGTCATCCCCTATTTATAGAGCATAGGTGGTCGAAATTTTGGGTAGAAAATAATGTGGGAAAATCTTTTCTTGATCTCCAAGAAATCTTGAATATATCTCCTATATTCTTTTTCCCATAATTATAATATTCAACAAAATCCCACCTACTCTTTGTTATGGGATATTTTCGAAAATAATAGGCAAGATTTCAAGATTTGGATCTTCTTGAATTTATGAGATATTCTTGTATTTCAAGAAATACATATCTTCCATAATATCTTTTCAAGAAAATCAAGAAAATTTTTCTTGCCCTTTATATTTCAAAAATTTTGAAATTATCTTCATGAATAACCAAGTGGTAGATTTCTTGAATTTAATGAGATAATCTTGTATTCCAAGAATACATATCTTAATTCCATAACAAAATTCAAAGAAAATCTTTCTCCCTTTTTATCCATAAATTTCGAAAATAATGAGGAAAAATAAGCAACAATATTTATTTTATTTTAAACACATTTTTCAGTTATTGGACTATATGTTGGGCTACTCAGGGGGCCTTTAGGAGAATTAAGATTGGACCTTCCAATGGATCTTGAATTATCAATATTGAGCCACAATATTATTCAAGCCCACAAATATTAATTAATCCCACTACATAATTAATATTACACTATCCATCTTAACCCATATTACAGTCAATATGGCTCCCGATTATTATTTCTCGTGTTTAAGATTATCTAGCCCATTAATTAATTCAAGCCACTGAAATAGCTTTCCGTTAATTAATATCTTTTGTCCTTGGTCAAGGAACGGTTCAACATTATTATCCATACCGGAAACTAATTTCACTTGCAAGATTTGGTATGATAAATCTTATGAACCTCCCAAGTGGGCAAATCGAACAAGCGTACTTGCACACAATTCTCCGTATTAAATCTAAGCAATCACATGTGACCAATAATATTGCCCAAGATAAAAAGTATTGAATCTCGTTGATTCTCTACCCATGATAAGTCAAAGCAATAATTACCAACCACACGTGATCCTATTTAAGAACGAAGATTAAGAAATAACGAACCATCGAGGTCTAATTCTTCCTTGTTCCGATTCAAGAATTTGTCCTCCTCAGATATGTCCTATTCAAAGGCATCACCATGCACTAGTGTAATCTCTTGGTCAAGACAAGCCAATCTGAGCCTTACACTTCATTTCCATCTAGGTCGTGAATGGTGTACTTTTAGTTACAAGGGACTGTTAATTTAATCTTCTGTGATCTGGTATCACTAAATTAACTACAATGTAACACATACTATTTAATGAACAGTTATGCAAAGAAATATATGTAACATTCAATGATATTTAAAGCATCGATGATAAATAATTTATTTCAAAGAAATAAGTCGAAATTCAGGTTTTGATTATACAAAGTAAAAAGCATACTTTCGAAGATAATCCCAACAATCTCCCACTTATACTCAAAGTCCGCTTTTAAGTATACTACAACATGTCTCGTGTAGTTCCTAATTCGTGACATCTAATGTCACCTACACGAACCTAATTATTTCTCCCACTTATACTCAAAGCAGATTAGCAACGGTCTTGACACCCATTCCTTCCACATGTCTCTCGAATGTATTGAGAGGCGCACTTTGTGAAATGGATCCGCTAGTTGTCTTCCGACGCTATCTTTGCCACATCTATATCTCATCTCTTAACGATATCTCGTATAAGATGGTATTTCCTTTCAATGTGTTTGATGGCTTTGTGGGCTCGTGGTTCCCTTGAATTTGCAATCGCCCCCAAGATTGTCACAATAAACGATGATTCTCTAAGTAAATTCGAACCACATTCAAGTCCACTAGGAAGTTCTTGAGTCAAACCGGCTTTTTTTGCCTCGCAAATTACTACATATTCGGCTTTCCATGGTAGAATCAAGGACGATTTCGCTTGACGCTTCCATGTCACACTCCTCCCCATGCAAAACACACTACCGAGGTAAATTTTTACAGTTTATGTCCGATTGTAAATCCGAACCGAGTCCGTAGCCGATGGGGATTGGACTATCATCGATAAATCAACATTCTATCCCGAGTTCTTTTTCGGATACTTGAGGAATGTTTTTTAATGTCCTCCTATGTTCTTTCCCCGTTACTTTGATATCTCGCCACCATGCCAATCGGCAAAACAGATATCCTGTCCTCGTACACAAAGATTGCATACATAAGGCTTCGACGGTAGAAGCATAAGGAATGTCTCTCATGTCATCTATCTCCTTTTTAGTCTTAGGGCACATTTTCTTGGATAGATGGATTCCATGTCCGAAAGGTACGAAAGTCTTTCTTGAATCTTGCATCTTTGAATCGTTTCAAGACAAACGTCTATGTATGAAGCTTCAAATAAGCCTATCATCCTTTTCTTGCGATCTCTAGTGATCTTGATCCCAAGGATGTGTGTGGCTTCCTCTAAGTCCTTCATATCAAACTGCTTTTGAAAGCCATGCCCTTACGTCTGATAACACCTTTACATCGTTCCCGATGATTAGAATGTCGTCTACGTATAGTACTAAGAATACCAATGCAGTTCCGACACGCCTTTTGTACACACAACTTTCGAATTCGTTTTGATCGAACCCATAAGACTTTATAACATGATCAAAACATTGGTTCCAAGCTCGATGCTGTTTGAGTCCGTAAATGGACTTCATGAGCTTACAAACTAGGTGTTCTTGGCCTTTTTCAATGAAGCCTTGGGGTTGTTGCATATAGATCTCTTCATCAAGACTTCCGTTAAGGAAAGCTGTCTTGACATCCATCTGCCAGATTTCAAAGTCGAGATCTTAACAATCGATAAGAGAATTCGGATGGACTTAAGCATGGCTACAATTAAAAAGTTTCCTCATAATCGATCCCTTCTTTTCCGAGTATAATCTATCTCCACTAGTCTTGCTTTGAAGGTTTCCACCTTCCCTTCCTGGCCCTCTTTTTCTCTTATACACCCACTTGCAACCAATGAGTTTGACCCCATTAAGTGGTTCGACTAGCTCCCACACTCTCAAAGATGAAACATAGAACCCATTTCGGCTTTTTGTTGTTTGCCAAGAATTTGCATCCTTATCTTGGATTGCCTCAATCATATGTCCATGGGTCTCATTCATCTTGTCCGAATCAAGTCCGAGGACTCTCCTATTCCCATGAATCTCTCGGGCTGTTTCACAACCCTCCCACTACGACGAGGTTCCGGTTGTGTAAGTGTGTGTCGTTTGGTATATCATCTAAGTACAACAGGCATTGAGGTTAGCCCCTTAGCTCATTTAAGGTAATCTCACTTCCAGGTCTTCTTTCGCTCATATAGTCTTCTTCCAAAAATCTAAAGTGGGTGCTTATTACCACCTTTATATCTTGGGACCATAGAACATACACCCTTTTGTTCCCTATATCCCAAAACAACCTTAATTACGATCGAGAATCGAATCCGGCTTCCTTGTCCAACACGTAGGCGGACACCCCCAAATCCTCACGTGTCTCAAACTAGGCTTCGTCCGGTCCACAATTCTTTGGGAGTTTTGGGAACCGATTTGGATGGCACCAAGTTCGAGAATGTAGGATTGTTTCCAAGGCATGACCCGAATCGACTTGGGTAGATCCAAGATAACTCATCATAGATCTAACCATTTCCAAAAAGAGTTCGCTTTTTTGATCCGCAACCCCGTTTTGTTGAGGGTTCCGTGCGATGAGTCGATGCAATCCTTCATCGATAAGTAGTTCAAAAACTCATCGCCGAGGTATTCGCCTCCACGATCGGATCGTAGAGACTTGATGCGTTTTTTCCCTATGATTCTCTGCTTGAGCCTTAAATTCTTTGAATTTCTCAAAGGTCTCGATTTATGCTTCATAAGGAAACTATAACCGTATTTTGAGTAATCATCAATAAAAGTGACAAAATACTCATAACCTCCTCTCGCTTTGGTTGACATTGAACCACATACATCCGTGTGAACGATCTCTAACACTTCTTTGGCTCTATTCCCTTGCTCCAAATGCCCTCTTGGTCATTTTACACTCCAAACATGATTCGCGAGGTTGAAATTGATTCAACTTGGAGAAACTCCGATGAATCGCCTTTCACCAACCTTTGGATCCTCTTTGGATTTATATGACCTAATCTCAAATGCCATAGAAGTGTTTCGTTCACTTCGATGAACGTTTTTTTTTAAAAACAATTGATGTGTTATAGGATGCATTTTGTGAGTAGTGTGCATGTTAATTGTATAGAGATTATTCGACAACGTTCCATGATGAGATAAATTTATCAAAAAGAGAAATGGTAACAACTTTATTAAAAGTAACCGAATATCCATCATGAAAAAAGTTTAGAAACCTAAATTAAATTCTTTTCTAAAATTCGAACGTAAAGAACATCTCTTAAAATTAAAACTATGTCTTCAAAAGACAGTGCACTTCTCCCATCGCTTTTTAACCACTACTCATATAGCATCTTCAAATATCTCGCTACTTAGAAGCATTGCAACAACCGCTTACTATCGTAGCATTGCAATATCGCCACTTACGTAGCATTACAATAATTGCTACTTTTTAAAAATCGCCCGATGTGATGAGGATCTCACTCCCACTAAGTTCTTGGGATCGGTTTTGAACCCGTGAAGCAAACATGATTAGTGGATCTCGTATCAACCACCCACGAATGAGAAGTATACGCCGCTAAAACAAGTTTCAACAACTAGTGCGTGAGAATTGCCTTTCTTTCCGTCCCTTTTGGGGTTGGAACAGCAAACCTCCATTGTCCTCTTTTCACCGCAGCAAGCACTTCTCTTTGGATTTTCCTTGACACCACAAGCATTCCTCATCTTACCATTGCCCTTGGCAATAGTTGAGTTTTATTGCTTATGGCTTTTGGTCCTCTTCTTTTTTGCCTTCCTTGGCCTAAAAATGAAGACTTACCACTTGCCGTTAAAGCTTGAGTTTGGTGCCCCATCAATATCTCTGCCGAGACCAAAGTTTGCAACAAATCAATAAGCGAGGCCAAAATGCTCGTAAACTTTTTGGGCAAGAGTGAAATACCAAATTCATCCGAGTCTCCAGATTATAATCTGCACTCGAGAACCTCAAGTTTGTTCGGATGGGCCA
The DNA here is from genome assembly GCA_037126765.1 of Stenogyne calaminthoides. Taxonomy (NCBI): domain Eukaryota; kingdom Viridiplantae; phylum Streptophyta; class Magnoliopsida; order Lamiales; family Lamiaceae; genus Stenogyne; species Stenogyne calaminthoides. The sequence continues at coordinate 33,713 of JBBCBC010000041.1, forward strand.
TCTATTTTGAGGACGTAATCCCTTATGGTTTTGCTCCACCATTTTCAACGACGATATCTCTCGCAAAAGTGATCCGACGAGTCTCGCATTTTTAACTCGTCATTTGGCTCATCCGATTTTGGTGTGTCAAGAATCCACTTGTGCTTTTGTGCGATTAGGACAATTATAATTTTTCGTTTCCAATCAATATAGTTTCCATACATATTGTATTGACTTTATGTATATTAACAAAGGGATTAAAAGGTTACGACATCTTTGGTGAAATAAATAACTATATGCATAAGCACAAGTATATCACAAGGTTCGATCACACGCATCATATTAAAATCTCAAAAAATATGAACATCGATCACCCAACATCTCAAAACAGTTTAAATAAGTCACGCGTGGGGTGGGTCATTATTTAAACACATTCAAAATTTATCTAGATTAATAGTTGGCTCCCACTGACCAATATAAAATTGACGGGACTTGAGGAAGTATATGCATATCAATTTTATACCTAAGTAATAACCATGATTAAATACTGATTATTATTTCGCTTTGAACGAGCCTCGTTCATCGCCGCCACTAGTAATAATCCACAATCATCCATTTGGAATTCATTCATGTGAAAGCTAACATTTGACCGTCCCCCAGGGGAGAATTTCTCTAAAAAGAATTCACAAATAAATAAATCATGGAGGTCAAAATTAATTCAATTTTATTATCCTAATAAAATTGTCAATTAATTATTTAAATATACTTAGTAATTTTTGATTGTGAGATTTTTCATAGGGCAACTCTCATGCAAACACATTTAAACAAATTAAATAAAGCATAAGATAACACAATAATAAATCAAGCAAAGCGGAAAAATAAACATATTGGGCAAAAATTATCCAATTGTCATGATTTGAATTTTCTTGACTTGATTTTGAAGAAAACGCCGCCTTGAATTTCTCCCACTCGATCGTCTCGAAAACAAAAGCCGATGCCTTTTTGGCATTGTCGTCTAAGGCTTGAATTGTTCAAAAGGTGATGAAAAGTCATGTCCAAGGTTTTAATTCAGTATCCGACACCTCAATGGCAGAGGTTTGTGTGAGGCCAATTGATTGAAAATTAACATTTCTAAAAAGGAATCGGAGAAAAATCGAACCATAGAGGAACCCTTCCTAATCTACTTAGTGGATTTTCTCACGAGGCAAAAACGAATCCGAACTAATAGAATTAAAAAACACAATTTATATGCATGCATAAATAAACACATTAAATTCCATGACAATTGAATACCTGAAAAACAGATCTAGCAATTCTACTATCCAATTTCAAATTTAATGACTGCGAATTAAATTACAATTTTAAAAATTGAGTCAAAAACCGTGGGCTCGATACCGTTGTTGGGGAATAAGTTGCACGATCTATTTGGGGTGAATATTTAAATACAAATTTAATTATTATAATTATTACTAGCATGAATTAATCCTATATTAATTCAAATAATAATCCAACAACAAATCATGCATATAAACAATTCATGTAAAACCTACGCATGCGGAAATACTACGAGTTTACGTGAACGTACCTCTTGGGACGGTAATGACTTTGTTTATTAGACACACCAAAAGAACTTCTCAAGTATTCCCTTAATCCTTGCTCGACTATCCGGTGGTAGGACGCTTGCGAACAATTAACAAAAGGAAAATAAATTATGTTGCACCACCTTTGTGGATTTACTAATTTTTCCAGCACATGGAATTGTACATGGGAATGAAAGAGTCATCCCCTATTTATAGAGCATAGGTGGTCGAAATTTTGGGTAGAAAAATAATGTGGGAAAATCTTTTCTTGATCTCCAAGAAATCTTGAATATATCTCCTATATTCTTTTTTCCATAATTATAATATTCCACAAAATCCCACCTACTCTTTGTTATGGGATATTTTCGAAAATAATAGGCAAGATTCCAAGATTTGGATATTCTTGAATTTATGAGATATTCTTGTATTTCAAGAAATACATATCTTCCATAATATCTTTTCAAGAAAATCAAGAAAATCTTTCTTGCCCTTTATATTTTCAGAAATTTCGAAATTATCTTCATGAATAACCAAGTGGGAGATTTCTTGAATTTAATGAGATAATCTTGTATTCCAAGAATACATATCTTCATTCCATAACAAAATTCAAAGAAAATCTTTCTCCCCTTTTATCCATAAATTTCAAAAATAATGAAGAAAAATAAGCAACAATATTTATTTTATTTTAAACATCTTTTTCAGTTATTGGACTATATGTTGGGCTACTCAGGGGGTCTTTAGGAGAATTAAGATTGGACCTTCCAATGGATCTTGAATTATCAATATTGAGCCACAATATTATTCAAGCCCATAAATATTAATTAATCCTACTACATAATTAATATTGCACTATCCATCTTAACCCATATTACAGTCAATATGGATCCCGGTTATTATTTCCCGTGTTTAAGATTATCTAGCCCATTAATTAATTCAAGCCACTGAAATAGCTTTCCGTTAATTAATATCTTTTATCCTTGGTCAAGGAACGGTTCAACATTATTATCCATACCGGAAACTAATTCCACTTGCAAGATTTGGTATGATAAATCTTATGAACCTCCCAAGGGGGCAAATCGAACAAAGCGTCTTTGCACACGATTCTCCGATTAAATCTTAGCAATCACATGTGACCAATAATATTGCCCAAGATAAAAAGTATTGAATCTCGTTGATTCTCTACCCATGATAAGTCAAAGCAATAATTACCAACCACACGTGATCCTATTTAAGGAACGAAGATTAAGAAATAACGAACCACTGAGGTTTAATTCTTCCTTGTTTAGTTCTGAAGAATTTGTCCTCCTCAGAGGTCCTATTCAAAATCACCATGCACTAGTGTAATCTCTTGGTCAAGACAAGTCAATCTGAGCCTTACACTTCAACCTTTCACGATGGATTGTTTATTTCCATCTAGATGCGTGAATGGTGTACTTTTAGTTACAAAAGGACACCGTTAATTTAATCTTCGATCACTAAATTAACTACAATGTAACACGAATTATTTAATGAACAAAGTATGCAAAGAAATATATGTAACATTCAATGATATTTAAAGCATCGATAAACAATTTATTTCAATAAATAAGTCCGAAATTCAATTATGATTATACAAAGTAAAAAGCATACTTTCCAGTATAATCCCAACAATAATGTGGTGTCTCAAGGTTCAGACACAACCACCTTCACCCTTATCTACCATAGACGAGATTCCTCCTCATTCGTACGCCTTACTAAACTCAATTCATCCAATCTTCCCATTTCTAAAGATTAACTCCCCCGAACTGGTGGATGAACCACCTTCAAACCACCATAAAGTTTATGGTCACTCCGGTTGATACTGCACTGGGACGGCCTCACCTTCTTCATCGCAATAATCCCGGCTTTGGACATGGGCCTCTTTGATCCCAACCTGCCTAGCCCCCTCACTTTTTGTCAGAGAATTTTAACCTGCCCAACCCTGGATCAAAGACAATCGACATCAACTCCAAAAATGTGTTTTTTTCCACAAATTGATCGCCAAGAGGATATAAACTATGTGTCCTCCATTAGACCATAACCGTTTCGCCTCGTATGGATCGAAAGAGTTCATCGGTCGCCTATGTGTTTGACTTGAAGACCGTTTCTTCCCGATCTCGTAAACGATCTGGGTCGTCTTTCATGACCTCCACTCATGGTATTCTCTTCAACCCTCATCCGGATCTTTGTCGACGAAACCTGTTGGGTTGTGGAGATCGGAGGCATGGAGACGCAACCCGGTGCTCGAGGTCGAGCACTATTGCTTTCGATGGAAGCTCCCCATTCCAAATACTTCGAGGTGCTCGAGCAAAGTTGATCGAGCGTAACCGATGCCCTGGTTGACTTTAGGAAGGACAGGATTTAGGGTTTTTAGGCCCATCTCATATAAATACTTTTTGACTCATTGTATTTGCCTCTCTTATCTTGTACAAAAAACACACGAAAAATAGTGAATCTCCGGGCTTGGTAGTTTCATTCTGAACCGGGTAACCAAATTGTTGTTCCTTAATTCGTTGTTCCATTATTTTCTCCTATAATTGCTTTAATTCCAACAACCGGTATCAAAGCATCGGGTTAAAGGGATCTGTGGAGAGCAATTATGATGGTTTGAAGGAAAATCGCCCTGCTGAGAAGTTTGATGGAACGGATTTTGATTCTAGAAATTACAGATCAAGATTACCCAGATGCGGTAAAGATGCAGATCAACCATTGGGTGAAAAAACACAAAGAGATGAAGGACGACGAGTGGAAGGAAGGGGATAGGAAGGCGATGAGCGTGGTTCGTTAGTTATCTAGAACGCCGGCCTACATACGGTGAAAGCAAAAACCACAAAGAGATCTTTGGAGATATTGACCGAGATGTATGAAAAACCGTCTGCAATGAACAAACCTCGAGGATGGCGGAGGATATTTGTGGTAGCCAACCATCTCAACGAGTTCAATATGATCATAACCCAATTGAGCTTGGTTGAGATTGATTTTGATGATGAGGTTCAAGCCCTTATTTTGTTATCTTCTTTACCGTAAAGTTGATGGTATCAGTGCTTAAAGAGTAAAGTGAAACTCGAAATTTGATGAGGTTAGGGATCTATGAGCAAAGAAATTTGAGGAAAGAGTTGGGTGTGGCCACAGGATCTCGCTTTGAGTCAGGAAGCAGAGGCATCTAAATCAGGAAGCCAAATCGGGGTAGATCAAAGTTAAGGGGCAAAGATAAGCCCAAAAAGGATAAGAGTAAAGTTGATGTGTTATAAATGTCATGAACTTGGTCATTACAAAAGTGAGTGCAAGACACAAGGGAATGAACCAAAGAAGAATGACAACTGATGAGGACTCGGATGCATTGATTCGAGTGTAAGCAAATCCATTGAGTCATGGGTGTTAGATTACGAGCATCGTTTCATTAAATGCGGCAGAAGGTTGACGTAATGGAAAAGTACACTTCCGAGAACTTTGGGAAGGTTTATCTAGTCGATTTCGAGCCTCTGGAAATCAAAGGAAGGGAATGTTGGATTAAGACACCAAATGGGACTGTGGTTACAATTGAAAGATGTGAGACATATTCTTGAGGAATTTGATTTCAATTGGGCAACTTGATGACGAGGGCTACAAGGTGACCTTTGGGTGTAACTCGTGGAAGATATCCAAAGGTGTCATGGTAGTGGCTCGTGGAAATAAAGGGGACGTTGTATATGATGCACAACACCGGGATAAAGATTGCTCTTTGCAAGTGAAAAAGGAAATGCAAATTTGTGGCATTGTTGTCTAGGCCACATGAGTGAAAAGGGATGAAAGTTATGTGCTCGAAGGGTAAACCGTTCAAGACAAGATTAACATTGGTTTGTGTGAGGACTGTATTCGAAAAATGTAAAAAAAAGGTGAAGTTTTTTTGAAGGGAAGGCAAGGCTTTGAAGAAGCAAAAAGTGTGGAGTTAGTTCACAAAGGATTTGTGGGGTCCAAAGACAAGTGACATCCCTTGGTGGAGCATCATATTACATGACTTTCATTGATGACTCTACGAGGAAGGTATGGGTTTATTTCTTGAAATATAAGTCGTCGATGCCTTTAATGCTTTCAGGAAATGGAAGGCTCTTGTAGAAAACCAAACGGGGTCTCAAGGTGAAGTGTTTGAGATTCGATAATGGTGGAGAGTACAAGCTCCGAGTTCAAAGGATTCTCGTGAGAGGCGAATGGAATCCGAATGGAGAAAACCGTAAGAGAACCCCCACAATGGCAATGGCATGCGTAACGAGCAACAGACCCTATGTGAGCGTCTTTAGAAGCATGAGATTGAAGTGTGGGCGCCAAAGATGTTTTGGGGAGACAAGTTAACACAACAAATTACTTGATAAACAGAGGACCCTCAACTCCTTTGGAAAATGGCATACCGTAGAGGCCCGGTCGGAAAGGAGGTAAATCTGGTTTTTCTTCGAGTATTTGGGTGTGTTGCATATGTTCATGTTGATGCTTTGAGTAGAAGTAAGTTAGATACTAAATCATTAAGTGTCGTTTGTTGGATATGACGGTGATGAATTTGGCTATCGATTTTAGGATGAGGAAAACCGAAAAGATAATTCAGAGTCGAGATGTTATATTTAATGAACAATTGATGTACAAGGACATGTTGGGGATATACAAAAAGGTGTTTTGAGTCTCGGGTTGTGGAGTTAGACATTTCAACTCGGGTGGGAGCAAGGGGGTTCTAGATGATCGGTGTGATTGTTGAGGAAGAACCAAGTACACCACCGCCAACAATTTCGGCAAAAGGAGATCCACGAGATCGGAGATCTCCGATAGTATTCACCTCCCTTCATTATTTATTGTTAATCGATGGTGTGAACTCCTAATGTTATGCGAGAGGCCACACATAGTGAACAATTGGGACAAGTGGAAACTTGCAATGGATGATGAGATGAATTCATTGATGACCAATGGAACTTGGGAGCTAGTTGAGCTTCCTAAGGGCAAGAAAACACTACAAAACAAGTGGGTTTGCAGAATAAAAGAGGAGGCTGATGGAAGCAAATGCTACAAGGCAAGATTGGTTGTGAAGGGGTTTCAGCAGAAACATGGTATTGACTATACCGATGTTTTTTACTCCAAAGGTGAAGCTAACTACCATTCGATTAGTTCTCGTGGTCGCAAAAAATTTGGTGTTAGAAACAGATGGATGTGAAAACCGCTTTTCTTCATGGTGATTTAGATGAGGACATCTACATGAAGCAACCGGAGGGATACTTGTCTAAGGGGAGTAGTGAGCTAGTTTGCAAGTTGAAGAAGAGCTTGTATGGTCTGAAACAAGCTCCATTACAGTGGTACAAGAAGTTTGATGGGTTCATGCACGAGATTAAGATCAATAGGTGTGAGGCTGACCATTGTTGTTACTTCAAGAGGTATGATGATGGTTATATCATTTTTTTGCTATTATATGTTGATGACATGTTGATAGCGACTAGTGCTTTCGGGAGGTGAGCAAGTTGAAGGAAAAATTGTCCGAAAGGTTTGCTATGAAGGACCTTGGAGAGGCCAAGCAAATCTTGGGTATGCGAATCGATCGTGACAAGGTAGCGTAAAAAATTGTATCTTTCACAAAATGAATACATAAAGAAAGTGTTGGAGAGATTTAGTATGGAAGATGCAAAGCCAGTTCGGGTCCCGTTGGGAAGTCAGTTCAAGCTATCCAACAAGGACTCACCTAGTAATGAAAGAGGAGCGGACCTACTACATGCAAAAAACACTCAGATGCTTGAAAGAATTGGAAGTTTGATGTATGCAATGGTGTGTACAAGACCGGATATTGCACATGTGGTGGGAGTTGTTAGCCGGTTTATGGGTAATCCGGGTAAGCGATTGAGAGAGGAAAAGTGGATCCCTTAGATACTTGAAAGGTACTATTGAACAAGCTTTGTGCTTTGAGGGCAAAAAGCGTTGGGTTGGCGGGATATGTTGATGCGTCGGCATCAAATGATCTCGACAAAAAAGGAGGAGTACTACGGGGTATGTGTTTACTTTTGGTGGTACAACAATATCTTGGGCTTCTAAGTTGCAAAAGATCGTAGCTCGATCCACCGCGAAGCGAGTATGTTGCGATCATTCAGGCTAGTAAAGAAATGGTTTGGTTGCGAAATGGTAGTGTGAGTTGGGGAAGGAGCAAAAGGATAGTATTCTATATAGTGACCAAATGCAGTGTTATTCACTTGGCGAAGAATTGGCCTTTCACTTTCGAGGATGAAGCACATCGAGTTGAAGTATCATTATATTCGTTACCTTTGAGAACAAGATCTTTATGAAGATCCGGAAGTGAGAATCCTCATACATATTGACTAAGGTTGTGACCTTAGAGAAGTTGAAGTTATGCATGACTTCAACTAGGCCTTGAAATCGTATTTAAGGCCCCACTACTACTTGAGAGAGAGATCATTGAAAACACAAGAAAATAGAGTCGGTCTCCGGATTGTTGGGTTGTGGAGACCGGAGGCGGACCCAGAGAAGCTCGATCAATGCCCGAGGTCGAAAGCACTATTGTTGGGTCGAACCCCCCATTCCAAATTGCCATCGAGGCCGAGCTAGCAAGTTGAATTGTTTCCGAAGCCCGCACGCCATTTAGGGTTTTAGGCCCGCACATATAAATACTTTTTGACTCATTGTATTTGCCTCTCTTGTATTGTCTTAAAAACACACGAAAATAGTGAATCTCCCAGTGCCCCCACAATCATTCCGTTATTTATCATTAAATTATATATGTATGCGTGTATGTGTATGTTTAATGTTTTCCTTTCCTTTGTTGTTTTTTTTTTTTTAGTGTACGTACGTGGCATAATAAGGACTGGCCTGCAGTCGGGTTTGCTTAATTAAATTCCGTACGTCGTTAAAACAACCGTTACTTTCTGGTTTATGCATGGAAACTTCATGAGGTGTTTTCTGTTTTTCCTATTTTCCAGCCCACCCCTATGTATTTATAATTAAGGCGAGATAAAATGAACTGGGTACGTAACTAACTTAATTAATTGCAAGAGCGGATGCTCGTCTTATCGACCGGAGGACGACCTACTATATAATATATTGAGGTTGCCTTGATAGACATTCTTAATAATTGTAAACCACAATATCAAGAAAAGAATAGAGAGACTAATTAGCACCAAAACCACCAAGCCCTCGAATGGCCATGCACCAAAGGTCAGCCTCGCCCGGATATTCAAACAACTACAACATTAAATGAAGCAACACAGACTTTTTTTTTTAATTAAAGTAAAAGGAATAATATTATGATATCAATCAAAACCACGGAAAAAAAAAATTTAACTATTCAATTTTGATCCAATTTTTATAGAAAAATAGAAAACGTAGGGCGTTGTATTCGGATGTTCACAAATCACGCATTTGTTAAAAATTGGAAATTTTAGAGCTCGTATACGCTGATTGTTAAAAAAAAGGCAAAAAAAATTCTTCTTTTAATAGTCACGTCGGTTATGATCACATCGAAAACCCCAAATTTCATCAGCACGTGACTTTCGAATAAAGTAAAGAAAATTAGTTGAATTATCTGAATACGTGAGCCCAAAAGTAATGATCTTTTATATAAAATAATGAATATTAATTGTGAGAATGAAGTTTATAAATTTTCTATTTTTTGAGTATGCACGTTATTAGATGTTGGAATAATAAAAATGTGTGTGTAAATTAATATGGGACTGGAAGGAGTCGTATACAGTCTTGCTTCAACGATGAGTAATTGCTTTGGTCTGTTTTGCAAGATGCCCATACCTTCCCACACTAAATTTAACGTTTTTGTACGGATCAATCATGCGCCCAAATGGATATAAAGTGAGATAGTTTAACTGATTGATTGGAGCACTACCAGCTAAATCACTAAAATCATGAGTTCGAATTATGATGAGAGGAGTTGGAAAAATTCTATAAAGAAAAAAGAGTGGGAGTCCCAAATAAATATTGAACCACAAATCCATGAACACGAATACCCAGCCCCTATCTATTATGATACTTTATAGGGATATATATACTTACATTAGACGTTGTCACGATAAAACAAAATATAATTTATATATGCAATATTGACACTTTAATACTTAAAGAGGATGATCGTTATATCCTGCAACATATGAGTTTTTGCCTACTTTATAATATAGAGTGTGATGAAACAGAATAACTCAAATTGTTGAAGCACCATAAAATTATGAATTTGAAGGCAAATACTCTAAATTATTGGATTTCAGGGTTTTTTTTTTAACTATATTTCAAATTTTGAACAAAGATCCGATCCGGACCCTAATGGTTCATGGTTCAGGGTTTGGGTTCGGGTTCATGGTTCAAGATTCAGGATTCGAATTTAGGTTCATGGTTATGGGTTCATGGTTCAAGCTTCGGGTTCGGGTTCATGGTTCGGGAATTGAAAAAGAAATGAAGGGTGAAATTACTCAAACTCTAATTATGATTAATTTAAATTAAAATTGAATTTAATTGCATCGTGTGCAATTGGTGAATTTGAATTAACATTTCACCTTTAAATAGAATGGGATTAAATCCAAAATAATCCTAAGAAAGTTTGACTAACAAAAATAATTCCAATTTTTTTCGAATTGTACAATTTTAGCCCCAAAATGGTTCCTAAACCCCCAATTTTAAGGGAGGGCGTGGTGAGTGCATGGTCTGGTGAAGGGTATTCCTATTATTTTTATTTGAATTCTTTTAAAAAAATATTAAGGTAGGGCGTGTCCCCGTGAATGGCATTTCTATTTTCTTTTTGCCGATACGAGACATCATAAAACTAAAATTAATACTAGTTCGGATCTCAATGGACATGATAATATTTAAATGAATTTATAGCTCAGATTATATTAACATATTATAGGACAGGTAAAACGTTCTCATTATATTTAAATTAATAAGATTATTATATTTTTCACTCAGATCTCAATATGTAGATAAGCGTGTTCATAATATTTAAATGACGGAACCCCAATTTTTAGTCAAGGGTGTGTTTTATGTGCACCCGGGTGTACTATTCACTCATAATGTATTTTAAAAGCGTGCAACTGGTAAGTAGTAAATTATGCATATTTTTAATGGATTAGAATGTAATTTATTGGACTCATTTATATTAAAATGACATGATTAATTATTTATGTGTGTTTTGATTGTATTATTCCGCACTTGATCGATTTTTTTTTTTTTTTTGGTGTATTTAGGTATTTCTTGTAGAGTATTATTTTGAAGTAAGAAGTATTATTTTTGTGTTGCAAGAGAGAAGAGTTGGGAAAGAATTAAAGTTAGAGATTTTGGCATATCTTGGAATTTCTAGAAGATTTGTTACAAGATTGCTCAAAAGTTCATTAGATGGAAATCTTTGAGAAGGAAACACGCGACCGGATTGAAGCTAGAGATTTTGGCATATCTTGGATTTATTTCTAGAAGATTTGTTACTGAAGATTGTGTCCAAAACGTGTTCATTAGGTGGAGTATCTTTGAGAGATTAAGATTGATATATATCTTTTGGAAAAAAAAACACCCGGATTGGGGATATATCATTAAAAAAAAGGCTCCGAATTAAAAAAAGGACTCCGAATTGGAAGCGGCAAGGAGAGAGAAGGCAGAGAACGCAGAGCAGCTTAGGAGAAATCCTGACAATCATGTTTAGTTAATATTTATTCCAATTTCAAGGAATTTTGAACTATTTAATTTCAAGAAATTTTGAACTCATACTTAATGCCTGTTAATTGATTTGAGACGTTTACAATATTTATCTCAAGATTATTTATTTTATCTATTTTAACTTTCAACATACTTGAATATTTAATTTGGATTGATCACCTAGGTTAGATTATTCTTGTTTGTCTGCTAGTTCATAAATTTGTAATCCGTAATTATTGCAGATTTATGACAATTGGTAGCAATTAATATTTTACTAGGGTGATTTAAATTGGGTTCTTTCGAATTGAGCTTGCGTATTCGGGAATTTATTTGTCCTTTATCCTAGAGTTTAATTTTTTTGACTGGATTAAATTTAGATCGTATCTAGACTGTTCAGTTAAAAAGAATCGTTGAAGAGCTTGTTTCAATTGAGTATAATTAAGGGATAATAACCGGTAGCCAGAGCTTGTTGACTACTGAGGGACATTAATCCTGTGGATAAATAGAGTAAACGTTGATGTCCATTAACAACATTAAAGTCGAGGAATGAATGAACTTTGAATTGGAATGCCTTTTATTTATTGAATTTTCTTAATTAGATTAATTGTTAGTTTCGTAGTAATTTATTATTAGTAGTTTTAGAAATTCATTCCAAACCCCCCCTTTGTGTTACGTGTTTGCTTTCATAAATTCATACAATTAGCATAACAATTATTCTACATTCCCGTGGATCGACCCCTTGCTTGCCACTACTACGAGTTAGTAGGGTAGAATAGGGTATTTATTTTTGTCGCACCTCGACAGTGCGGTCAGCAACTATGTTTCCATATTAACAGTTGCACTTTTCTAAGTAAATAAGTCACACCACGCTTTTAAAATACACTATGAGTGCACGGTGCACCCAAGTGCATACAAGACCTAACCATTAGCCAATTCTATTTTAAAAAAAAAAAATTCCTTTTTTATCAATAATTTTAATTTTATTCCTTTCTAGTCAAGAGAATATTTTTTTAACCAACTATACCCAAATCTCTCTTTTTTAAAAAGATCAAATTCTTTATTTTTCTTTTCTTTCATTTTTCAATAAAGTGTGGTACGAGTGAAAAAATTATGGTACGAACTTCAATAAAATGTGGTACAAGGTGAATTAATTAATGGTGGTACATGCTTAAATAAAATGTGGTACGAAATGAATTAATGGTGGTATGATAAAATGTGGTACGAGGTGAATTAATGGTGGTACGGACTTCAATAAAGTGTGGTACGGGTGAAAAAATGGTGGTACAAGTTTAAATAAAATATGGTACGAGGTGAATTAATGGCGGTACGACCTCAATAATGAGTAGTACGGAGTAAATTAATGGTGATACACCTTTAATAAAGTATGGTACAAGATGAATTAATTGTAGAACTTAATATATTACAAGAGTATATCTCTATACAAAGTATTTATATATGAAATAAATAAATTGAGAATAAGAGAATTAATTGTAAGTAGATTGATTAAGCAACCGACAGGACCATATACACAGTGCTTTCATAACCGAATCCGCGGAGATCGAACCAGACAAATTATCGATCAACGATTCAATCGACGGTTCAGCCTTTTAAATGATACTATCTGCGTCCACTAATCTTATGCTTGATGCTTTTGGCACAAATTAAAAAAAAATAAAAATATAAAGTAGATAAAGTAAGAGTATTATGAAGTATTGTGGGATTTATTTATTAATAAAGTGGTTGGTTGTGAGTGAAAGTACAATGATATTTGAAGTAATTAAATGATGGTTGGGGATAAAAATAAAGTGATTTTTTTCATAAATAGAATGTGCATAAGATTGATGGACGGAGAGAGTTTCTGCCTAATTTTTTTTCAATATTTTCTATGTTTAAAATGCAAGTTGGCCCAATACAAACCTATGAAGCCCAACTAAGTAAATTAAAATGAAATAGGCCACAAGTCTGCAAAATATAAATAGCCCAAAACACTCTTATCACTCTCCACGCACTTTCATCTTCCCCAAACAACACTAATGCAAATCGTCGATAAAAATTTTTTTTGGTCTCTCACGCTAGCGCCACCACCCGGTCCCCAAAACCTCCGACCCACTCGTGCAAATCGCAGGCAATTTCTCACTGGTCCCGGAGCAACCCGCATGCCACAACCTCCAATCACGGGTAATATCCTATCGTTAAACGCGTCTATGTCGGCGACGCCAACCCTCTCCACGAGCCGGTAGCCGATCACCACCTCTTTGACAACGACGAACATGATCCATGACGTTTCACTCACCGGCCGAATTCCACCACCTATGTGTGCCGATTAACCAAGAGGAAGAGATGAAAAACCCAAAAATCCTAATTTGATTCGACCGATAAAATGGTTTTTAGGGGGTTTTTGGATCGATTTCGGGATTGGGTTCCCGATTAAACCGATCGAACCGACTAGACAAACTTCCCCATTCTAACATCTTCAATAAAAATTAAATTACATTATAAAATATCATATTATAATTTTATACAACAAAAGAATTATACATATATTAACAAATGAATTGTAATAACATAAAACCTCTTCTGAATTCAGGTTCACGGAAGCTTCATTATTTAAATTATCATCTTTTAACATATCAAGTATCGCTTTTTAGCATAATAAAATTTACCGTTTAAAAAATATTTTGATTTTATATGTTACTATTTTTTTTTTTAAATCATTAAACAATGACACGCTAAAATGTATTAAAGAATATAATTTGCGTAGACCCGGATTCATAGAATTTTTTGTCTTGTATAATATCCTCAATTTAATTGTTTGTATTTATAAAATATAGAATTTTGAACAGTGTATTTCATATATTATGACAAAGTATAGGTGAATAAGTTTTACACGAGTGTGATTTATTTACTAAAGGGTATTAGTTGTGATAACTTAAGGATGTGACTTATTTATTATAAACAGTATTACTCATAACGCTGAAGGGTGGTGACTTATATTATAGTAGAGAATATTAATAATAATAACTAAATGATATGATTTATATTATAAAAATGTATTACCCGTGATAATGAAAAGATCATGTCAGTAAAAAAAATTAATTTTACGGTGAACAAAATTTACAACATATCAACTCATATATTATTTACGGCTGAAAATTCTATCTCCAATTTTATTGAGGAGGAGTAGTGAGTACGATTACTTCAAAATAAAGTCTTAAACGACTTTATGAAATATTAGTGGAACCACATCACTTGATATGAAATATTAGTGGAACCACATCACTTGATGGACGTAAACGACTTGAATTTCCTTTTCTTGTGGTCGCTGTTTCTCAAATGACCAATTCTCTCCTATATAAATAAAGTCTAATAAATTTGAATTTATTAGGAACTATATAAATAAATTAATTATCTATCTTTATACAAGTTCGAACTTTTAAATGAGATGAATTTTTTTCATAAATTAATTTACTAAAAGAAAAAAAGAATCTGCGCAATGAATTATACCTTTCAAGCACACAATTATATACATATATAATTTCCATAACATAAACACATGACAACTCAAGCTCTAACCTAATTTATATAAATGGTGTTCCATATCATACACTAAAGGAGGTCATTAGTACTCTATATATACCAACATGCATGAGTATATATTAACAAAATAAAAAAGGAATCAGATGATCTCATTGTCATAGCCATAAGCATATATAGTTCTTACCACTGAAATTTATAGATGGCAATTAAGGCAAGTAAGGCCGAGTGATCTAGAAGAAAGAGACTCGGCCAGGACTGGATATGGAGTGAAACCCACTGTTCACGGGTTGTACTCCATACTCAGCCCCGGACAAGTCTTTTCGCCCCATAAATTTTCAACTCATCGAATTCAACACAAATGAATAAATTCAATCTCATGAAAAGATTCTTGATTTTTTTTTTTTTTTTGGCTAAACTGATTAATTTTCCTTTCTGCCACAAATATATGTGCACTCACACATTACATATATAGGCATACAATTTACACCTGACCTGATGATGTATGCGGGTTGTGAAAGAGTCCACATGCATGGGAAGAGCCATTTTCTGAGTTGATTATTTTATGGTTTATTGTCGTTTTATTTATGGATATATTTGGAGGGAAGAATATCGTGATTTTGAGAAAGTAGAAGCGAGGGTTCATTCGAATTTGTTGGGTTGATTGATGGTATCAGCAATGACGTATAATCAACCTACAGGGTTTTCGAATAAATTAAAAATCAAGATTGTTACCTCATATTTAATATTTTATTTATATACAATAAAAAACTCTATATAATCTAAAGAAATTTTTTATTACTATATAGAGTTTAACCATGCTTTTCTTTTTCGTTAATTTCAAAGTACCGATGGTTTTAATTTTTTTACCAACCCCATCAAAATCGGCTTTTTATTGAACAATTGAACAGTGCAATTATCTGTACCTAGAGGTCCCTGCAGACGTGTTATATTAATTGACGGGATTTAAATCGAAATAGTCCCGTAACTTTGCACCTTTATTGAAAAAGTTTCGTATATATCATATGTTTCAATTTAGTCCCGCATGCTTTCAGTTTGTGCTGATTTAGTCCCAAATAGCTGGAAACTGGTCAAACTACCCAAAAATGATGTCATTTTAGGGGCGTGTGATACACGTGCCCCTAATTTCGGTCGGGAATTTATCATAAAAAAAATTCGGTTTTGGATAGTTTGACCGGTCTCCGACGATTTAGGACTAAATCGGCACAAATTAAAAACATACGGGACTAAATTAAAACATATAATATATACGGGACATTTTCAATAAAGATCCAAAGTTACGGGACCATTTCGATTTAAATCCCATTAATTGACATATATATAGGCATTGAATATGAACCAAGAGTATTTGTTATTCTCTACACAAAAATGGTGTAAACAAACATATTATCAATAATATGTGAATATATATCAATTTGTGTAATTAGTTAGTGTAGCTAGGGGATTCGACAAGTTTGTTATTAAGATGCACACCTACATGAGACGGTCTCACGATGAGACGGAACATCAGTTAGACAATAACGCTTCAACACTTTGGGAAGGATGTGTGTGATTTGTATTAAATTATACCCCTCTCATATGAATTTTTGTGTATTATTAAATATTCACTCGTAACAGAACAAATGTCGCCTATACGGTTGAGGTATGAGACTAACTACTCTGTCTCTGTGCATCTTATAATAATTAATTAATTTTTTTGTTATAAGATGATGCAATGGGGAAAAGTTGATGCTTTAATTGAAGACAATTGGATTGCTTACAGCTGGTTCAATATATAATTAATTGATCTCATGATCAAAACATGACAAATTTACGTGGTTTATGGAGAATAATAATTAAATTAAAGAATGGAGCCCAGAAAACTTGTTTAAGACGTGAAATCATCAAATTGCAGGATGATTTGATGATTTGGCGATGTGCTTCAAATTAACTGATCTTATAATAATTAGAGTGCATATTCACTATTAACTCTTGTGTAAAACGTAATATTAGATGAATTCATTTTTAGATGGATCCTAATTAATTATATATGTTTTACTTATTTTATCATTTATTCTTACAATTTTTAACTTTTTCTTTTTTGACTAGCTATTATATTAAAAGCTTATATAAGAAAGTTTTATACATTAAATTACGAGTTTTCATCACATATAAAATAATGATTAATTTATTTATAATTCTACTCGAATTATATTTTAAAACAAAATATATTAAGTGTAAATTTTAAAATAGAACTCAATTTTATATCACATAGTACCCCTCTTTATTTATGCTCAAATTATGACAGGTATGGCCCGTAAGTCCTTATAAAGAAATATATATTGAAAGGATATATCTAATTGCATAGAGGAATATCCCTTTCAATAAAAACACTACACAGATGAATATGGACATTGTTTTGAGAGACAGATAATTTAATATTAGTTCAAGAAATTTATATATTTGGAATTCGAATAAAAAAAAAACCATCCTCTTAGAATTTTTCAGACTTAATTATGCTCGTACCTGCCCGGCCTAACTCAAATCCCGTGGGCTACGTACTCTTTTAATATTGACCGACAATAATTTTAAAAGTACGAAATTTTGTTTCTTAAATAAACAACACTATTTTTTATACTCTTTTTCCCATAGAATATTCCCTATTAACTCTTCTCAACATAAACGCCATGTATGCATCATAATTTGTTATTTATATTAATTATTTTGATCAGAGATAATTTTGTTCTTAATAAGTTAATTAAAACCAGAATGTAAATATATAGGAAACTATATATTACTCGGTGTACTTATATTCTTTTCACTTTTTCCCCCAACGTTTTGTATTTTACACTCTTTTTCCCTTTTGTTTTCTTGTCTCCAATTATTATTGACTTATATTCCGTTATCGTGTTTCTAATTAATTAGTATCCATTCATTCAGAAACCTCATAATTGAATCAATATCCAAATGAAGGGTTCTTCTCCAACGCTCCACCTTCCTCTCTCTTGTTATGTGATGGGCCGGCGTATTCCTCGAGACCGCCGATTTGAAACGGCTGAAATCGGTTCATCAATTGTAAACATGCATGGTTTTCTTCTTGGAAAAACTATATCTTCATATTTATAGATTATTTCATCATATGCATGCATGTAATATTAGCTAGCTAGGGTGTAATTAATTAGTAGGACAAGAAGATGAAGTTAGTCGCTACGATGAACACTAGGGGGTTAAACTTGAAACCAATCACAGGGGCCGGGTTGTCTTAATTAGGTCTTTTTCCTGGAATTGAGTCACTGAAAATAATGTTTCATGGGCATTGGACAAGATCCTCCTTCAAAAAAACAAAACTATCCTTAAAAATTCCTTCGTTTTGATTTCATGTAGCACATCCGAATATTCGCTTTGATAAATGAATATCACATCATGTTTTAGGCAAGTACATTAATTGGCCCAAGGCACATAAAATAAAAACGATATATACTCCCTCGATCCTATAAACATATTTATATTGTTATTTTACTCACATATTATTATAATTAAAATTTAGAACATTAAAAATTTGCTTTGCACCCCATTTTGTCCTTATTATAGGGGAAACTGTTTTTTTTTGGACAATAATTTTTGGGGTTGTATTTTAAGGATAATAATTTTATGAACTTGAAAATGTAGGACAATATGTTTTAAAATGTGTAAATGTAGGATAATTGAGCCTGAATAAGCGCAAATCAGGCTAAAATATCAAGTGAGATTTGGGCTTGTTCAGCTCGATTGTCCTACATTTACAGAATTTTAAAACATATTGTCCTATATTTATAAATTTTAGAACATATTGTCCTATATTTACAAATTTTAAAACAAATTGTCCTACATTTTAAAGCCTGTAAAATTATTGTCCTTAAAACACAGTCTCCCCTAAACCACTGTCTTAAAAATACATTATTCCCCTTATTATAGTACCTTAATATTGATTTGGAAAAAAAAAAGATACATTAAATAGAGACAAACAAGTAGAATTGAAACAATTGTGATATATTATAGTAACTGACCTATCTTTGTGGGATAGTCGCAATTAAAAATGAGTATAATGTTATATTAGGACAATAATTTTGGGGGAGTTGTGTTTTAAGGTCAATAATTTTACGGGTTTGAGAATATAGGACAATATGTTTTAAAATTTATAAATATAGGACAATATATTTTAAAATTTGTAAATATAGGATGATATGTTATAAAATCATTTAAATGTAAGATAATCTAGCCCGAATAAGCTCAAGTCTCACGTAACATTTCAACTAGATTCGGGGAATTTTTTTAGGACAATAACTTAGGGGAGTTTATGTTTTAAAAACAATAATTTTACGAATTTGAAGATGTATGACGATATGTTTTAAAATATAGAACAATATGTTTTAAAATCTGCAAATGTAGGACAAATGGAGCCCAAATTAGCCCAAATTGGGTTGCAATGTCATGTGAGATTTGGGCTTGTTAGGCCTCGATTGTCCTTCATTTACAAGATTTTTAAAAACATGTTATCCTATATTTACAAATTTTAAAATATATTGTCCTATATTTACAAATTTTAAATCACATTGTCCTACATTTTCAAGCCCATAAAATTATTATCCTTAAAACACAAACCACTAAGTTACTGCCCTAAAACACACTTTCCCAATTAAAATCAAGCATATTTATATGGAACGTACGTAGGAAGTAGGTACTAAATATAGTCTTTTCGAATTGAAATCATATTTATCATCAGTAAATTTTGCACTCATTCCACAAGCAAACCAGTTGCTTGTTTTTAATTGACACAATCAAAACTATATAAATTGATAATTTTGAAAAAAAAAAAAAAAACTTGGGTCTTAATTTATTAGTAAACTCATTCTTAACGTTCTTACCAATGTTATATCCCGGATCCAAACATGACTTGAATTAGTTTTGAATGCACACAAGCATCTTAATTATGACATATGGAGGACTCGAGTGTATCATGCATGGAGACCAATTAGGAACCGAGATCAATCTAATTCTCATAAGGGCTTAGGCCCAATAGTTTATAGATGGGCTATTTAAGGGAGTTTTAATGCCCATAACTAGATTACTAACTAATTAACCGCGTTACACGTGAGTGACTGTGAGCTGTTAGTTGAAAAAAATTGAGGTATTAATATGTCATTTTTGGGATAAAGGCAAATAATACAAGAAAGTCGCGAGCCTTTTATTAATAAAGTATTTATTAAAAATTTCAGAATAAATTATTGATTTTATGACCATCTAAAAGAGTATCTAATGATAATATATTCAAATAATATTTATTTAAGTTATAGATTAGTAGTTGCTGACTTGACCAGCTTAATTAATTGTATGTGTTTTTATCTAACCTATTCCAATATCCTATGGTCATACCACAAGTTGATTTGAGGAATAAAGTATGGCAAAGTATAGTGTGAACAAGTTTTACGGTAAAATTGATTAAGGAGTATGACTTATATTACTAAAGTGTGTGATTTTTTACTGTAAAGTGTGTGACTTTTTACTATAAAGTGTATTACTCATAAAAGTGAAGGATGTGATTTATATTATAGCAAAGAGTGTCATAGTGATAACTGAAGTGTGTGACTTATATTATTAAAGGGTGTGACTTATATTACTAAAGTGTGTGTCTGTAAAAAAAAAATCAATTTCACGGTGAACAAGTTTCACGGTATACCAACTCATAAAGTATAGGTTGAGGTGTTCATATACTGTTAAAAAAAAAAAAAAAAAAGGTTGAGGTGTTAATAAATTTATAATTAGGTTTAGCGTAGAGCACATTCTAATTTCTAGCTTGCTTCGATAATAATAATTGATAACTCCTGTCAAAAAATGAATAAATTGATAACCTAAATAAAATAATATAATGCAAAATAAAATATTAAAATTATGTGAAATGAGGCCATGAGATGGAGCTCCATTTGGCCCCTATTATTTAGATAAACTCATAAAAGATGAGCTGATTTGATTTGACATTTATATTGGTCAAATATAGATCTGTTTCCTGAAATAAGATCCGTCAAAATAACCCCTTAATTACCAATATTATTAAAATAAAATTGGCTGATTTAATTTTTATATATGTTAAAGATAAAAACTTGTATAGACCTGGTTCATATTATGAACTTGATTATTTAAGTATCACTGTTACATACAAAAATTCTCATTGTTATGTATAAAAATTATCACTGTTATGACAAAAATAATCACTGTTTAAAAAATACTTTTATTTTTTAAACAATAAAAATTTTTGTGCATAACAATAATAATTTTTACACACAACAGTGATATAGTTCATGTGTGAACTTGGTTCACATTAGTGTTATTCAATGTCAAATAAGATCGGTCTAACAACTCTTTGAACTAAAGGAGAAAGCTAGCTAGATCCATTTTTTCCCAGCGGGTGTATAAGGACATAAACAAATCAAGATTCAGGAATAATCGAGTGGTCATTAGATTGGCCATGTGTACATGCATAGTATAGTATACATATATATTGAAAATGAATAATATAATTTTCCTGATCACATCTCATTTCCATCTTTTTAATTATATATATATATATATATATATATATATATATATATATATACTCATTTCCATCTTTTTAATTATATATATATATACCCTAATATCTCCCCCGACAGGTCTTATTTATTATATTATGTAATAAATTATGAATTTGTAAAACTTCAATATAATTTAAAAAGTATGAGTCAAATATCACAATGTTTGTCTCACGTATGAGATAGACACAAAATTATCTTTCAATATTTTAATTCTATACGTAATTACTTATTTATTTATGTAAATTAATATTAGATTGTTAATTTATTATACATAAAATATAATTTAATGAATTGAAACTTTAATTATATATTACTTCTTTAAAAAATTATATGTGATGTTTATCAATATTAATAGTAGAAAAAATTACAACTAGATACAAGATTGAAGAAAACCATTCTTAAATCGAATACAAAGTCATAAATTTGAACTAAAGACGCATTGGCTTTTTAGTTCAAATTTGAACTAAAGTGCAGAAATTTTCTACACTTTGTATTTGGTTGTAAATTTTTTGGTGACTTTGTAGTGGAATGTTTTTCTCCCTTAATAGTATTATTACTTTAACTTCAAGTAAGACATTTTATGATATAATTAATTATATATATATATATATATATAAGTAAATTGAATATTTGAAAAAAAAAACTCTCTATTAGTAATATAAAGAGATATAACATAAAAATATATCTAAACAAAAAATCTATTTTTTTTTATATATTTTTAAATTATAAATGTAGTAATTGAATCATGCCATTAGTTTCAACTAAAAGATGTACTATTATACTACTTATATAAGACCCCCAAAACCAAATTGTAGTATAATCATTGAATTAAATAATTTTAAACTCTATTTCATTTAAAATTTGGATCCTTAAATGTACACTACTATCACTTGGCAACTCCCAAGGAGTAGCATTTTTATTGGGAAAATTAATTTAATGCCATGAATTCTTGCTTATTTTAGTTTCGTTGACTTTGATAAATATATTAGATGTAATTAATTATTTGTATATTTATTTTAAGATTTGATAATCAATGCCGGCAATGCTTTGGACTTTCTCAAAGATAATACATAAATGAATAAATGATAAAACTAAAGAGATGGGACTTAAATGGTTTTTTTTTTAAAGCTAAATAATTATAATAGTTCCCTAAGATAAACAATTATAGTAGCTCCTTTTACCATTGGGCATGTGGCAACATTATTTCGTCTCGCTGTAGACCAAAACCGCAACCACCATAAGAGGGGGGACACCACTCCACCACAAAGAGAAACACTACAAGAGAAAATATCTCTTTTATGTGTCTCGAACACAAGACCTCAAATTTCAAGTGATGCAGCTCTAACCACTTTAGCTATCCACACTATAACATGACTTAAATGGTGCTTTGATATAAAAACAATGAGGGAGTCCGAGTCTCTAAGACATGTTTCATTGGAGAGGTTTATTATTTATATAATATTAGTAAGGACTAAAGTGATTTATCTTATTATATGTGAGACTGTTTTATATAATATTTTTTTAAATAATTAATTTAATAGAAGATTATTTACTTCTTTGTATATCAAATCATTTTTTTTAGAACATAGTATATCAAATCATTTCACTTTGAACTTATTTTATATATATTATTCTATTTTTTAAAATACTATTTCATTACATCTAATACAGCCTATTTATATTAATCCACCATTCTACTCATTTGGTTAAAGAACAAAGTGAACCTGAGATTCTTCCTTCTCTGCACGTCTGGAACATATATTTAACGTAAAATTTAAATATTTAAATAAAACACAATTTCATACATGAGGTGATGAGGCATGAGGTGATGTGAAATGAAATTAATTATTCAATAATGTAAATTAGAATTCGTGTGTAATAAATTCTCCCCTAAAATTATTTAAAAAAAACCACGGAGAAAGTTTCTGGTCAAAATTAGAACTCATTATAGACATTAAAATATTTAGAAACATGTTAATGGATATATATGGATGGACCTAAAGGATAGAATAATATATAAGGCCTAATCTAAAAATCTGAAAAATTATATCTAAAAATAAAAGTACATGAAACGTGTAAATATATGGGCCCAAAGTCAGAAGGAGGTTATTTTACACCCCATATTTTGGTGGGTACACCCGCTCACGGGAAAGGTGGGAGGAAATGTGAATTTGGGCATAAGAAAATTCATGGCGATTGGCTGGGGGTAAATGGAAGGAGTAATAATTTTTTTTATTAATTTTACTCCCATTAGTACTGCTTAATATTTTGTTACTAGCTAATCAGACGCAAGTCCCTCCTCAGATGGATTCTTCTTGCTCCTCAACTTACGGGGTATTAGCCGCCGTTTTCAACTGTTGTTCCCCTTTCAAGTGCAAGTTCTTATGCGTTACTCACCCATCTGCCACTAGAAACACCATTTTTCATCCGATTTGCATGTGTTAAGCATAACGCTAGCGTTCATCCTGAGCCAGGATCAAACTCTCCATGAGATTCATAGTTGCATCACTTATAGCTTCCTTGTTCATAGCCAAAGCGTATTCGAAATTGTCTTTCATTCGAAGGCATAACTTGTATTCATGCGCTTCATATTAATCCGGAGTTCGCCCCCAGAAATATAGTCATCCCTGCTCCCCTCACGTCAATCTCACGAGCCTCTTATCCATTCTCATTGAATCACGGCGGGGGGAATTAAAATCGAAAAACCCACATTGGGTTTAGGGATAATCAGACTCGAACTGATGACTTCCACCACGCCAAGGTGACACTCTACCGTTGAGTTATATCCCTTTCCCGTCTCCATCAAGAAATAAATATAACTAACTAATCTTAAGCCAAAATTTAAAATAATAAAGAGTAATATTGAACTTCTATAAATAAATATAATAATAAAGTAAAATAAAATTGGTCTCACCATTCTTATCAATTAGGGAGGTGCAAATAAGCAAATATCAATTCACAATCAAGAATCATGGAACACCTATGGACCTCTTAGCACATAGCTCGGGACCATTTGCAAAAAACTTCATTTTATTGTTTTCTACCTGCATAAATATTATTAAAAAATAAAATTTGTTACTGTAATTAAGTAAATGTTTGATGAAAATATAATATTTTAACCACACAATACACACGGTTTTAAAACTAGAAAATATATGCTCTCAAAAAAAAACTAGAAAATATAATATTACAAGAATGTAAAAGTCCTCGACATATAAAATTATAAGTGGAATGCTAAATTATTTTATATCAAGAAGCATATAAAATTAAAAGCAATAAAAGTATAATATAAAAAAATAAAATAAAAACTCGCATTCACCATTTCCACCACGATGCCACAACACATCGATAAATCCATAAAATAATGACCATATGCTACGGATGCAGAATAAAATATTAATTTAAAATTATTTTAATTACAAAAATTTGTATGCAATATTGCATATAAGTGATATGTGCAATTGAGTTTTTTATTATTTTTTTCGTGGGTCAAATAATAGGGTCGGGTTAGGGCAGATTGATGGCGTGTTAATGGGCTTCCTCCGTCATCTTCACGACTTCGCCATCGACGGAATGATTTTCTTCTTCTTCACGCTTCAGCAGATACAAGCAATTTCTTCTTCTTCCTCTTCCCGCGTTGCAACAAACGCGATCAGATCGCGGTTGATTTTGATGGTGGTGTGTATCTAGGTTTTTTCTCTTCTTCTCTTGTTCTTCTTTTTCTCTTTCTCTTCCACATTCTTTTTGATTTCTTCAATTTTCTCATCCTCGCAAATTTACAGGTGATTTCCTATGATTTTGTGTAGCGATTTTTTTCGATCCTTCGCACTATTTCGCTTTCAGAAATGAATTCGATCAAGATTTTTTTTCGTCTCATACTATTTTTTTTTTTCATGTAGTAACACTCTTTTGCTCATATGGTAACACTCCTTTTGTTCTTGTAATAACACATCAAATTGTTCTTTAAATATGTAATTTTGGACTGTAATTTCTTTTCGCGCTTGTACTGGTTTTATTTATGTGGTAACATGTTTTTCTTTATATGGTAACACTTTTTGTTCATGTATTAACACGTATTTTTTTTAGTAATATATAACCCTGTTCATATATTGTCGTAATACTATGTGAATACTCATGTGTTACCATATGAATAATAATGTGTTACCATGTGACCCATGTTACGTTATGAATATTTATGTGTTACGATATGTTTTATTAAGTGTTACGTAAGATATGAAGTTTTTTCAATATAACAATGTAGTAACACTTATACATAGATGTAGTAACACACAAAAATTTGACAAAAAATAAATAAAATTTAATATAAGAATGTAGTAACATTTATACATAGATGTAGTAACACAAAAAAATTTGACAAAAAATAAATAAAATTCAATATAACAATGTAGTAACACTTATACATAGATGTAGTAACACACAAAAAATTGACAAAAAAAAAATTATGTGTACAATAGGAATTGAACCTGCGACCAAATTCATTAGCAACAAACCTGAACCACTAGGATACAACACATATTTGATAAAGATATCCTTCTATAAATATATATTCGCCCACGCCAACCTGAACCCCCTGCAGCCCTGCCCGCTCCCGACCTTACCCGCGCGTTGACCCGCGAAATTTAGAAAATTTACCTTATTTATGTTGTATTGCACATAACACTGGTGTACAATATTTCACACCACACTTTATCTATTTTAATTATAGGTGACTTCGGAGTGAAGTCATACCCTCAAATAGTCATACCCTCAAATATCTAATTACAGGTCGATATTATAGTATTTTGCAGTCTATTCCATCTCTCAGTAACTTTCTTTACAATTTACATGCGACTTCTATTTTAGTTCCAGATTTTCAAATTAATTTACCCTTTAAAATGCTAATCACAAATTTAATTAAGACAAGAATCAATTAGGAGAAGAATTAATTGTGATCAATCAATTAAAAGTGACACATATATTTCATCAAATCAGTTTCTTATTTAATTGAGTCAATATCCACATGAATCAAAATACATCATATTTAAAAACCATATTTTTTGTAATTTAGAAAATGAATTTAAAAGGAAATATATTGCATATAAATAGTAGTATTAAAAAATAGAATTTTAATATAAAATTAATAATAATTTTTTTTAACCCCCATAATACGCACGGCTGAAAGAATACAAAACATACAAGTTCAAGAATGTAATTCCTTGACATATAAAATTAAGAATGGAATGCTAAATTACCTTATATCAAGAAGAATATAAAATTAAAAGCAATAAATTGCTTGAAAATTAAAATAAAACTCCGCATTCACCATTTCAACCACCACACATCGAGAAATTTATAAAATAATGATCCCATATGCTAAGGATGCAGAATAAATTATAATTTTAGATTATTTTAAGTATAGGTGACTTCGCGAGTGATGTCATACCATCAAGTATCTTTTGTTATTTTTAGACAAAATACCCTCAACTATCTTATTACAAAATCGACATTATATATTGTTATTACTTCTCTCCTCACCCTCTCTCTCAATAACTTTCTTTACATACATATAAGAGACATAGAATTCATTTATTTTGTTTCTCATATTCAAAAAGATTAGATTTTTCTCTGTTTCTTGAAGTGTTTGTGAGTTGAAGATGGAGAGAGATTTCATGGGCATAGTTGTGAAGCAAGAGAGTTTTGAAGAAGCCATTGATGCAGGTAAATATATTTCAAGACTTGTATACTTTTTGGCCCTCCTTTACGAATTATACATGTTAAATGAAGAAAAAGATTGTTATTAATTTTCTCTACACATATTTTGAGCAGAACTTATGAATGTGTACTTAAAGTAGAACTTCAAATGGAAATAATTTTATGAATTTCTGAAGTTGAAGTTGCTTTTCCAAATGGGCTTTTATTTCTCTTTGTTATTTCTCCATATGTTGGTTGTTGAAAGAACTAAAATGGAAACAATATGGGCTTAATTATTTGCTAGGTTAGATCTTGAAAATATTTCAAGAATTAATTTCTTGAAGATTTATGTTTATTATTGCTCAATGAAATGATGTGGGGTGGATAGTTCAATGTTTTGCAAGAAAAGTTCAAATGAGAGAGAAAATTATATATTCTTATTTTAAATTTAGTGTGAGTTGTGCAAACATGAAGCAAGTTGTGGTTTTCAAGTCATTAAATTTTCGAATCTAGATTAGTCCTCTGAATTTTATACAATAATTTTTTTGTTGTTTGTGCAATAACAGGCTTTGGTTATTCTATTTATTAAAGCATCATCATATTAAAATGGAAGTTGTGCCCTCCAAGAACTCACGCCACCCTATATTCTAATAAAATAGGGACGTTTTTAAATTCTAATAGCCTAGTGGTTATATTTAAAATTGCATTGACCTAGTGGATGGCCATATTATTTGCTAGTTGTACACTAATCAATAAATAATCATGCTATTATAACGCACATGAGGTACCGTACACTACTAACCATTAATTAAGTTTCTTTAAAGTTGATTCAAGATGGCATCTTTAGTTATTAATTTAATTGCATATGCATATTATATTTGCCATTATTGATATTACTAGAGTAATCAAGAAGTTACAATATTGCAAAGTTACTAACTAGTACATGTTATTCTGGATTCTCAGGATGGTAGTTAATTGGTAGTTATATTCAGATTTTGATGGATTCTGTTTCATTTTGCGTTGTGTCTCGATTTCGTAGCTCCATTGAGAAGTTCAACAATGCAGTGGCCGCTTTAACAAGACTTGTGCTGTTCCTCAGATGTTATCCTATCACGGTGATAGGCCTATGACTGGTTTCGATTCCCTTGCATCGACTGGATTGGTCACGATAACCACTACAGACACTTTCGACTCTGCTGCTGCTATGCAGGTATTAGTTGTTTTACCATGCAATTCAAGTGCATTTTGAGAATGTATTAGTTGTTTTACTAAAAGGTATTAGTTGTTTTTACTGAACAGTATTAGTTCTGCACCTAAGAGCTACTCAAACATTTTCTTGGGTAGGATGATAAAGTTGTTTTCTTTCTTTGTGTATGCTGATTCTGATTCATTTTCGGGCTACTTAGAAAACCAATTTCCCAGAAACTCAAGGCGGATTGCGTTACAGAATGGCGACATATCCCACAAAGCATCTCGATGCACACACGATCCATCACCCTGCCCACCACCCATTCATGTCTCCGTCTGGACAGAATCTGATTGTTCCGATTAGCCCACAACCGATTTCTGCAGTGCCAATGCCTAATCCCGTCCCGTCCAACAGCCCTGTTGTGGGAACTACCAATTTAAGGTATATTGCATACCATATTAAACTAGCCTTTTTACTTAACTCCAACACACTGAAGTCAAATACATCTGTTTTCCAGAAATACCCACAAGACCTCCGGGGCGCCTGCTCAACTAACAATCTTCTATAATGGTTCAGTTTCTGTTTACGATAACGTTTCTGCTGAGAAGGTAACACCTCATATACATTAAGAGCGTCGTCTTGAATATATCTTCCAGTTGTTCTAACTTTAATTCATCAATGATGTACAGGCTCAAGCTATAATGTTATTGGCTGGAAACGGGCATCCCACGACCCCTAGTGCAACAATCCCTACATCTCCAGTTGTGCCTAATAAGCCTTCGATTCTTGAGAGTTTTGTTGTCAATCGTCCTTATAATACTGCTACTACTATTGCTACACCACGTCGGTCAAGCCCCGTGTCCTCTAGTAGGCATTCTCAGTCTCTTGGCTGGTCGGCTACTATAAATACTCTGGCTGCTTCAAAACACTGGGGTGTCCTTGCATCCTCGAGCAGAGTCGAGCCTCAGAAAGTGGTCAATTTGCCAAGTATGTCCCAACTTCTCTAAATCCATACTTTTCCATTTGGTTTTTTGGTTCATCTTGTATATGTACTTATATGTAACTTCATGTATATACTGTGATCAGGCACCGTACCTCAGTTTCGAAGAAAATCTTTGGCTCGGTTCTTGGAGAAGCGCAAGGAGAGGTAAAATTTTCAGTTGTTCATCTCTTGTTGATCTGATATATCTTTATGGTTTGTGCTATTCGCACCCCAAACTCCTCTATACACACCCCAATTTGGTTAAACGTACCCCTCAAAATGACTTTACATCCTAAAAAATGCACTTATGTCGTAAAATATTATTCCACCTAGGGTTCTGAAGTAAAATTTTGCTTGAAGCTTGTAAAATTTTGCCCTCAACTTGATGACATAATACATGGCAAATTGTATATTTACAGCTAAAGTTATGGTTCATTTTACTATTTTAGGGTAATCAGCACAAAGCCTTATGCCAACAAGGAATCACCAGACTGCAACTCTTCGGGCTCGTGCCCAGTGCAAGCGGTCAACTAACCGAGGAGCTAAGTTGCTAATATAACAAATAAGAAGCAGGGTTCATTTGAAATGTAACTTGCATATACTTGGTGGATTATTTTTTTAACTTTTAATCGTCTCTCAGACATTTGATGTTAGTCCAATTTTGTCGTAGTTGTGATCGGAGGCGCTAAGAATGTTTAAGGCCTACCCTTTCTCAACTACACTGTACAAATATATATTACTGTAAGGCAGTAGTATTTACTTGTTTTAAACTAGAAAAGATTGTGTACTCTTATCTTTTTGAGGTAGCTGTTGGTTCTTACCTTTGTCTTCCAACATTATTCGAATATAACCTGCGAAGAGTCGAAGCAGAATACATATACATGCTGATGATAAAAACCGTACAAAAATATCCACACTCTGTAACCAGTTGTAAGATTAAGATGCACAATGTACAAAAGATCATTGTATTATACATCTTTCATTTTCTTTCATTCTTGGAATAAAACCTGCGAACCAACGACACGAGTCGAGAAATAAGCCACCACACCAGCATCATACATATATTGTAGACAAAATACTCCATCTTATAAGCATCCAGTGTTACCAAAAAATCCTCACTTGTCAATCTCCATAATTTAGGATTCGGAGCTACTAATGTTTCTTGCTCTCTTCAGGCTTTTCTTTAACACACTTGTGTTTTCCCTTGAATAGAAGTATCACCCTTTTCCAGAACCTAGGATTTTGCAGTAATTTCATAACCACAGTTGTTGATGCTATACTTACTAATATAACCACACCGTGGTTTCGAAAGCTGATGCCTTGAATCGCCAAACACGGGAGGCAGGGCATCAGGGATGAGATGAAACGGAGAGGAGATCGATAATTCTTGGGAGACGTTTCACCTGAAAAGACAAAGCTTTCATTGGAATCACCTTGATAAGATGCATCATTTGGAAGATGAGCTTGACTGATGATCGATGCTCTGTTTTTCCTCTGTTTTTTCAGAGCAAGATACGATGAATTCTTGAATATAAGGTTGTTGTTGCGTAAGATGATGATTCGTGTAAGCTTGTTAGCCGTGATTTTGTCCAAGTTCAGCAGGGGCTCGGTGCTCGTACTCGTCTTCATATGCATAAAACTCGCCATGATTAATGAGTGTGATGGAAATGGAAGAGATGAAGGGTTGAAAGTTGGGAAGGTGGAAGTAAAATAAATGGATCAAAAGTTGCTGTCTTTGGATTTTCCGATGTTTTTTGCCTTGATGTTTTCCGGAAATTTTGTTTCTTCTTGTTCGTCTCTGCATTTCCAGACGGTCTTTTCTAGTTTCAGGTTAACACTCACTATTATTGCAGGGTCCCCAATATTAATTAATTTTTTAATTAATTCAATCTTCTCATTAATTATATAAACTTAAATCCTAAACCATGAATTATTTGGACCGGGTGAATCATGAACCACTTGGACCTAGTTCGGGTCGGATTGAGTCCGGATCGGGTAAAAAAAATTGTATATAATTAATGAAATTAAGTAAAATATGAAATATATATAAATGAAAAGATTGAATAATTAAAAAAACTAATTAAATGATAGTGGGATCTTGCATATTTGGCGTGGGTGAACATATAAGCTTGTGTCCACCAACATGCATATGATCAAATTTCATGTAATATATATATATATATATATATATATATATATATATTACATGAAGATAATGATCATATCTCTTTTTATTTAAAAAAAAAAAAGGTGTAAAAGGGTACTCATACATACATAAAATCACATCACACATGCGTACTGATAGAGTAGTCGAGGGTGTGTTATGAGGGATGACATTACATATTGTTTAATGTGGGCGTCGTTGTTGCGGATGCCGTAGGGATCGGGCCCCATGGTTGAATTAAAATGCCAAGTGTAGGCATCAAAATATGCAAGCCAATTACCTGCGGAAGCAGACAACCCAACTTGAACTTGCTTAGGAAGAAGGGCCGCTAAGTGAAAGACAAAGCTGACAGTCGCAGTGGTCGACCCGTACGTAGCGACCACATTTATCTTTTTAGTGGGTACATCGTACGTTATGCGTGCAGTCACGCAGATTCTCGGACCTTTGAGAGTCGATGTTATTCCCAATGTGTTTGTAGTCCGGATCGAGGTCTCCACTAACGATATCGAATTCAACTGCGAAAATGCATTGTATATTCCCAGGTTGTCCCTGTCTCCGCCGGTGGATATAGTGGAGTTGACGGGCACGATGAAGAATGTCATGCCATGGCCGTCCGCGCTAGCATTGGCAGTCGTCATCTGTAGAGTTATGGACGCTTGCTTGCCTATTTCCCACAATTGCACCGGATATTTGTACAAGACACGCCCAACACTGGGTAACCCGACCCGTTAACTCCCATCAGACGTACGTACGTAAGGTACATCGGGAGAAACGAAGGCATCACGTTCGTATTTGAGCAGTAGGGAATGGGGGTGAAGGGATCGATATTGAAACTGACTCCACCACTTTCACCTCGTTGCCTACCAATCAGTGACGGACCTACGTTGGGGTCATCGCCACAATATATATATACATATAATTAAGATTGGAGGCCATGCCTAATTTCTCTTTAAATCAGATATATAATGATAATATTTTAGGATTTATTTATTTGGATGGTATATATATATCATGATAAAACCATCTCATACAACGTCCCCTCCTTTTTTATGTGCATCATGTTCAATGTACACCACTAAATTTTATCTTGAAAAATCAACACTCTATAAATAAAATGTTGATTTTTAGGTGAGAAAAAGAAGATAAAAAAATAAGAAAAATATGTATAATTCACATTTTCAATATACATATAAATGTATTCGACTCTGACTAATATAAAGATTTTAAAAAATTTGAAAATATATAAAAATTAAAAAGTCAAGATTTTATACTAATAAATCAATTATAAAAAAATAATTTTCACAAGATACATCCAGCAATACCATCGCCACAAGGAGGACATATTGTTGGAGGCCATGCCTAATTTCTCTTTTCTTTTTATATATGATATCGCTTAGATTTATTTATTTGGATGGTATATATATGGACTGTCACATCCCGATTTTTTCAAAATTTCAAATATCATAAATTTTATAAAACTAAATATAAAGATAAAATAAGTAAATAAGAATTCAAAGATTCATAATTTTCGACTAAAATTTAAAAATACAATTTAATATTAAATGTTAATTAATAAATCAACACGAAAAATAATTTTCCTCAAGATACATCCACCGTTCCACCGCACTCCTTCTTAATCTCTTAAATGTATGATATGAACAAAACCACTAAATTTCAAATGAGCCCCAAACTAAATATAAAGATAAACAAAATGGACCTTGACAAACAATTCACGCCAATCAATCATGTATAAATTTTTTCATCATGCCTTTTTAATTTAGGTTTAATTTTTCCAAGAATCTTAAATAATTAATAAATAAGACCTCTTTTCATTCCCCGAAGTTAGTGTCTTGTGCATGCCTTGTATAAATTTTTATATAAAAATTAATAAATATCATTCTTTTCACGCAAAGTAAATCACAGATAAAAAATCATTCATACAAAAATTCATTGAAGAAATCACACCTTTAAATTCATGTCGTGGATGCAGATACATGCAACGAAATTACTTTAATCCTTATTGCGAAAAAATTCATGAGTTGTGAAAGAATGAAATAATATTTTTCTATGTGTTTTGATTTCAAAAGAATAGACCTTTATTTATAGAATGAAAAATATAATTTTGTTATTGAAAATTGGGATTTGAATTTATCTCATGAAAATCTTGAGATACTTTTGTAGATAGAGATAAAATTTCAAAGATATATTTTCATAAAATCCACTCTAATAATAAATAAACTTAAAGGAATAATAAAAATAAAAATTGAGACCGAAGATGACATTCGAATTTACTGACAAGATTTGGTAGCTGGTTTCTGAATTTCGAAATATATTAAATAAAAAGAAGGCTTAGGGGCTTTAACTAAAAAAATCAAACTTTTGTCCCTTATGAATTAAAATTTTAGCTTGCAAAATAGGTGCGTGCATATGAGTAGAATCTAAGGATTTCTTTAAGAATATAATTAGAATTCAAATCTTTAGTAAACCTTGTAAAGATACGAGAAGAAGTTAGATAAAATTTTAGAACTTTGATAAAAATATCTTTTATAAATATTGAGTAATAGATTTAATTTTTAAAAATATTGGAGAAAAACCTCTTCATGAATTTTTTAAAATATAAAACTGACTTGAGATTTTCCGGGGTTACATGGACTAGTACCCACATCTCTCCTATTTATAGTAACTAATTAATAACGCTCTTGCTTTATTGCTTCAAGGGCCAACTTGAATTAATATTGAAAGAGACTTCTAATTCCGCATACAAATAAAAACATAAATATGTAATGATTTAACCATATTACATTTATTTCACGCGGTAACATCAAATTGCAGTCTATAATAGGCCCAAACCAAACCTTATAAGTCTTACATATATATACTGCAACTCGGGTGCATTTTGTAAGGATGGTTAAAGATTATCAATTCACCCAATCATACTTTGTAATGGGTAATGAGACTAAATTAATCATTATTACTCCATTTTCATGAGAAAAAAAAAAAAAAAATTTGTCCCATAACTCTCCTATCATCCCTTTTTCCAAACTATCTCAATTGTTAAATTTTAATCTCATTTTTGCCAAGAAACAGAAATGACGTCGTTTTTTGTCACGTACTGGTTAAATTTGTGACGTAGACATTGACTGTTTAAAAATATTCATGTTTTCTGTAATTTAGGAGGAATTTTTTTTGCTCTTTTTAAATTTTTTAAAATGAATTTTGTTAGCTTGGAAACCGCTAATTTTAACAGGAACGCGACTTGTGAGTGACAAAAAACAACATCGTTTTCTAATTTCCAGATAAAATGGGACCAAAATTGAAAATTGAGATATATGTTATGGAACGCAAATTGAATAGTTAAAATTTTTTTTCGGATAAAAAACGGATGACAGAAAAATTACAAGGCAAAACATTTTTTTCTTCCTTTTTGATTAACTACGGCAACCCTTTTTATTTTCATTTTTCATCAATCATTTCACTATTACTAAACCAACTATTAACTAATTCTTTATAAAAGTTTTTGAAAATACATAACATTATAAGACTATAATTAAGTCAGCTCAGAGACCATTAAAAACTTTTATATAGGAAAAACCCTTCTCAGGGAGATGATAAATTGATGATGATGGTGATAATAATAATAATAATAATAATAATAATAAATAATAATAATAATAATAATAATAATAATAATAATAATAATAATAATAATAATTGCTTTGTGGGTTGGTGGGGGTTAAAAACAATTACTTTTTCGCAAATTGTTCTAAAATAATTAAAAAAATTAAATTTAGTCCCATAACTTTGTACATTGCTCAACTTACATCCTGTTTTTTTGCAAAACGATATCTTTATATTTTGCTCATTTTTTTGTCTTGTAATTCTCACCTTTTTACAAATCTTCTTAACTCATGTGCCATATACACTGATGTTTAGTAAAAATGCGACGTAAAATGAACATTCTACAGAGTTACGGGACTAAAATGAATTTTTTAAAATATTTTGGGACTATTTGTAAAAAAGACGAAAGTTACGGACTAAATTATTGTTAACTCGGATTGATGGAGACATTCACGAATGCAATTAAAACATGCAGGCTATTAGATCTTTAAAATGAGTGAACCATTATTTGCTTTGTGGATTGGTGGGGTCATTCACATATGTGCTACTAGATCTTTAAAACGAGTGAACCATATTCGCTTTGTGGATTGATGGGTTCATCCACAAATGCAATTAAAACGTGTAGCCTACTAGATAAGTGGTGTTTTAAAAAATTTATAAGTGATTATAATACCTGTAATCATGTGTAAAAAAAATTTGGAAAGATTTTATTTCTTTTTTAGTTCTTTCAAATAAGTTTTCATGTTTATAAGTTATAAAAAAAAGAGGGTGATTTATTTAAGAAATTTTTATTACTTTTTTTTAAAACTTTTAACTTTTTTTGCAAACACTATCAAAATTTTATTTTTTACAAACACTATCAACTTCTACTATTAATCATTTTTCCCATAATCACTAATTTTAATCGACCACTTCTTTAAAACCACAAGTTTTTGCAAACACCCCTAGATAATACCGTACGAGGTCTTTTACAATGAGTGAAACATATTTCACAATTCACATACGAGATCTCTACAGTTGTGAACCACATATTTCAAGCATTCAGATATGCTCAATCAAACCAAATACATATGAGCCAAACATTGGGCCCAGCTTTGAGCTCAAATATATTTAATCACATTACTTTTTTTTGTCGTCAATTTAGTCATAATATTTTTGACAATATCCAATTTACTTTCCAAGTTTGACGAAAAATTTAAAATTACGTTGTTTCACCAATTGAATTTTTGAGTTTTTCAACGACAGGTATGACTGGACTACCACGTGTAACTTTTAAATTCTTTTTACACCTGAAATTACAGGTCATAGAATTAAAAAAAAAAAAAAATCAAAACATGCAAATTAACAGTACTTAATATTAAAATTGGATTCCCGGTCTGAAAAAAATTTAAAAATCGTGACAGTTCAGTCATACCCGCAGTCGAAAAGCCCCAAATTCAATTGGAGAAACGACATAGTTTAGAATTTTTTCGACGGACTTGGGACATAAATTAGACGTAAATTTTTTGGTTCATCTTTTATATGTACTTGTATGTAACTTCATATATACGGTGATCAGGCACTATACCTCAGTTTCGAAGAAAATCTTTGGCTCGGTTCATGGAGAAGCACAAGGAGAGGTAAAATTTTCGGTTGTTGGTCTGTTGTTGATCTGATATATCTTTATGGTTGTGTTATTTACATCTCAAACTCCTCTATACACAAACCAATTTGGTTAAACCTATTAAAGAGAAATTAAAAGCACCCCTCAAATAACTTCATATTCTAAAAAACGCCCTTATGTCGTACAAATATTATTCCACCTAGGCTTTGATACAATTGTAAAGATCTAAAATTAGAAGAAAAATGGGATTAAAATGAAAGATATACGACTTGTATATTGGGTTAATTGTAGAAGTGGTCTCATGTGATTTTTTTGTCTGCAGTTTTAGTCTCACGTTCCTTTTTGGTCATTTTTTATGCATAAATGGTCTCATTCGATTTTTATTTAACAATTTTTGTTCCAAGAGAATTTTCAAAAAACAAATTTGGTCCAAAAAATTCCTTTGTTTTTTGCTTGTAAAATCCTATGGGATCATTTTTGTTAAAAAAATGGTCATTTTTATGATGGCAAATTCACATTGGACCATTTCTGCAATTTACCCATTGTATATTACATGAAGCGTATTGGCATTTTCGAGGTTATAAAAACATTTGAGGGGAATTTCTAAGTGTAGTTGGCCAAGTTGGGGTGTGTATAGAGGCCATTTCATTCAGTATATCATTATTATGCAAATAAAATGTTTGAAATTGTAAAATTTTGCTTGAAGCTTGTAAAATCTTGACTTCAGCTTGATGACATGATACATAGCCAATTGTATATTAATTTACAGCTAAAGAGTTATTGTTCATTTTACGATAATCAGCAGAAAGCCATATGCCAACAAGGAATCACCAGACTGCAACTCTTGGGGCTCGTGCCCAGAAAAAAATCATTGCAGTATACATCTTTCATTTTCTGCCATTCTTGGAATAAAACCTGCTTACCAACGACACGAGTCGAGAAATAAGCCACCACACCAGCATCATACATATATATATTGTAGACAAAGTACTCCATCTTATAAGCATCCATTGTTACCAAAAAATCTTCACTTGTCAATCTGATGTTTTTTTGCTCTCTTTAGGCTTTTCTTTCAAGGGGGGTTTTGTGAAACGGCGTCGTTAAGTTTTTGACTGGGTGCATGGAGCAGGGGTTTCCTTTGCGGGGGTGTGGTGTCATGATCCAAGAAGTCGAGTTTTGTTCATCGGTTATGAAAGTGGTGGAGGAGACGCCGTGAATTCTTACGTCGCCGTTTATCTCGTACACAATTCCAAAACTTTGAAACAACTGCAGGCTTCTTCAAATCCACATAACTTGATCTTGAACTGGTGGACATTTTAGAAGCATTTTGTACCGCTTCATGAAGAATTCAAAAGAAAACGAAAAGGAATTATATATTTTACTTCATGATAAATTTACTCAATACGGATATGAAACATTTTGGTATTTCCGCACTATTATCCTCTAAATTTCTAAATCTGCTTCCACATCTATTATATTGAATAGGGATTAAGTTTTTTTGTACTTCCGTAACTTTTTCAAGTTTTGAAATTGGTCTCGATTGTTTTGACTTTTTAATTTTGATCCTATAAATTATTAAAATTTTTGAAATGGTCAGATCACCAAGCAGATAACTATCACCTTTGTAATTATTTTTTTTTTTTCTTTTATTTCAAAATGTCACCTACACTTTTTTAATCCTAATAATTTTGTGTTTGAGATTTTTCTGCGTATTTTTTTTTTGGGAGGAAGAGTGATTTTCAGCGTATTTTAGTTTATTTTTTGAATTTTTTGGTCAGTTTAGACCATTAAATTGATCCGATTCACTTTGTCTTTTAATATACAAATTATTTTTAAACCCGATCCAAAACCTGACCAAAATTATTAGGCTTAAAAAACTTCAAGTGGCGCTTCGAAATTAAAGGAAAAAATAAATAATTACATATGTGGCATTTACCTACTTAGTGACCTGTTGTAGCAGGTGAAAAAAGACCAATTTAAAAAAATTTAGAAACTTACAGTACCAAAATTAAAAAGTTAAAACAATTGGGAATTTCAAAACGATATAAAATTACTGGACTACAAAAAATTTTAACTGCCATAACAATGCAACCAACAAATCCTCCAAATTACAACATTTTATGCTTCTTCCTTTTATGGATCTTCTCACATTTTTTTCTGCCTGCACATATTTTTGTAGATCGATAATTGATGTGATATACTGATAAAATTAGAAATTTTTGTAAAAAGAAAATTGTATAAACTACACATGACAAAGTTTTATTATATATATCACTATTATTTATGGATGCGTGAAGCAAGATATTTGCAAATTAAAATCAAATTCAGAATTTGGCATTGCTACGTATTCCACAGAGTTTAAATTATAAATGGTACGTCTCATAACTTTAGCTTCAAATAAATTTAATCTCACAACATTTTTCATTATCGATTTAGCATATTATCTTTGACAGTGTTCAATTTAGTCCCAAATCTACCGAAAAAAAAACATAAAATTAAGCACTAACTCACCTAGTTGCCGAACAAATAATTAGAACAATCAATATTAAATATTGTAAAGATTTATTATAGGCATATAAAGCAGTGTTTTCTCATTAACTAATTTTAATTTACAATTATAATTTCTTTTAAGTAATCAATAGATTAATAAACTAGTACAAATATTTTAATTTTTTATAAAAATAATAAATTATATGATTCCACCTTAATTACTCCAATAATTGTTTATTTTTTAAAAAAACCAGGTGGCTTAGCCCACCTAGGCTTCTCATTTGAGTGAGAGACGCAGATTCGATTTCCTCTGGGAACGAATTGTAGTTATGAGAGTTATAAGGTGGATTGACGATTTCTTGGAGTGTTTGGGTGCTTCGTGTACTAACTAATAACAACTAACTTTGCCCGATAAAAAAAAAACTCTAATAATCACTACAATGAGTCAATGAGTGAACAATATTTCACGTATTTCATGTGATGAGGGTTAGTCCAACTTGACGAATCAATTATGCCAAATCAAATCAAATACATATAAGCAAAACATTGGGTCCTAGGGATCATTTCACACCCAAGCAATCTATCAAAAGTCCCCTTCTTCTTTTCAATATTATCACGTTTATAACTACGAAACATTTTACTTCTTCGAATCCAAGTTTGTCGTTTTAGGATTAACAAATTATTAATAATAACAAATATATATATAATATGTCATTTTTACCTTTTTTATTTATCTATATTAGTATTTATTGCATATTATTACAAAAGCAAATATAAGTAAAGAATTGGAATATGACATTGAATTATCCTACAATGAGTCAATAAGTGAACAATATTTCACGTATTTCATGTGACGAGGGTTAGGCCAAATCAACGCATCAACTATGCCCAATCAAATCAAATACATATAAGCAAAACATTTCGCCCTAAGGATCCTTTCACATAGGGATGGGAATAGGTCAGGCTACCTGTCCTTATGGCTCGACTTAATAAAGTCTGGATCGACTCGGCTCGTTTAATAAATAAGTCGCGCGTCTAAATATGCAATACAATGAATTCGATCCTATGGAAGCAGATAACCAAACGTGATCTTGCTGGGGAAGAAGGGCCGCTAAGTTATAAACAAAGCTCACAGCCGCAGTGGTCAATCCATTTATCCTTTTAGTTGGTACGTCGTACATTATGCGTGCAGTCACACGATGTCCCATTATACCGTCGCCCCTGGTAAGATTCTGGGGTCTTTGAGAGTTGATGTTGATCCCATTGTGTGTATAATCCGATCGACTCCATTTCAATCCTTCAAATTTTATCACTCATCTAACGTGTTCTGCTTTGACAATAATATTCTTTAAAATTTATCATGGCCTCCATTTCAATCCTTCAAAAACTCAACTTTCAAACCTACTCACTCCCATTTGTTTATCCTCTCTATGAACCACCCCTCCTCACACACAAACACAAAATCACAAAATAAAACGGGGGCGTTGCTACAATTTTTCTTTTGAAAACTCTATTCATGTACAGAAATCAAAATCTGGTGAAATCCCAACAAAATTTGGCTAATTCAGAACTTGAGAAATCAATTAATTACAAGATTTGCATCACATCATCAGAAGAGAGATTTCAAGACACGACGGACACTGAGAGACAATACCTAGCAAGAAATCAAGAAATGAGGTCGTCAACGTCTACCTGAATTTCGCTCTCTGTTATAAGAGAGACTACAAATGCATGTGACAATATATACTTTCACAAGTCTAGAATCATTAGAAGCCACACATTGTCTTAATCGTATCTGTTCCAGAGACGCATTCATCCTCTAACAATGGAATTGTCTTCCAAACCCTCAGCTTTCTTGGAATATTTCTTTCACCTAAGAAAAAGTGGAAACAAATTATCTTTCATGAAGTGCTGTCTTTCGACTTTCTTTTAGTCATTTACTGGTGTACCTTCAGAAGCATCATGCTTCTCAGTGCAAATGGCTGCATAATGTGAATTAGCCAACTCTAAGAGCGAAAATTGCCAACTTCTTACATCATCAATAGAATCCACAACTATATCAGAATCCTGGGAGCAATTATTCCACATTAGCAGCTGAAATAATGAATTATGTGTGGCAACTTTTAAAGGATAGTAATACTAGTATCTATCTAACAGAAACATGACTCCCAAATCTTAAAAGAACATAGTATGCCTAGTTTCTTTGTATTATGTAACAAATGTCAAGCAGCATATGAATAAAAGATTTTGCACAAAAGTCGACAATTCCAGGAACATAAACAGAGAAGCGTGTTGCAACTGACATTGATAACACAAAAATAAAATTGCAAGCTTCTTCAGAAATTGAACTTCCTTCAGTTTTTATTCTAAATCTTACACGAACATTTCCAACACAAAATCTATGTATAGATGACATTCTCCAATTAAAAACCAGTAAGAGATTCAAGAGAAAACCTCAGTACATGTGTCCTCCTTGAAGCGAATGGTAAAAGTTTTGAATGGTGCGCCAGAGAAGCCTTTTCCAAGTGCTTTAACATATGCCTCCTAAAATAAAATAGTGTAGTGAGAAGCCAAGGGTTCTTTTAACAATTTGGTTCATTAATACACTTCAAAGGGAAC
Organism: Stenogyne calaminthoides; assembly: GCA_037126765.1. Classification (NCBI taxonomy): domain Eukaryota; kingdom Viridiplantae; phylum Streptophyta; class Magnoliopsida; order Lamiales; family Lamiaceae; genus Stenogyne; species Stenogyne calaminthoides. The sequence goes on from JBBCBC010000041.1 coordinate 75,433, forward strand.
CTCAACTAATTCAATTGAAGGTCAGACCTTGAGAGTCCATAATTTGATGAACTCCGTTTGTTGAACTTGTGGGTCAGAAATGGCAGCTAAGAATCGAACTTCACATTCGGAGAAATAGCGTCGAGCAAATGACAAAGTGTTCTGCTTTGTACGCCGATGTTTTTCTTCAATATCAATACCAATCTACAGTTGGAAGCAACCATTACACGTGTTTATGTTATGTAAAGAGCACTCGTGGAAAAATCTCAATATCGAAAATAATTACATAACTAACTTGAGAATTGATGGTAACTCCGCATGCTACCAAAGAAGAAGTGTGTGAAATATTGAAATGCAATGGAGGTGGATCCCAATCATCACTTTCTTGCCAATGAACCTGCCCAGAGAGCTCAATGTTGGAACGCTAATATTCGTTATGCAGAATGCAGGGCAACTTAATGAAAAATTGAACTTAACCTCAGGCTTTCCGTGTATGTTTTTCTGAAACTTTAATGATCTGGGATCAATCTGTGAGTTTATCTGATCTACCAAAAACCAATATGATCATGAGTGCCCAATGGTAATCAACTTCAGTTTTTTATTATAAAAAACCTCTACACAAAAAGTTTGAAAATGGATATGAACACGAATATTATTCCTAAAATTACTTTCCAACTAATAACCAGAAATATTCCATTCAGATAAGAAACATTCAAGCTTGATCTCTAAAGGAAATGTCTCTAAATTCACATTCAATTCCAAAATCAGCAAATGCAATTGAAGAAAAACTGTTAAAAATGATTGAGGGCATACATCTGGCAATGGTAGTGCGAACCAAAGCGCGTGCCAGCAACGCTCCCTTCCTCAGCTCGTCTCCCTGCATCCGCAACACATTCTCCCTCTCACATGGCGATAAAATATCAAAATACTGCTTTAACAAAGATTCACTCTTCACTTCACTCGGTTTAACGTACCACAGATGCGTCTCCCTAAAACATAAAGAAAAGGAATTTTAATTTCTAACAGATAATTATAAGGGAAATACTAATTAATAAGCAAAATCAAACGTATTTCGAAAAAGAAAAGAGTATTTACATTGGAGCAGGGAGCTGAACGGGATTCAACGAGTGGGAAGAACGGAAGAATGTTCTGTCAAAGCAATTCAACTTCATTCTGCGCATTCGAAGATTGGGTCACACAGATCAATTAATAAAATTTGAACTTCGACGGCGGAATCAACGAACACCTCACTGTAAATAATGTAGGTACAAAAAACAAGTATTTAGTTGGTAATCGACAATTACAAACCTAAATCCCCATATATGAAATACCAACCTAACAGCTAATAAGCCTTTGCCTTTGAATAATTCAATGTTTCAAGCTGTCCGATTCCTGAGAATTTGAGAGCAGATTCAATTCTGCTGTAATTCGTGAGAAAGATGCATTTTTTGACAAGTGAGAAGACGGTAGAGGCGAACGAATGAAAGGAAATACAATCTTTTTATTAATTTTTTTGTCAAGTCTATTTAAATTGAAAAAAAAAAAAAAAAAAACCACAATCTTCCATCTTAATTATAGAATTTTTTTTTTTGTTTCAAAATATAAATCGAGACACACTTGAATGAGATGATGTAAAATAGAGAATAATTTAATACTTTGAAAGAGGTGAGTGTTAATTTAAGCAAGTTTGAGACTATTTTATAGTAAAACAGTGAATAATTTGAATATAAAAATTTTAATACTTTGAAAAAGGTGAGTATTGATTTAAGCAAGTTTGAGACGATTTTATAGTAACTTAGAGAATAATTTGAACATAACATTTTAATACTTTAAAAAAAGTGAGTGTTAATTTATGCAAATTAGTACCCATCGATTGTATAAAACCATCTCATACAAATTTGTCATATAAATATTAATTTTTAAATCAATTATATACCTTACCTAATTTGACTCATTCCATTTGAACAATTCTCGTCATTAAAGTGAGTTTTAAACACGACATTTGAAGCACGATATAAAATAGAAAACCAAGAATATAAATGCAACAACACTTGCTATGCTAAGTGATCTTTTTTTGTCAACTATACAAGGTGTAGTATCAAGATTCAAGTGGGAGGAACAGCAATCTCCCCAAGTCCTACTCCTAAATAAACATCAGCAAATTCCTCATCATTCTTACCCAACATCTCCTTCAATGTAAATTCAATGTTCCTACTTTTAAGAATCCAATATCTGGGTTTTATCTTCTTCTCCAGTGAGTAGCTGAAATATCTCGGATACTCGACCGCATGGCTTACAGGCCTTCCCATGGTCTTCACCAGGAACTCTAGTTTAGGTCTCAAAACTTCTTCAATGCTGTAACCCAGTAAAGGCGAGAACCTGCGTACCATAAATCCCACGTCTTTCTTTGACAACCCGATCCTCATCAGGTATCTCATTCTGAAAAAAAAATCGAAATGTTAGCAGAAAGTCTAAAGAATCTTCAGGGTTAAGAGAGACCTTAGGTTGTGTCTTAATTTCAAATGCAACCTTATTTGTGTTCTTTACCTTGGAAGAAGTGCTCTATCGACATCACAAACAAATAACTCGGGATATTTTCTGATGACCCTTGGGATGTGAGTTGTGGAAACTCCAATATATGAGAGAAATTTCAACTTCTTCTCAAGGGTTGTGTCTATGGTTGTTGCAAATATTTCAGGACAACGAACAAGTGTCCTAGCAATAGCTTCCTCATCTAGTCCTAAATCTTTGAAGAAGGTTACCACCTGGATGTGGAAAAAAAAATTAATAAGATGCACAGTGGAAAGATTGGTAAACAAAATATATTATACATCCTGAAGAAACCATAAGTAAGGGCGCGGCTATTCACACTCAGACTTTTGCTCAACACACACATATGTATAACATTTTTAGCATCACCATCACATACAGCTGTAAAATGGGCATACTGAGCAAATACCTGGATGTCAATAGCTGCGGTCCATAAGTAATTGACCATCCACCAGTCCAAGTTAACCATTTTACCAGTTTCTTTCAGTAAGATACGTCAAACATTTACCTCAATATGAGTGACTTGATGAAAATGATGGAAAGAACGAAGCAACAATTTAATACAAAAAGAAGGAGATGGTGGCATTAGATGAAGATGATTCAATATCACAATTCAAAGAATCAACAGCGAGTAAGCACTTGACAAGATAAGCACATAAACCATAAGCATGACTATGAAAAGTGTGGCCACAGCAATAAATGGTGTAAACGGCTGAATAAAGCAAGCCCTTCTCTTCTTTTATTTTGCAGTAGCATTCATAACTAAACCACTACAGGCTTATAAGGATCCAAAGGGCTCCTCCGTATTGATTTTGTTATGATATAATCCAACATAACAGAGTGAACTAGAGAAATTTTTCATATATTTAATATTATTTCTTCTGAACCAACCTGAAGAAAATCCTGAGGCTTGAGAAGTAGTAGCTGCGGACTCTTAGCAATAACGCGTCCCAATTTCTTATCTTCAATGCCCATTTCGCTAAACTCTTCCACCATCAGCTTCAGCTTGTTAACTGAACTGCCCAAAATATGCGGCCAGTTTTTGATTGCTTGGAATGAGCAAACTCTAGGAACCTGCAATTTACGTACGCCAATAAAAACATCATTATTTATTAACATAAGATATACAGTTTCCAATGTAAGACAATAGTTAGTAATACCTTTTCCTCGTCAAAGAAATTAAGGACTTTCTTGAAGTTCTCCAGGATGCTAGGAGAAAGAATCCATGGATAGTTAAGAAGCATCTTCCCAAGATCATCATCCTTTGCACCAATCTACAAGGCAAAATATCAACAATGCCAGTTCTCAGCTGCTAAATACAAGAGATACATTTATAAATTTTCAGAATCCAGTACTGAAAATCACTTTATTGGAAGCTATTTAACATATCTAGCTCATGTAATAAACAAGTAAATTGTTAGAATTATACCTTCCCAAAAGACTTCAGTCTCGGTTTGATATCCTTTTCAATGTCATAAGACAGTATGGGTGGGAACAACAGAAGCACATTTCTTACAGATCCTCTAGGGACTCCAATATCTTCCAAGAACGCCACAATTGGCTTCACACGAGATTGTAGAGGAAGAGATAAAAGGCGAGGAAATGATTCAACAAGACACCTAAAAGAGGTATTCTCGGAGCCCAAATTATTCATTCCTCCACGCCTCGCTTCAACCTACATGAGAAAACGAGACACAACACGTAAAACATATAACATAATCTCACGCTATAGGGTTTCAACAACAAATGAAGAAGAAAACAAGGAAAAGGGTCTAACCTTTTCAAAGAATGCTAAAGTTTGCTGCACATCCTCATCTGCAGAAATGGAGAGATGTGCCATCATACGCCTAGCATTTTTCCCCATTAATTCATGACCATCACTGTCAGAAAATAATATTTCCTTCACATACTTAACCTATGATAATTAAACAGAATGCAAATCAGAAAAGAAAAACTGAATCTTTCTTGCTATTATTTAAAAAGGGGCAAAGGACTAATCAAATACCTTCTCAATAAGGAGAGGAAGCGCATTGGAATTCGAAGAAGATAGATATCGAGCCAAGTGAGTAGCAGAAGATAGAGAAAGGCCAACGCTTTCCAAAAAGGGAAGAATCCCATCATCCCCTTTCTGCTCCGCCATCTGCTGAACTTTCCTCTTAAACTCCACGGCGTCTCCGGCGACATTTTGGCCGGGACTCGCGGCGGCGGAGGCGGACGCCCAGGAATTCCAGTCGTCGAGGTCGTCAACGCCGTCAATCAGCGCCTTCAAATAGCTAGGGCAGTTTAAGGAGATGCCATAAGCGTCTTCTCTCGAAGCCCCAACTTGTTCTAGATACTCTCCAATGGCTTCTCTTGCTTCTTCGAAGCGGTTATCGTGCGCTCCTTGTTCGGAATCGGGATTCTGTGAAGCGGAGGGAAAGTGAATAGAATTTCTGCGGTTGTTTTGAGGAGAAATTGTGAGAAATGAAAAGGAAATGGATACAGAGTTTTTGCTAGGGTTTAAGGGGGGTTTTGGTGATACGAAGAAGGTGGGTTTAAGAGGATAGGGGTTGTACCGATAAGGGAAGCCAGAAGCAGGGGAGGTGTAACAGCGGCGGTGGATTGCCGGAGCCGCCATGAGTGGTGGCGCAGCTGCTGCGTGAGAATATCAGTAAATTCACAGCATAGTGCTTGCCGAAATTTAAAAGACCTCCCCAAATTTGGCAAAACTTATCACTATAAGAATTAATTAATTTAATTGCAACTTCAAGATATTAAAGATCAAAAAAAAAAAAAACGAATAATTAATGAATATTTCAAATTTAATTTTTGTAAGGCCATAAAACCTCTTTTATAGCTATTATATTTGGTTTTTCTTCGTTCATATTACATAACATCTTCCAAAATACACTAGAACAATTTAAACAGGAGGCAACCACTTCAACAATGTAGTTGTGAGCTAAAAAGCTCATTAAACCATGTCAGGCCTAAGGGGAAGCAAAAGATTGTAGAATTTATCATGCAAGAAGAAATGCTTTCCCTTGCTATCGACCGCTTTCTTCCATGCACACCACCCGCCGTTTACTATCTTCTTAAGGTCGTCGTTGCCTGTGTAGTGAGGGTCCAGTATAAGAAACGCGCAGTCTCCACTTGTCTCATTGTAATCAACTCCTAAAAGAGTATACGCTAGGACCCCTCCCCCTGTAAATACAAAATAAAGTCATATCCTATGTAGTTTTCAGATGATCATATAACAAAATGCTAGAAGAATGCAAGTGTCTAACCGATCATGATGGGAGTTCCTTGTGTCTCGAAATGCAGTGCAAGTTCTCGACATTTCTCAGGGAGCTCAGATCCCGACCTTACGTTAATAACTTTGCAACTTACCTGTTAAGGTTCAAGATTTATTTGGTAGGAAACATGTAAACAAACAAGTCCAAAAATGAAAGAGATAAAAAAACGATGAGGTTGAATGATTTTTACACTATTGTGATTTCATTCACTATTCTTCTTCAAATGCTAAACAAAGAACAAAGCAGAAGATAAACACTTACCCCAAGTAGCTTGTCCAAAACAAAGCTTAACTCAATGGCCCCGATCCATTCGCGTGACCCGATGAATGAAGGGTCCTTATCACCAATCTCAACCAGTGATTGCTGTATTTCTCTGAAATACAATACAACTTTATATTGTGGTGGGAAATTTTATTAAAATGATATGCAGCTAAATGGGGGGAATATAGGATAGATGTTTCTCTAGTATTTTCCGAGATGTAGACACGAAAATCTATTAAACACCATTAAATATCATTCACTAAAAAATTTAGGCAAGAATTTCTGAATTTTCCCCTGTTTTTTTTGCAGCACTCTAGCGAAAAGCTATGCATCAACCAAATCATTTGCTAAACTGACATTCAGATTGAGAGAATATTTCCTCCAGTTTCAAAAGAAAGTGCGATGGAGAATGATGCTTGTACTTGAAACTGAAGTTTGAGATAGGGCCAGAACAGACTATAGGATGCATTTTGTAAAGTCCGTGAAAAAGGTACCTGTGCGTAGGGACATCCATGGAAGTATAGTGTTGTTGTCTGAACCATGAAATGATAGTCTGCAGAGATCGATAAGCACAACCCCAGCCCTGCCACATTAATTAATATTGTTAATTGCAGTAAGTTAAAAAAAGAAGAAAAAAAAAAGAGTAGTAATCTGAGGCCACGGGTATATATTTAAAGGTGACCAATTATCATTCAAATGCTACACATCAAATAGTTTCAATTTCAATAACTCATCTGCATTTATTTGCAGAATGTATGGTTAGTTCCAAAGTGGCCTTCAATTTTTCTGATTTAACTCTCAAATAAGCTACTTGGAAGACAAAACACCTCTAAGAGAGGAAAATGACTGCCTAAACAAATATACAGCCCACCTTTTTCTCTCTCTTTTCTTTTTTAATATGTTTGGCCTAAACAAAAGGTAGAAACTTGCAAGAGAATATTTGGTTTACCGAATCATCAAATCCATCTTGGAGGTAATGATGATACTCGTAAGAACCTTGAATTAGAGAGACATGCCCACCAGATACTGCATAATCATTATAATTGTGTTCATCAGCACCAAGAAGGCAAAGTAATCAGAAAAAAAAATGATCAGGGAAGAAATGGAAAATAATTACCCCCGCTGCTTGGAATACCATGATGAACATCTTTGAGCAAAGTGGAGCCTAATATAAACAATGAATCAACAGTCAAAAGTTTGCACCAACAAAACTTGAAATGTCTACATGAAATTAAATGTTTACCCTTTGGATATGGTTTGTCCCTTGCACTGTCCTTTATCGAAGATAAACTTATTGCATTAGCAATCCTCAAAACAGGGCGATCAAAAGGCAACCCTAGTCTCGAGTGAAGAGATCTTCGATATTCAACTGCAAAATTCAAGATATTCAGATAACCAATATAGAATGAAACAAATGCTATGAGTATTAATTGTTTTATCATTTGATCAGAACTAACACATTTAACCACCTGGAGTGCTAAGTATTTTTGTCGTTCTCAATGAAAGAAACTAATTATATGTTTGGGCCAATGTAGTCGTAAATAATTATACCAGAACACTCTACTATGACTCCGAAAAGAATTCCAGCAGGCACTAGACACACACTATATTTACGCAATCCTTCCATCTTTCAGATCTCAATAAATAAAAGGTTTATTAGGAGCCATGTCAAACTACGAAAAGCAGAAGTCCCTACATGGATAACTATGACGGTTAACTACCTAAATTGAAATTCTTAAGATAAGTCCATTATATAGGCTGTGCTTGGTAAACATAAAATATAGACTACCTTGCTCTGCTTCAGCCTCCCCGTATGTAAGCTCGTATATAACGGTGATTGGATGTAGAATGCCGGGAGGCATGAAGTGATATGGCTGTAGCTGCAGAAGAGTAGAGCTCTCTTGTGAATAAAGAAAAAACATAGATATATAAACATATATGTGTATATGTGTGTGACAGAGAATGTAACTATGTACATAAATAAACACACACCGCCGTTCTTATTACTCTATGTTTATTTGCTTGAAACAATATCCTATATGGTATCCATAGAATAAACTTTGTTCTCACAGCACAGAGAATATCAGAGTAGTAGAATATGATCATCTAACCTGTCGATGCTTTTTCATAAGATCTGGCATGATCTTGTTCATTAGTGAGTGCAACTGGTCAACCAATCCAGGGATGATTAACTTTGAAACCATATGTGTCAACAATAGATCTTTCGTAGCATAGGATAACACTTCTAGTTTATGATTTATAACCAACAAGTTAGCTTCTCCTAGTGCTGAAAAAGAAAAAGTTAAGATACAATTAAGAAGGATTCTGAAAGCCAAAACATCTATATTCATCAAAGAAAAATCAGGATAAAGATATCCTGCCTTTAGATGCTGCTAGTCAACAGTAAAAAAATATTTTAACTGCAATTCTTATACCTGGATAATATTCGGCAATTGGGGCAGAAGGTTGAAAATCACTTTTTGACCTATTAAACATGATGCTGACTAGAATTTTATCTGCATACTAAGCAACAAAAAGGAAAATGAATAATTGTTCATAAACAGAGAAGTTCATCAAAGACTCAACATCATTTGTAAACTCCACATTACGAAAAAGACATTACCTCCTCCAAAGAGCTAAATGAAGAAGTATCCTTGGTTTCTGAGAAGAAGTATGAACAAGCACGAGATCTAAGAAGGAAATCTTCAGCTGTTTCAAGTACAACTGCACTTTCTGGAAGCTCCTCAGCTGGCAGATCCAACTCTACTCCATGAAGAATGACAGGTTCAGGCCCACCAGAAGAAGGTTTATTTTGGGCTTCAATGATGTATGCAACTTGTGGATCTCTAAGTTTTCTTTCCACAGCCTTAATGGCTAGCTCATATGCACCTTCCAGATCTGAAAAAAAAAAATGCAATAACTCATTACCATTGTTCATGACCTTTGACCACGTCAGTATGCTGGTTTCTTGGTTTTTCTTCAAGTTATCTACCGATAAAACATGTTTTAACCCCTTCTGACTCCAAAAGTTTATTTGTCCAAATGCCACTCATTTCTCTAAAATTATTTTACCCTTAACAACATAGTTGATCATGTGAAAACTAGTATTTAAAGAAATGGACTGCTAAAGGACTGAAAAACATTTATACTATATAGTTTTCCATCTAAATATTTTACGACCAAATTGAAATGTAGTAACCATGTGAAAACTAGTATGTAAAGCACTGAAGTACTGAAAGATTGAAAACTCATAACATTATGCACAAAAGTAATGTATTTCACTTATTTCTTATTTGGGTGAGGTCTTCCCCCACCCCCTCAAATAAAAAGTAAAATGGCTAGAATGACTTCATTACCTTAAGGTCCTTTTTCTGTTTTGATTGGAGGATTCGAATTTATTGCAAATTCATTATTGCTACATGATATGAACTTGAAGTCCATCAATTTCGGAATTGAAAAAACAAAGGAAAAGAAAAACTTGCCTCAAAATCAAACAGTTTTTAATAGTTATTCCCGTGATCTCATCTAAACAGTTTATGACCAAATTGAATGAGTACAACTATGAAATTATTGACAAACTTCAATGTCATTAACATGGATAAATTTTATTGCATTACAAATATTGGCCTGCTTAACAGCAATTTTCTCACCATGAGTCCATGATTAGGAAGATAATGACAGTACTGAAGTTATTTCATATTCAATTGGCAACTCATGAAAATAAATTTAGTAAAATAAGCAAAATTAGGGGGGGAGGAAAAGAGAGATGAAAGAGAAATCACCTTTAGGATTTTCCAATGCATAATATAGAGGCAACTTCAGAGGAAGTTCACACCGTACTAAACAGCCTTTCTCCCACAATGCCTTCTCAGACTGAACTTCATAAATAACAGAGCTCACTTTATCTAAATTATATGGTTTGCCTGTCCTTGATACAAAAAACTGCACGTCACGCTCACTACATCCATTCTTCAGCTCCAGCACGGCTCCAATCAACATCTGATCTTCATTGTCATTACCATAGTGGGCCTTCCTAAAACTTCTAACTGTTGAAATTGCATCACCCACAAGTTTTTCTACCTTCGAGTCATTCTCATGATGAACAACCAACGCCCCAATTACTTCAAAACCTTTCGGGAGTAGACTCTTGATTTCATCTGTCAGTCAAGCAAACACATGCCACAAAGTTTTAGGACTGGCTTAATGTCTTGAGAAGTGTTAAATCTTCATCCCATAAAACCCCCATTGGCCATCATCATCAAATTAGTCATTTTAATGTAAATATTGAATTTAGCCAATAATCTACAACAAGGCTGGCACAGTTACCCGTGATCAATTTCACTTGCTATAATCGCCAAGAATTGCCATCACAGAAGGACATCTTACCCATTTAATAATCTAATATGTAAACACAACCAATATACAATAGTGCAACTTCAACTCTTTCCCATCGATCTCACATAAAACACATTCTATGACATTACCCATTGTGCCATATGATTTGGCAAAGCTATCCAATATCCAACTTAACTTAAAGACTTGCACCAACACAAACAAACAACATGAAAAATCACACAAACAAATAGAAGAATTTTCAATTAGTTCCATCAAAGCGCTACATTTGCGATTAACAGCCCAAGAGATTAACTCAAAGTGATTCCAAACTGTAAAATTTACCCGATTCCTTAGGTAGATCAGCAGAGTGGGGATTACTAGGCAAAGTGTGGATGCAGCGGAGGGTGGAGACGATGCTCATTGAAGACAAAAACGGGGCTCCGATTAGCCATTGAAGGCCGATTTCTTTCTTCAAAATCAGCAGATTCCGGCAAAGTATTCTGATTCGGACGTCCATTTGAACGCCGCCCACCTCACAGAGAATTGGGTCACTTTCGAATCGAAACGAAACGAGTCAACAACTACACCCCCTCTGGGTTTTAGTGAAATCTACTTCCAATTAAGCAATTTCTTTTTTCAAAAGAATATTTTATGGTAAATCTTTGTAAAAAAAATGTATTCTTGAGAATTTCAATATATTTTTTTTTTTGACGGAAAGTCTTTCAATTTTCTAGAATATTTATTTACGCTACATTTAAGCTCGGATAGAAATAAAAATATCAGAACTCTTTAAATGACTGAGATTAAATTGGATTTTGTTATATTTTAAAATTGTAGTAGTAATTAATCTAAATTTCAAGTGATATGTAAAATTGCAGATTTCTCGACGTAATAAACTATCGAAATCAATTTCAAGAAACGTATAGTTATTAAATTATATATTCGTCAAATGATCTTTAAGGAAATTGTTCTTAAATCCCCTTTTCAAAACCAAATCCAATGAAACTATAATCAATATTCATTCAATTCTTATGATTTATGTATTGATTCATTTGTTTTTAACTTGTTTGTAACAAAATAATCTTCGAAATGTTAGTAAGACAAAAACTCATATGAGATGATCTCATGCATGAGACGGGGTACAACTTAAAACAAATCACATTCATCCCTCTCAAGGTGTTAAAACGTCAATATCCAATTTATATCTCGCCTGCCATGGTGAGGCAGCCCTCACGTCTCAATTAGTAATTAATCTACCGTGTTGTTTTTATCCCCTCCTAAAAGAGATTTATGTAACAGCAAAATATTTTACAACGCCGCAAACGAAAAAATAAAAAACTACTAAATTGCAATATTTGTTACAAGGGTAATAATGCATGCCACAAGTAAGAGGTGGTTGGTTGGTTAGTAAAAGGAAAATCTAGATTCTTGAAGATCCCACAAAAGCATCCCATAATTTAGTACTGTCCCTCTTTCAACTTATATACTTTTTAATACAAGCAACAAAAGACTATAAATTTGATGATAATTAATATTCGATTCTGTCACAGCATAAAGTGACAAGCCACGATAGTTTGTTGTTAAACACCTAAAACAGCCCTGTGCATCCTCAAATCTGGACCAATCTGTATGCACAATGTTCGATCTTTTTCAGGGTACTGTCTTTTACAGTTTCTTCATTCTTGTTCCAAGGAAACTGTCTTTTACCTTCCGGAAAGGAAACATGGCGGTCCTCCAACAGTACGACTTCCAGTACTCTCTTCGTCTGCACCATGAAACGAGACATACAAAACGATCATACTACTTGTTAGTAAGGCATGCATTCATCAAATAAACTAATACCATGACACTTATCAACTGATACCATTATACTTATAAGCTAATACCATAGCATTTATGTGTGTATAAATGTTATGGTATTGGTTTATAAGTGTAATGGTATCAATTTCATACTACGAACAAGTTTCACGGGGGAGTTTGTCTCAAAAGTCTCGTAAAGATGTACCTAGATTGTTTTTCAGGCTTGAATTCCAATGAATTTGAGGCTTCCAATTGATTCTCTCTCTCCATGCTATCTGGTAACGATCTATGGGGTGTTTTAACCCCTATGCTGAGAGCATTTCCATCACTATTCCGTATGCTCGTGACCATCTCTTTCCCATGGCAGCACGCATGCACGATTTGGGACCCACAGTCGGAGGGACACGTTCCAACAAACCTATCTTTGTTTAAGGATGTTGTAGGAGTGTAGCTAGAGTATTCTGATACATTACTTCCACATTCTGCACAGAAATTTGTCCCCCTGCGAGAGCAGTTGAACAAGCTGAAAGACGGTCTTTTGAACTTGGTGTATCTATTTGAACCACTGTTCGAAAGATTGATTCTTAGTTCCACATTGTGATCGAGCACGAGCTGGAGTGCAGACGCGATAACTTTCCAAGATTTCTCAGCTTTCGACATATGGTTAGAATGGTCAAACTCTAACTCAGCTACTGCTACACCTGATGAGATATACACATTGCAAGAATTGGCTTTAATTTGCTTACAATGATTGTTTGTGCAATATTAGCACTTGTTATAAAATGGAATCACAAGTTAGTTACCTTGAATCAAATGAACTGATACCAACTTGCCTCGTTTTTGGAGCAAATCCTTGAGAGAACTAGATTTACATAATCCGATGGCTCGAGCCCAAATCATCTCCAGAGTTTCAATGTCATCTTGAACGGTATCTTCACATGAACTTGTTACGGGATGCTTCAAGCATTCACCAGCAGACGAGCCAAGAAGAACACCATCTGTGAAAGTAAATATAGACCAAGTATCACAAGCTTTTCTTAAGGAACACAAAAGCTTTTTCCAAGAAAACGAGTATCACCTTGTAGATTTAATGTATCGTGTGAAGCTCCAGCGGAGCTAAGCTGGAGAAGAGCCACAGTAAGCCATGTTGTCTGATTCTTCGACATTCTCAGTTGTTTCTCGGTTTCTAAGAGTATTTTCAGCGCGTTCCCGAGTTGCTGAATATCAGCTTCAGCTATCCACGAAAAGAATTTGGCATATTATTATGAATAATCCAATATAAACACTATAACATTACTAAAAGAAGCTGTGTTGAAACGTACAGTTATGAGGTCCAAATAGCTTCCTTCTAATCTCAGAAACACCCTCAGATTTACCTGCAAGAATGTCCATTATGAGATTTGCCAACTGTGATACAAGTTGCAAAGGTTCTACCCTAGTTCTTGTTAGTTCCCTAGCCCTTTTTATCATGTTTGGAGCATCAGAAGATAACGCTAGTTGAAGTAAATCGAGCAGTTCATCATCGGAGACAACTCCAATCTGCATATAAACATAAAGTCAGACCAATAATTTGATCAAAAGAGAAAAAAAGAACAAATTATACACTCACTACTTCATAAACCAACGACATAGTAATCTTCTTCGAAAGCAAACTCATCTGATCAAGCATCATCTCTGCATCCCTAACCGATCCATTGGATTTCGTTGCTATCAAACTTAAAGCATCCTGATCGTAATCAAGACCTTCTTCTTCACATATCAAACGCAGCCTATTCACCGCATCAGCAGCTTTCACCGCTTGAAAATGGTAACTTTGACACTTAGATAAAACCCCAGAAGGGAGCTTATCGACATCAGGGCAGACCATAATGAAAACAACGTTTCTAGAAAGTTCTTTGTTCAATATAGCTGCCCATGTTTCCCCTTTCAACAAGTGACACTCATCCACGATATAGACCTTAAATCTGGAGCAAATCGGAGGGATCTCTGCATCAATGATAACTGACCTAAGTCTAGTGATACTATTGATTGCAATAGAATCCACTTCCTTCACATCCCGACTCCTTCCAGAGAAAAATGACACACATTCCTTACATAAGCCACACGGTTTATCAATGTCAGATGAAAGACAATTTAATGCAGCAGTGAATATTCTTGCAGCTGATGTTTTCCCTATTCCACGTTGACCATGAAAGAGATATAAAGAAGATATCCTTCCATTAGAGATTGCATTCAAAAGTAACTTCACAACTACATTTTGCCCCACCAATTCTTTGAATGACTTGGGCACAAATTTCTGAGATAGATTCCTAGGAGTTCCTAAATACGGAGTATTTCCTTTGTTCCGACAATCAGTGCTCTCCTCCATTAATGCCAAAAGTGGACGTTCTTCCACATCGGTCTGAAGATTTGATAGCCTAAATCTCGGAGTTTTTGACCAACAACTGCCTATCCCACATCCTCTATCAACAGAATCCATCATGCCTTCATTATCATTTCCATAAAAAAATGACATCCCACTACTTGACCTCGTAGACAAACATGGACTAACAACAGGACTCAAAACATCACCAGCCGTAACTCTAGACGATCTATTATTCTGCTTCCTATTCCAGCTTTTACGTTTTTCTCTAACACGACTTCTCTTTTCTGCTTGTATAAATCTTCTATTTGGATGACTAAAGGAATCCCCACTGTCAACACAGTCTCCATTTTCCTTGCATTTTCTTCCACTCAATTCTTCTATGGTATTTCTAACTAAGTCCCCCGAGTCATGATATCTAGAGCTATAATTTAACTTATGATCATTTTCATTGATTCCTCCGTTGCCACCATTATCAAATCCTAAAGTGATTGCATTACTAGACCGTGTTTCCCAATTCAAATTATCAACCAAAGAAGATAATTTGCTCATAGAATTAGTCGATGGATCGCGAAGGGACCTTACTCTCTTAAGTGCAACCAATGTTCTTGAAATGGGAAGATCAACAGAATGCCTCCTCCCATCCATTAATACAATAAATAAAATCAAAATTGCAGGAGACCATGCAGAAATTACAACAGCAACCTGAAATGCAGAAAAAAATGTAAATAAAAAACAGAAACTCAATCAAAAACACTTTTAATTTGGACCATTCTATACCACTCCCCAAAACAAGTTTTTTTATGAGAAACAAAAACAAAAAAACTCACAAGATCTTCTCTTCGACGGTTGAAGTTCTAGACGTGAATATTCAGGACAATGAAGAAGTTGGATAGAAAGAGGATAAACAAGTCAGACAATTAACAAAGATATAAATAAATTACCTCAAGATATGGGATTTTTCTTGAAAAAACAGAGTGGTCCTTCAACTTTTTCTACCTACAGGAGTAAATATAATTATCCTTTCTTCATTTTTTCCTATTAAAATAACCACACCAAAAAAGAGACTACAACAACCATGTGACGGCTATTCAAGAGCTAAATAACAATTTCAAGCACCTTTCTCAGAGAATAATGCTGCAAAAGTTGAAGCCTCCAATGGCCACCATTTTTTCCTGAAAACTCAAGCACACAAACCGTCAACACCAACACTCGACACACACACACTAAAAGAAAATGTACTAACATGTAAATTTAATCCCAACCATTTTTCCCAAAAAGAAGAAACTTGAAATTTGAAAGCACATGGGCAGATATAAAGTACATAAATATTTCCAGCTAATACCATTTTCTAGTACTATATCATTTTCGAGGATCAATGTGAAAAAAACGACAACTTTGGAAATAATGGAAGAAAATCAAGAACGCCCGATTCCCTCCAAAATGAAGAAAAAGTGGCTAGTACGTTGTCTGTTTGCCATTGAAGTTCGCAAGAAATTGTTCTCAAGCGAAAATTCCGGAAGACCCAGAAAAAAGATTGCATTTTTCTCACAATGGGTTGAATCGTACCCCAGGTATAGATACACTAATATCGATAGATTCAGGACATAGCCACAAAAACAGCGTCAAGTCATGTTCTTGGCGTTGGGGGTGGTGGTAAAGTGGTAAAGCAGTAAATGTAAAATAAATGAGCAAAAGGACGATATGCTTGCCATCTCATTAAATGTCAGTAAATTCTTGATTATTTTATACATTTTAAATTGAAATAAAGTGGGAAGTGAGAATTTTGTCACGGATGGAATGGGTGGATGGGATATGATTTTGGTGATATTTTTACTGGTCCTGTTGTTGTGGTGTTGTTTTCTCTGCAAAATTTGCAGTGTTTTTCTGCAGAATCTCGCTGGTTTTGAGGGCTAGAATGGGGATTTTTAATTATGACCATTGCAGTTAGTAGAGTTGAATGTACAGTTGCCAGTAGCAGACGCTCAGTGGTGGCGCGTGGAGCAGGAACGCGACCGGTGGTGTTTGGTTGGGTGGTTGAGTTTGGGTGTAACTGATAAATTTTTAATTCAAACTAAAATTTGATGGTAATATTTTTTGAACAAATTGCAACAGTTTGGACTTGTCTTTCTCACTAATTATATTTTGGACAAACTAATTATCTTTTACAAATGAGTATCGAATTTTTAAATTGTTGTTAAAAAATAAAACTTCAAATAAATTTGTAGGTAAAATTACACCACGTAAATTTTAAGAAATTGGATTGCAAAATTTGTCCAAAATTATTTTCGTACAACAATACGAAAGTTCAATACATGTTCTATAAAAGTTAAAAGTATAATTCTCAAAATACAATTAATAGTAAAGAT
Source organism: Stenogyne calaminthoides (assembly GCA_037126765.1). NCBI lineage: Eukaryota > Viridiplantae > Streptophyta > Magnoliopsida > Lamiales > Lamiaceae > Stenogyne > Stenogyne calaminthoides. The sequence continues at coordinate 92,361 of JBBCBC010000041.1, forward strand.
AAATTTTATTTTTTCAATTTATCTATATTTTTTAAAGTTATCTCCCTTCTTATAGGATGTGATTCCACTTATTGTATTAACACTGTGACGTGGGAATTGTTAGATTTGTGTGTGTACGTGTGTGATCCAACGATTTTCCTCTTCACAACATTCAACATCGTGTTGTACAATAGAGGATTTGTTTTGATGTTCATATGCAATCATATTTTGAATAAACTTTAGTTCATTATAAAGTAATTCATAAAAATATAATAATATACACATAAATGTAGGGGTGTGTAGAGTGTGATTAATATTCGAATTTTAGTATAGCCAATGTAGCATCTATTCAACGGTTCAACTTCAACACAATATTCCATTTTCTACAATCCAATTCAGTAAATAAAGAGTTTCACAGAAAGGGTAAGAAAATTTAATTGAATGTTTCAAATTTTCAATTCAGCAGATAAAGAGTTTCGTATAAAAGATAAGTAAAATTTAATGCAATATATTTCACGAGAAAGTAAACTTTTTTACTTACCTGTAATTGGCAGTTGCATCATGAAGATTGAAGAATTGTCCTTTTAAAATGGTACAAAGTATTAGTTATTTTATATTGGAAAGTATAGGCGAACAAGTTTTACGGTGAAATTGGTTAAGGAGTGTGACTTATATTACTAAAAAGTGTGACTTTTTATTATAAAGAGTATGACTTTTTCTATAAAGAGTATTACTCATAAAAGTTAAGTGTGTGGCTTATATTATAGTAGAGGGTATCATACTGATAACTGAAGGGTGTGACTTATATTACTAAAGAGTATGTCTGTAAATAAAAATAAATAAAATAGTTTCACGGTAAACAAATTTCACAGCATACGAACTCTTTATAAAAATATATTAATCGTCAGTATTGATTACTATTATTTACTGAATAATATTATCTATTTTTATTGAGCATTGTATCGGTTGCATGAGTTAACTCTGACTAAATGAGACCCCGTTAATAATTACGGGTCCTTACCTTTCAAATTTGATATTGAAAAAAATTGCACAATGCAACTAGTCACTCAAGTGTTACTCAAACTTAATAAGCAAACACATTCATTGTACTCCTTCCGTCCCGTGATTACTGCAACACTTCTCTTGTTTGGACGTCCCAACATTACTGCAATACTCTCAAAATGGAAATAACACACAATACTAATACCCTCACATTGTACTCCCCCATCCCGTGATTATCGCAACACTTGTCTTTTTTGGACGTCCCAACATTACTGCAATACTCTCAAAATGGAAATAACACACAATACTAATACCCTCACATTGTACTCCCCCCGTCCCGTGATTACTGCAACACTTGTCTTGTTTGGACGTCCCAACATTACTGCAATACTCTCAAAATGGAAATAACACACAATACTAATACCCTCACATTGTACTCCCCCCGTCCCGTGATTACTGCAACACTTGTCTTGTTTGGACGTCCCAACATTACTGCAATACTCTCAAAATGGAAATAACACACAATACTAATACCCTCACAACATCACTTTATTTTTAAAATTGTCACTCAACACTCTTCTTTATTTCAACTCAAACCCACTAAAAGTCAACATTTTCACTTTAAATTACCCACAATACCCCTTATTTATTACATTTAAATCTACTTTTCACTTTTTTCTTGATTTGCATGCCATTTTTAGTGTTGCAGTCTTCTTGGGACGGAGGGAATACTACTTTTATGCCATTAGTATAATTTTGGTGCATAAATTTTAAGTGAAGCAGCTTTTTATAGCAGTAATTTTATTAATATGAAATGTTTAATACCAATGATAATTTAGAAATAAATATTATTTTTTGCTATGTTTCTTATATTTTACACGGTAAATCGTAAGAATATTTTTATGTTCGAAATGAACTGTAGTAAGAGAATGATATGTTTAAAATGAGTATTGTAGAAGAACTAAAGTGTTTTAAAATCAATGTATAATTCAAGTGATTAGAGTTTCAATACCTAAAACTCTTTCAAAACACATTCAAAACACACGAGCGACGAAGATATGCGGCAGAAAGAAAAAAAAAAAAAGAGGTGTTTTGAAAAAAAAAATGAAAAATATATAAATTCAATAAAAAAATTTCTCAAAAGAATAAAATAATATCAACATTGGCTCTTAACTATTTTCAAATTTTTAAATTGATCCAAGTTGAATTCCTATTTACCAAAAAGACCCTCTTCTTAGCTAGGCCTTGTTTCAAAAAAAAAAAGGGCTAGTCCTTTACTGGGCCCAGCCCAGCCCATCTTCTATATTAGGAGTAGTAATTTAGCCCAAATTTCACAAACCGTCATACAAAGTTCCTAATGGAAGAAGCTGACTGCAACTTATTTCTGCATTATAAGTTTTTGACATCTAGTTATGATAGGAATTCAAAAAAGACCAACATCAAGCATTAATCAAGGAAACTAATATATACAATCCCAAACTCTTGTAATTTTAAACTATCAATATGTTTACTAAACTGCTACTCTCAACTTCAAACTCCCTTCCTACCCAAATGAACAAATAATGACCAAATCTCCAGCATCAATTCCCATCCCTAACTTCCGCACACACGGCAAGTTTTCTACATCACCAGTCGTCTGATCTTTGACGCTAAAAATGTCGTTAAGGATGTCTTCACGAAAGAAATAACCAACACCTTCGTGTGAAAAATAGCAAATTATAAGCCAAACCGGTCAAGACCAAACACAAATGTTGCCATTCTTGTCAGAAGTGGCCAAAGGTTTCCCAAGATTACTCCACGAGCAGCATAACACGGAAGATGTGTGTTCCTTTAGAGTGCTCACTATTTTAGCATTCGAAACTGACCATATATTTACGGACCCATCTACAGATCCAGCAGCTACATAACCATCATCAGGACTCATACAAGACCGGCTCCAATTAGACGACACTCTGCCTCCATTCCCTCTCAGTGTTGCACAAACTTCAAGACTTCGCATATCAAATAGATTATGCAAGTTATCCCTCCCACTCGACAAAATCACATTCCCATTTCTTGATAAAGATAAAGACGTGACAGCATAAGAGTGTGCAGCGATTTCACTCAGAAGTTTCCCTGTCTGAATATCCCATAGTCGGAGATTCCCATCAACATGGCCCGAACAAATCGTCTGTCCATCCATGCTGAAACTGATCGCATTACAATTGCTGTGGGACAGAAGAGTGTTAGACACAATAGCCTTTCTGAAGGTCCCAAACTTTTATTGTACGATCATAAGCAGCACTCACAACAGTGCGATTGGACACCTTGCTAACATCCACAGCACACACTTTGTCCACATGGCCCGTAAGGGTATGTCGTACCCTGCCCGAACATACGTCCCATACATACAAATTATTCGAACTACTAGCTGCGATAACGGATTTGTTGTCGTGGGTAATGCAGATATCAAGAACTGTCCCAAGGCAACCGTAAAGAGACCGAGTTAACGAGCCCGTGTTTGTGTCCCACATTTTAACAGCTTTGTCATGTCCTCCACTGACCAATCTACTAGAATTATACTCGAATAATATAGATGAGCAACCGCCTTCATGGGCAGGGATCCTTTGCTTGCATGCAGAGGGAATTGTAGATTCAGCGTAATATTCGGCACCTTCCTCACTTTGGCGGACTACACCGTCAACTTGTTGATGTGCGAGAAGTTGTATTTGGTCTCCCGTCAGACGGCCCAGCATATCTTCGTAAATAGCGTTGGCCTAAGGAAACATTTGATCATCAACAATAACCAATTCACGAAAACAAGGCTGTTCACTCTTACAGAATGAAAAACAAGTAAAATAGCAGTTTTTAGGTGATTGGTAAACAGGGTTTATACTTCAACTACTAAGAGATTCCGGCAAAGAAATGAGCTTGGAACTCTCTGAATAACCGATGATCCATCTTCCAAATTTTGTAAGATCTGAAAACTGCTATGATGCTGCTTAAGGTAGATTTTTTCTATAAGATTGAGGTAGAATCAATAAAGATTTTATTTCTTGTGTCAAAGGGAGTACTTTTTTTATTCTATTATGCTAATTAACTGCCATCAAACATAATAGAAAAACGCCAGATCGTTCTATCAAGCACCCAATTCTGATACTGGTACAACTTGGGTCTTTTATATTATAACAGAAAAGAAGTATGTCTTTTGCTATTCCCAGACCAACAACTATTTAAAACTTGGGTCTTTTACAGGAGGCAGATGAAAACTTCGGCACACAGCATTCCAGCTTAATCATATTACACATAAGAGAAAGAATAATGATCTTTTAAAGCATACCTCATTCAGGCGCTCAGCATCTTTCATTTTCTCGAGCATCCAACGATCAATTAGCATCTTATTTTCTGCCAATGCATTTTCAGCTCTAAGAGTGGCTGCTTCAAGTTGTTCTTTAACTTCCTGGTGCTCACTAATCAACAGTTCTAGAGCCTTTGTCTTTTCTTCCAAAGCTGCAGCTAAACCGGAGGATTCGTCCCTACAAATTAGTACGAGTTACATTGGCTTTTTAAAACTTTTGGCTGATTTTTGTAACTTCTTATAACTTGAATCCTTACAGTTTATATCTACATGAAGGTAATTTTAATCTATGAGGAGATGTGGAAGAGAGAGATTCTATATTTTAAAAACCTTGCTTGACTAAGCTCATTTTGCAACTCAGATATCATAGACTCTTTCTCTTGTGCTAAAGCTTTTGAAACTCTGGATTCAGCCACTTCCACCACAAGTTGTGCGGATAATCTGGATTGAGCTTTGTAGCATTGCTGGAGCTCCATTTCAAGATTTTCAGCTTTTTCTTTCCACTCCGAGCCCTTTAACAAACAGAATTTGTATACTTAAGACAAAGAACATAAACGAGGGAATAATTACGTGGATCATCATTAATCTACGAAGTCAAACCAGGTGTCAAATATACGCCAACTAGCATATTGCATAACTACGCGCGCCAAAAAGTAATTCATTGAAGCAGAATGTTTTCTATTCATATATAGTGAATTTTGCTACATATCAAAGTTATCAGGTAGTAATGGCCACCCATGTTACAGTCTTTTTACATACAAGGAGCTAATTATTTCCCTTTACTCGAGAGACTAGCTACGCAAATGTGCAATGAGCTTAAAAATATCACCATTATCATATTCAATAACATATCCACTGTAAAAATAACTATAATCTTCATATGCAAAAAAAGTAAGCCAGGGATACAATAACTCAACCATGTGATGATCTGAATACAAATTTCTACTAGGAAGATTAAATTTAGAATCGGAAAATCCTGCTCAAGTAACCTGAGACATAATAGGGCGAGATAGAGCGATGATAGCAGGTGAATGCGCCCCCTCTTCCATTAAATGCCGCTTTCTCAGAGCTTTTAAAGCGTGTTTTATTGCTTCCATTGCTCTATCTTCTTGCGCCCTGAAAAAATTCAACGCAAGGATGAGAAACTAAACGGAAGAACAGAAATCATCAACTGCGCATCCGAAAAAACAATAAGAATAAGAAAATCAAACCAGGAAATCCAGAACGAATCAACAATCAGAAAATTAAAATACGTAAAAGTACTGAAGATTAAAAGATATAATAATTCGATTAATTACATCGAGGAAATTAGATTTTAGGGTTCCGTCCAGGGGATTGAATGAGAAATTGAATTTGGGTTTTTTGATGGAGATGAAGGTTTTTGACTAAAATTGAAATTGAGCTTGTTTAGGAAATGAAGTTAAATAACCTGCTAAAGTTACCTGGCTGTGATATTGTGCCTTGAGCAATACCATTTGGGTAAGGACTACGGGTCGGGTAGAATGGAAATTGAACTCATTGGCCATGGACCATGGTATGGATCTCATCGATTCATTATAATTTTTAAGGAGTTTTTACTTGCTTAATTTTATATTATGCTGAATTAAAATCAACTTAATAAAATGTACATAAACTCTATGAATTTGAAACACATAAAATATTTATGTTAATATTGTATGATTTTTTTTTTTTTTTTTACCAAAAACAACTTAGATTAAGAACAAGACATACCGAAAATCACATGTACAGTTTAGAGATTCGATCAAACAATGAAAATACATACGATCCCATGGACATAGCCGAGTGATAAGGTCGTTGATGATGTAGGGAGAAATCTCTTGACAATACAGGTTTTTATTAAATATTATGATGGTTTGTTCATTCAACTAAGGGCCCAACAGTATAGGTAAATAAGCAATTTATTAAGAGTAAAAGAAAAGTGGTGGGCCCAAAAGTGACCTTGTCAAGAGAAAGAGTGTCGCTGGCCCTAAAGTGACCAGATGACCAAAAAATGTAAATAACTCAAAACAAGTCAACTAGCATCTAAATGATGTCTCTGAGAACGAGTTAATGAATTGTCAGCCATAGAACCCTGCAGTGCAGCCTCCTGCCTTTTAGCCTTCTGTCTCGTGTTGTATGTCTCTCTTCTCTGATTATCTTTCCTTCTAGCCTGTTTCTGCTTCGCCTTGATAATATTGCATATAGGATTCTTCGGATTCACCTTGCCCCCTGAATTTTTTAAATAATGTTGTTCCGCCTCAGTAAGGGCCGAAGTAACCTCCTTCTCCTCGTAAAGCATGTCCAACCAACGAGCGGAGGTAGGTGTAGGAGAGGTCGTAGAGTCCGAATTCGAAGCTGAAGTACCATCGACCAAAATCTTGAAAGAATTGGTGGTAACAGGCTCAGGAGGAGCCATATCTGATCGAGGAGACGAAACTGTTTTCTTTGGCACCAGTCAATCCGTGTCTATAGTCTTCTCACTCATACCTGTTTCTATAACCTGGTCGGGCAAACCAGGGCTGACCCAGTAGTAGTATCTCCCACTTCCAATGTTCCAGCTACGGCACATATCTCATCAAAAAAAGGTAGAAGACCATCCTCCCTAATATTTTGCATCTCTGTGTCCTTAACTGTGCTATCACTAGAATTACTAGAAGTACCTGCCTCGTTGGACTCTTTTCTGGCCCATCAGTGGGGGAGGAATTTCTTGTCAATCATCTCTAAAAAAAAAAAAAATAAAAGGAATGAAACATCCTAATTGATCTATATTCCACAATAATACTTATGAGTGGGACTATTCACACCCCAAACGCACCTAATAAACCTGTAAAACCTTTACACTGGCATGTTATCCAACAATGATAATCAAGAGACAATTTCCCAATTATTAATATGGAACTATAAACCCCTTTCCCCTTTCTTGAATTCAGGGGGGTACATCCCCATGGACCCATCGACATAATTTACTAGTATATACTAATTTTAGGAGTTTGCAATTCACATCTGTACAAATTAAGATGGGTGTTACTATTTAGAAGGAAGCAATTCTGGATTGTATTCTGTAATTGTTGGCCAAAAATGATAACAGGACAAAGCCATTTTGATTTGAACTTCATTAAGATGATACAGTCATGCATTTTGATTTTAACTTCATAAATTTATAATTATATTCATATGTGTGTATATTTATATAAAAACTTTTATCTAGCTTCAACTCGATGACAATTGACAAGAATTTCATGGAAGAAAATGTTTAAAAGAATAAAGAAAAAGTTAGACAGAGTGCAATCTTTACACAGGCATGTTTCCAACAATGATAATCGAGACATTTCCAAAAGAGCAATGATTTATATGGAACTATACCCCCCACATTTCATTTCTTCACAACAAAGACACAGCAAAAAAGAAAAAGAAAAAGAAAAAGAAAAAGAAAAAAAGAGTATCAACTGAGAAACTCAATGCAAGTTACACACCCCATCACCATAACTTAAACCCAATCTTGTTTTCCTATTCCTTTCTTGCCCTCAACGAACCACAAGTTTACACCACCTTACCCCGATTCACGTAGCCCGGATCCTATCCAGCCAATCCACGCTCTTCCGGGCTTTCTCCATCTGAACATCGATGCTCCTTCTAGACTTCTCGTGATACTCGACGCTCCTTCTAGATCTTTCCAACTGGTCAAACGAGACTTTCATCTTTGAAAACTTCTCATCATTGTGGAATTTGTATTCAAAAGGTTTTAACTTTTCGGGCCTATCGGTGCTCCGCCTAGGTTTCTCTCTGCGGTCTGTGCTCTTTCTTGGAGCCTCGATACAGTCGGTGCTCCTTCTTGAATGTTCTGGCCGGTCTATACTTCTCCTCGACGCGTTTCTTTGGGAGGGGGGTTTTTCTACAGCAGAAACAAACTTTTTCAGATGTTTAATATACTCCGGATATAACTCCAAGTCACAGTGGTTCCCCCCTTTGATCCACAACGGATCATACTTCTCTTTGCATAGATCGTAAAGCTGTTTTCCGTGAGACCAGTCAACTACATCATCACAAGTACCCTGCATAATACAGCACAGAGCAATGAAATGCAGAGTTTTAATCAGAACTTTCAAGATATGAATTAAACTACGAAAAAAGAGTAGTTTGTCTCTCAAGGCCCGCTTTTTCATGTTCTTAGCCACACTACTACACCTATTTGGTTCACATATCAGAAGGAAAATGATGGATTTGATTGCCAGAAGTTATGCGACTACATATTACTTGATAACTTTTTGGTTTTTGGCAATTCAGTGACACACAGTCGATTTGAATCCAATCATATCATATTCTTATGTAAACTCGCCCAAAATAACAAAATTCTAATGATATTTAATGAAAAGGAAAATGTTTTTCTCCTTAATCTTGTAAATTTACACATATTTGTATTTTGCACACTCCAGTTTCCTGAATTGAATTTTGTCATGTTAACTCTCAAAATTCAACTTTTTTGTCCTATGGCCGACGGCGACAGTGGGTTAGTAACCTATTTTTAAAGTTAACAGGACGGAACTTTTAAAAAAAAAAAATTAAAAAAAATGCCACATCAACTCAAACCTCACTACAGCCAGTCAAAGGACTAAAAACTTGAATTTGAAAATTCAAAATGACGAAATTTAATTTGGGAAAGTTGAGAGTTAAAATGGTCCAACTTACAAGACTAAAAAATACCTTTTGCCTTAATATAACAATCTAAGTGTTATACTCGTATGTAAAATTTTGAATTAGTGGTGGAAATTGTTTTAGGAACCAATTAACTATTCTCTGTTTAGATGCTACATTTTTTGGCTGAGATGTTTAAAGACCTTACTCAATAGCCCAAGGCCCCAAAGTACCATGAGAGAAAACACATGCATAATATTCTATATAGCTGGGAGACAAAATTACATGATTGCATTCACTTACATGTATAACTAGAACAAGGCACTTCACCAAGGGTATTTTCTCAATGTTCTGCAAATATACAAAAAACAATCTTGTTTAATAAGTTCATATAAAAAATATGACTAAACAGAGGTATACACTTCTGTAACCAGGAATTTACCTTATAGATGTCAAACCAATAAGTGCGCTTAACTGGATACATAACTCTTAAGCCTGATGAAATAGGACTGTGCAAAATAACAGCTCTTAGTCGAGGCAAACGAGATGCAAGATCGACTGTGGGCCCACTACCAACAGATTGACCGTATAGGATGATGTCTTCTTGCTTAGCTCCATAGCTCTCTTCAAGACACTTATATGCAGCTTCAATATCTGAATAAGTATTATGCTCACTTGGCTGCAACACAACAAACTAAGTTTAACAGGCATGTAACGAGAAATCTTGTAAATGTAAGTAACAAGCTGATACCTTTCCAGTTGATTGCCCATAACCTGAGTAGTCGTACCTGTAGAAATAACCTCATTAGATATTTTAGAGGACACTGTATACTTAATAACCACTAGTATTTGGCTTCTCTTTTATCATGTAAGCGCCTTTGATTGCTATAGTTTAGACCAAGGTGTATTCGTGAAAATTAGAATCTAGTATCTAAATGAGCAGGCTGACATTAAAGTTTAAAAATATGAAATTTCACCTGGATAAAACATGCAGTGACATGAAAACGAATTTTAGTTAGCATTAATATTTCTTGCAAGAGTAAGCATTTTAAATCCTAATACAGTAAATTGTTCCCTTCTACATCCCGCTTATAAGTTACATATAGAAGAATAACGTCTTGATTTGATACTCGTCAAATTGAAAAAAGAAGTAAAATATAATTTCTTTCAGCCACATTATAGACTTCATTAGAATATATCATAACATATTGATTTAGTCATGCTCTTCTCCCTTATTGTCAACTCCCTCTCTCTCTCTCTTTCTCTCTCACACACACACTCTCTCTCTTTCTCTCTCACACACACACAAGTCCAAATACATGATGATGCAAAGAAAAGTAAGAACAAGCAAAATAAAGGTTCCATCAAACAATTGAGAAGGTCAAAATGATCGGTATTTTACCATAAAAAAAACTCACCCGCAAAATTACAGATACAGATACTTGTGTGAACATTTACAGCAATCAATGAACTCAACAGTGCCTACCAGACACTAGTTGATGAGTATCAATCACTTTTTTCAAGTAAGACATTTTCCAACCACTTTTCAAAGAGTCAACACTAATTACCCTCAACATCCAAATGACAAAATCAAAATGAAATCAGCACAATCCAATCTTGTCCTCCCAGGAATCATCTTATATGAAGTAACTCAAAGATCGAACCTCTTTTTGCAAAAATATTCCAAATTGCACACCGAGGAACAGATATAAGAAATTCTGAAAAATAATTGACCTAATCATCAAAATTACCCCCAAAAGGTACAGAGAAAACAAAATAGCCGAGCTGATCCAACTAAGCTAACAACTCACAAGCACATACACACAATAATGCATTAAATAAGAAACTTCATTTATCTACTATAATATTCCAAGGGGGGTAGGAGAGGAAACCAAAATAAAATTTTGTAACTTCACAAGTATATTCTAGCCCAGATAACAATATTTCACCCCCAATCGCGTAAAAAATTAAATAAAATAGTCAAATTTCACCAGAAATAGCTGCCCCCTGCTCATAGAACAAGTAATCAATCGAAATTCCCCTCAAATAACATCAAACAACCTAATTCATCCAAAATTTCAGGATTCCAACAATCAAGCATAAAATTAGCTGGAGAGAATTTTACCCCAATAGATTAACTTTAAGATGAATGCTGAGCTCAATAAACAGCTCATACATCTGGCCAACATCCGCCGCGTTTCCGTGCGAGTACAACACCGTTGAAGTCGCCATGGGGTACCGCACGTACAGCGCCACGATTTCCGTGCCCCGCCGCGTCGGGAGCTTCAAAACGTCGACGTTTTCCCGGTGCGGGAACGGGTGGAGCAGCAGCAGCCCCGTCGACTCGCTGGTAATCACCTTGTAACTCGGAGGCGCGGGCGGAAAAAAACGCCAGCTTCGCCGCCATTGATGACGTCACCCTCCCATCTCTCGCGCCCCGCCCCTGCTGTCAGAGCTCTGTAACTGTATCCAACTGATGATGGGAAAAATATATAAATTAGCGAAGAAGGAATTGTATATAATTGTATGGAAACTGAAGGCAACAGTGGAGAGAGAAAACAGAGTATTTAGATTGAGAAGAGTGATTATGATACTGTGACCAGCTGTGATGTTTACTATTCATCAAAGCATGGCCACATATGCTTTTTTAATTACTTCCTTTTTTCGTGGTTTATTTTATTTTAGATTAAAATAAAATATATTTTGAAGCTCCTATGTGCTATTTTTGGCTTTTGCTTCTTTTTATAGGAGGGAATAAAGTAATATGTCTACTTTTATCTTTTAAGTTTTAACCCCAAGCCCATAATGTTATTTTTGCATTTTCAGAGTGTTTTTAAGTGAGTTTTACTTATAAAGATTCTTATATTTGAAAATAGGCATGAATAATTGTATGTTTATTTAGAAACTCAATAAGTTAATAAAATAATTGAATAAGTGGTATCGCGAAATAATTAATACTAAGTAATACAATTTCATTTTTTTATTAAGTAGTACTCCCTCCGTCCCGGAACACTTTGCACAGTTATTGTTCCGCTCGTGTTTTAGTGAGCGAGTTTTTTATTACTATTTAAAATGATAAATTAATTTTAAAAAAAGCGTATGACAGAAGAGGCTAAAAACTATCATACATCACCTTAAAAATCACTTTATTATTTTAAATAATAATAAACAACTCGCACGCAAAAACACGAGCAAAAAGTAAGTGTGCTAAGTCATCTGGGACGGAGGGAGTAGTTATATAATTGGATTTTCAATTCACCTTTTTGAAATTTAGAAACAAACATAATATGGAATGTTGAAATTCCAAATTCAAATCGGGAGCCTCGTAGCAAATATAGCCTAAAATTTTAAGAATTTAATAGGTCAATATAATATGAGAAGTGTGAAGTTATATTTATGATTTATCCTGTGCAAATAAATGTATAAATCTATCTTAAAAAGTTAAATATATATTTTTTAAAAATTTAAAAGCACATTTTTTTCTTTTTCTAAATAATAAAAAGATATATAAAAAATTGTAAGTAAAACCTCGTCTGTCATGGTACACATTCTACCTTGACCTTCTCATGCTTTGTTGTGATTATATTGGGATTCACTAATCCATCATAATAGCCGAAGATTAAGTATTAATTATTACACTTTAACACCTTAAATATGGGTTTTACTATTTCATTTAACCCCTAAAATGGTCAAAATTACTATAGATTTCAAGATTAATGAGCTGGTACCCAATTATGGGGATTTGCAAAAATGAGTGTGGCTTCACATGTTTTGTCATCTTAGAATATTTGCTCTTGTTTGTATCAAATACTAAAATGTGCAAATAACTAATATTGAACATAAATAAACCATGCACATAACTTTAGGGCCCCACAAAGTGACCCTAATGATTTTCTACATGGTCACCTCTCTTTCTATGAATATTTCATTATTCTTTTTGTAGCATCTAACATTTGAATTAGATTAGACATCAATCTAATCACTATACATGGTAAAGATGGATAAAATTAGGCCAAACTTCTTAAAATTCTACCACACAAAACTTTTGATTAGCACATATTATGAATGTAACATTTATTGATTAGCCCTTGATTAGTGCTATTTTTTCATTAATCTTTTTTATAAGCAACGGAGACAAAGAACTCCACCATCTGCCAGAAATTGACCCCTGCTTTTAGTCATAAAAGAAAAGCTCTGCGTGGATCGATTATCTTAAATTTTCTTCATTATTTTCATCTCTCGAGCAAAGTTCTTCATTATTTTAGAACATCTCTCATTATCGAAAAGAAAAATTAAAAGAATATGTTCATCGGAGTTTCGATCGCCAGTTTCCCGTTCATCAGGTCACCAACTTTCTTGATCTTGCGGCACTAGGCATGCATCACTCCTCTTCATTATCATCGAAAAGTTATATGCATGTATTTGTAATTGATAACATGCTATCAATAAAAGATGAGTGTGCCTAAAATGTTCTTATTTTTTAAATTTTCATATGATACTAAGACATGAGATTTTACCCGAAAATTGACCCAAAATTTGTATGTCATGTGTAGCTAATAAGTAATAACTTATTTTTAAAAAAATACTAGCTAATAACTTCATCCAATTAGATGACAAGTATCCCCTCAAATCAATGCCTTTTTTTAATTAGGGAAACTTAAAGATTGGACAATAATCCCCTTTTTGGGGGTGCCAACTCCATTTGTGTATGTATATTTTCAAGATATACTTTTTTATTAATTAATAAGAAATTAAGCTGAGGAATGTGCTGGTGAATTTGTGGACAGCCTTTGGTATTGAAGTTTTCTATACTATAATTTGTGAAAAGTGATACATTTTGACAAAATTGGAAAAAAAAAGAATTAATTAATTATTTTAAAAGGTAAACACATCACATATTAATCTTTGAATGTAGCAGGTTTTGTTCACCATAAAGTATAATTAGCCTGCTGGATTTCCTCTTTACTCTAAAAACAATTGGTGAAACTAAGTAGTATATTATATTGATTAATTAAGCTGGGATTAGAGGGATGTTGGAAGCTTCGGATCTTGTTAATTATTAAACATTTGAGTTGGGAATTGTTAGAAAATGAGCTGTTTTAGTTGTCCAATTTATGTGCTCATCCCAAAGTGGCATAGTTTTCTACTTATAAAATTCATTTGGAGTACCATACTACTTATAAAACTCATTTAGTGTTGGGTTTCATGTTGCATGTAAGCCAATGAAAAATATGCACCATGAATACATATTTAAACTATAATATATAAAGTATAACCATAATGCATACACTAAGATTTAGGATAGATCTATTCATGATATAATTGGCTATTAAAATAGACAAAAACTTATTTGAACTCGTGTTCATCGTGAACTCGATTTTTTTAGTATCACTGTTTTGTACAAAAACTTTCATCGATATGCATAAAAATTATCAAATAAGTGCATAAAAATAATAATTATTTAGAAAATATTTTATATTTTTAAACAAATGAAAGTTTTTATGCAAGATAATAACGATAGTTTTTCACATTTATGAAATGATGATAGCCTAATGATATAAACCTGGTTATGTAGAGGTGTTTCCATATAAGCAAAATTATATTAATTCGAATTTCCAACTTTTTTTTTTCTATAACAAATACTTTTATTTACACGATTCCACATGATATGATCTATTTCTAGGGATTATTGAAGCACAAACATGCTCTTTTTTTTAGTGGGACCACATCCTTTAGTTTAATTCAATTTTAATTTTGATGAAAGAAACAATTCCAATAGTGGGCCTGAATCTGATCTGCTTTAACTTTTGATTCTTCACGTGTGCTTCGCCCACAAGGCCCACCCTGCTTCTCTTTGCAGGCTTATATCACTGGGCCCTCTTGGGCTTGTCGGCTATTATTGGATCACACTCTCTCATTCATTTTTATTTTCTTTTACTTTTATTTTCTTAATTATTTTTGACGAATAATTTTACACAAATTTTCAAACATTGTATTTCAAAATACCATAGGAAATATCAAGAATAATAAATAAATAATTATTTTACTTTTAAAATGATAAATTTTCTATTAAAATAATATTGTTTTTAGATGATATCACACAAATTTTTCTTTTCATAATTTATATTGACCAAATTTTCCAATACATGATTGTTGGTTTGGATGTAAGTAGTGTTTAATAAGAAAAGAGATATTGTAGGAAGTGTGGATGATTGTATGCAAAATTAGGGCATTTGCTGAGCATAGTTAAATACTAATTAACATAATTAAACTCATGCCCGGTATTAGCAGCGGAGCTAGAGGCGATTGAGAGTCATTACACTTCTGTATTAATTACACATATGCTTTTTTGGCTGTGTAAGCAGCCACAGAGCGACAAAAGTACCTAAACTCAATTAGCAGATAGTGGAGGACATCCAACGGCGTTTGCAACATGAGAAATTTCTTGAAGTTCTACACGATTCTGAAAGTTTAATCGAAAGAAGAATAAGTTAAATTTCATTTTGCTTTTTTCATCGGCTCAGCCGTACTTTTGGATTGAGATTGATTTTTATGACTGGGGTGAGAATCTGACTTGTATGGACATTAACACTTGAATGAAATAAAATCCTCTTCCTCCCAAAAAAAAATAAAAATCTAGGGGTAAACTGCAACAATGAATTGGAAAATAATGTATCTTAAGAAGTTGTGGGGTCAACGTATGAACTTATAAAATTTAAGGGGGTAAAAGATATTTCCGAAAAACAATATGAGTGATGAATGATGATGGTCTTTAATTGCTTCAATTAAAATTGTATTTTTGTTTCTCACAATTTTTTCTTCGCTGAGTCTTCATCCATCAATGGAGGAAAATACCTTCGATCCTGTAAAATTAACAGAAAACTCTCTCTCTATTTCTTCGCATTTTCTTTTACGAATTTGTTTGCGACTTTCGATTACTTATGCCTTTTCTGAGACTTTCATGAATCAGGAACTGATTCGCGCAATTTTCAGACTCGTCTGGGAAAAGACGAGGTGCAGGTATCCCATTTTTCACAATTTATTCTTAATTAATTTTGCAAATTTCAGTTTTATTGGATTTTTTTTTATTTCCCTTTGAGCAGAGCGGGAGAAAAATCAACTATCAGAAACTGAAGCTGAGGTATAATTTGTGTTAATTCCTTCATAAATGTTTTCCCCTTTCTGTTGATAATCCAATGGAAATGCATAACTATGTAAGCTTTTCGGTTATTCCGATTTGTTACAAGGATTGTATTCGCAAATTGAAAATAAAAATAAAAAAATGCTATGTAAGCTTTTTCCTTATACCAATTTTTTCTTCAAATTTTAATTTCTACAGGCAGGGCCAAGTACAACAAAGAGAAGTCGGCTTACTTCTGGTAAAAAAAATTACTTTCTTGATTATACTCTTTACTAGTGCACTTTTATCTTGGTTAGACTATAGAATATTGATCGCTACATTGATATTGCTCTCCTAAATAAGTCTAGTTGAGACTATAGAATGGTGGAACCAAATGGTGGATCGATGTCCTGAAAGTTTGTTGGGATATAAGCTTATAATTGCATAATTTTCATGTAAAAGAGTTAGTTAAGTGGTTTCTTATTGAAATTTTACATATTTGACACATTTGATAAGATGAATTTGACATTGTACATGATCAATACGTTTTACAATCTGCGATTTTGGAAGTTCCGTAAGTATAATTAATTTTGAAGTAGGTACAATTATTTTACCAAACTTGCTCTATGCGTGACTCAATTATGGGTCTTGACATTCTTATTGAGTCTTGAAATTGATGCAGACACAATGTTGCATTTGCTCTAGTCAGCTGATTATCATGTTCAATAATTAATTTTTCAAGTTCTATTATTTGAATGAGCTCGTTGACTCTACATTTTCACTTACAAACGAAGATTGCTAACGTATTTCTGTTCTATAACATAATGCAGTCAATGCAAATGCATTGAAGCTTAGCTGTGAACTACTTCGAGTTTTGTGACAGGTTTGACAACCTAAGAACAAACCCACAAAATCTCTCAGTTTTTCAATTTTCAAACAACTCACACGTCGCTTATTTTTGTCTTTACTGTTTTATAGAGGCTATCCAGCGTGCTGCTACCATTGCTGAAGCAGAGGGTTCTCTTAAAATAGAAGCAACTCATCTGGAGAGGATACTTCCGCAGTTACTTTTAGATTTTTGAGGTACCTTTGAGCTGGGATTGTTCAATGAAGTAATAAAAAGTGTTATGTAAAATCGGATTCTCAAAAGAATTATTTGAACCCAACTGTGATATAGAAAAAGCATAAAAAATAATCTTCATATTCAATTTTTTCTTGCTAAAAGATGATTGAGAATCATTATCCTTCTTGTAATCTATGATTGTCACATATCAACATGGAGATTATTAATTGAAGCTAGTTGTTATCAATTTATGATTGTGCTCTTTTCCAGGTTTATTTTCCATATCTGGTGAAATGTTGGACAATGATATGCTATTTTTCCAGGCAAGAAAATACGGCATTTTGACTTCTGATGTGCTCAACTTAAAAACTGGGAGAGCACGTTGGACAAATTTTGGGATTACGAGGATATTTAATGTGTATATTCACATAGGAGATAGTATTAGACTGTAAGTTCTACTATCTTGGACTGAACTCATTTTACAAAGGGATATGCCTCTTTTTTTGTCAGGAGTTTCTGATATCTATTACTACTGATAGTTTGCAGATAAATTATGTATTCTGATTATGGATCTGCTATGATAACTTTGAAATAAAATTTTCCGAGGTTAAGAAAGTGAACTGTTGTGTTATAACATTTGTTCTGGTGGGAAAAGAGAAGTTGGTAATTCAGGTTTGTTTGTTACATAGGTTAATATTAGATTACTTACACATTTTGAAATCTTCTCCTCTTATAAAAACAAGCTAAAACTTTGAGAAACAACTTACATGCTTCATATATCTCACAATGGACTGAATTGAAATCTTAATAAAATGCATCTCTAGACATAATCAACAAAATATTCAGTTTCCCTCTTATACTAATGCTTGATCTGAGATAACATGCATCTAGCATCTTTACTATTTGGCCTCTCCTTGGGGTTATCCAGAGTGCAAAAGCAAGCTACCTTGAGAACCAACAGCATCTGCTCCTCGTACCCGCTTCCCAACAGCTTCTGGTCGATTGCTCGTTTAGGATCCTCCGAAGTCATCACATTTCTTATCCATTGCACCAAACTCATCTCCTCTGTCTGCTGGATGAAATCATCAGATGGAAACCTTCCAGAGACGAGAACAGCAAGTAGAACACCAAAGCTGTACATATCACACTTATCTGTGAACTTAAACGTCTGGTAATACTCTGGCGCAATGTATCCCAATCGTTCCTGCTACATTTGAAGTCGTAACATGAGTATTAATATCCGGGACAGCTTTTGCAAGCCCGAAATCTGCAATTCGGGCTTCCATCTCATCGTCCAAGAGGACATTCGCGGGCTTCAAATCTCTGTGGATTATCCGCGGGCTCTGGTTCATGTGAAGATACTCGATCCCTGCAGCCACCCCGAAAGTGCAATCTTGAATCGGGCCAACCAATTTAGCTCCCGTTTACCTTCTGCTCGTGCTTCAGATAATCTTGAAGGCTTCCGTTCTTCATGTATTCGCACACGAGGTAATGGCATTCGGGCCGAGGAGATGGGCCAGTAACGGAAGTAAATTCCGTGCCTGATTCTACCCATGGTCTGAATTTCAGACTTTATTTGGCGCATTTTCTTGTTTAGAAGCTTGCTATCTTCTTCTGTGATCTCTTCTGCATCTACAGTTGGCTGAATTATCTTCTTTACCGCAATTTCTTTCCCATCGCTTCCAGGTAAAGAGGCTTTGTAAACTTCCCCACAGCCACCTCTTCCTATAACTTGAAGTGCATTTAATCCATCTTCTTTTTCCAGGAAAGCCAAGTCCTCGGGTTTCTTGATCATCGGGCTGAAGATTGTCAAGCTCGAATCGGTTCTACGCCCTCTGATTAAGCGCATCAAGAACTTGAAAACCATGGAGAATATCCCACCAGAAAGACTACCTGCTAAAATCCCAGCTGCGAATCCAACAACCCACTGTACTACTTCCTTTTTCTTCTTCTTCTTCTTGAGATCTTGTACAGGTGCTGTCAACGGTGATGGGGCTTGGGAACTAGCCAAACTCGAAGAAGGCGCCATTGCTGAATTGGAATGGTTTCTCTGGGGATTTTCAGCGAAAATATAGCGGTTTGGGATGCTCTCTTCTTCAATCATCCCTGAGGATAAATTCTGATCATTCATCAAAGGGACTGGACCCTCGAGTAAACTGTTGCCTGAGATGTTGATGAATCTGAGATTCCGAAACGATCTCAACGAGGCTGGCACTTTTCCGGCGAACATATTATCAGCAAGATTGAGTTTTTCCAGGTTAGGAAAGAATTTCAAGAATTTCAGATCCCCTGAAAACTTGTTTGAAGATAAGTCAAGGAACCGGAGGCCAATCAACGACGATAATCCAGATTGGATTTCGCCGGAAAACAGATTTTTGCCGAGGTTTAGCACCTCAAGCTGGTGACAAACAACGATTTGATCCGGAATTCGGTCGGAAATTTGGTTGTTTGGTAAGGAAAGCTCTTTCAGCTCAGAAAGCTCACCAATGGCAGGAGATAGTTTTCCTCTAAGATGTTGGGACTTGAAAACGATCCGAGTGGCTCTGAGAACGACCGAATTGTTTACAATTCGTCGTTCGCAGAATATTCCGGCGGAATCGCAGAGATTCCTCGCCGGAGGAGGGTGGATGCCTAAGTCTTTGTGGATATGCAGGAGGGCCTCATGATCAGAATTCAGAAGATGGAGCCTTGATTGAACATGGAGTGTTAATGTGAAGAAACAGAGGAGAAAGAAATGGGATTGGGGTGGATCCATGATCGGAATTTTACGCGGTTAGCGGGCGGCGGTCGGAGGTGGTGGAAGGCGGCGGGAGGGGAGGAGGTGGTGGTGCTTTGAGGCAGGGAGTTTGAAATGGTAGTTGGGTATATTATATTGTGGAACATAGGTGTTGACTTGACTATAAAACGTACGTGTGTGATGGGTTTATTTTGACAGTATTGGATGACTAAATTATGAAGCTTGGACAAAATGTTTCCGTGTGGAAAAATTTGCAAGTGGGGCCAATTTACAGCCTAAGAATTTGTCATTGGTGGACTTTGGAATTTCCTAAAGTGACCCTATATTTTTTTCTTTCTTGTTTCCTTATTACTTTACTTTTTCTTTTTGTATATCCTATCCACACATATCAAATAATCTCCACAAGATATTTTTGCTGAATATGTGGTATAAAGTTTCCCAGAAGAAATCGGCCACGTGGTGCCATATTACTATAATTTGAATTATAATATCAATGAGCAGTTTATATATTTTAGACTTATTTTGATAATATTTTCAATTACGTATGTTAGTTCAGATGAATTACAGAAAAAGAAGAAAATTTAGTTGGGATTTTCTTGAGTCTTGACCGAGGGTGTGTTTTGAAACACTTAAAACAACTTTCAGAAGTATTTATTTTCAAAAGCTGTGAGAGGGAGCTTTAAAAATAAGTGCTTCTCGAAGCTGTTTTAAGTGTTTCAAAACACCCTTTAAAGGAAAATTATCGAATTAAGTGTCAAATTTTTTGTCTGAGCATTAATTCCATACTTGACTTGGTTGACTTCTTCTCACCTAATTTTTTTTCCTTGTATTCCAATCACTTCGATATTTAATGTGATTTATTTTAGAATAATATTCTTCAACTACTCCCACTTTAATTTTTCTAGATGCTAACAGTGTTTACTAGGAAGTAAGAATCAGCACTTGATTCGAAGATTATTAAATTGTACTATAAAATTAAAGTGAAAACACATCGAATTGAATGCTTTGAATTTCATCGTTTTAACTTAACAAGTAGGAATTTTTCCTCGTTTTTTAATTAAATTTCCTATTATAACTTATATATTGAGCTTATGATATTTGAATTGCTGGTTTGTTGCTCAATTAAATTAAATTATTGAGAATGTTTAATTTTAAAAAATATATATATATTTTACAAGTGATATATACAATAAAATATATAAGAGACTTATCTTTATCGTATTCTTGTACTAAATTTTTTGAAAATCAGATTCTCATACCAGTATCTTATCGTCCCCTCACCCTCGCATATATGCCACATGTTGGGATTGTTGGAGCTGATCGAAATCGGGATCTGAAATACGGGGCCGCTTCGACCGCCGGTCTTTCGAAATTACATCACCGATCGAGCCCCCCTTTCCAGCGCCAGAAGAAGGCGCACGACCGCCAAACGAGCTGCAAAATCATTACTTATATAATTTGAAGACGAATCTATGTTAATTTGAAGACAAACGAGCTGCAAACGAGCGCCCCCCTATAAATCATTACATATATAATTTGAAGACAAATCTATGTTAATAAAACGATAACATGTCAGCATCGAACCCTAAACACAATAACTTATAGTAATTCAATGACATAACCTATCAGCTTTCAACCCTAAACCTGTAGAAAATACCATCTGACACACCTTGTGAAAAAATGATTTCATTGTCCTTAAGTGCATAACCGAAACCAGAACCCTAGCCTATAAAAAAACTATTTCAGCAGCTGCAAAATCATTACCTATATTGTTTGAAAACAAACCTGTGTTGATAAACTATAGAAATTCCAATAGCCTACAGTAATTCAATGACATAGCCAGTCGGCTTTCAACCCTAAACCTGTAGAAAATACCATTAGCATGTCGTAAAGGAACAAGCTCCAGTTGTATTTGCACATTTTGTCCACATCAGCAACAAATTGGGTGTAGTACCACCCAATGCTATATCCATTGGTTGGAGCAAGTGCATATACAAGGACGTACAACAAGGCCAAACGGGCAAAATCCTTGCTTGTTATTTCTTTTGCTTTAAGCTGTATTTCAATTCTTCTTTTAGTTAACTTGAAGTGCAATTTTCTGTTCTCAGGGTACAATCTGTCAACAAACTCCACAACAGGTCTCTCCTTCTTTCCAATTTCAATTTGGATATCTCCATCTACTATGCCGAAAATTAGCCGAATCAGTTCCTCGGTAATTTCTATTTTCTGGTCTCCAATACTCAGTGATGTAGTTTGCGTTCATAACTTTTCATGATTTTTTTTATGGTAGTGTTCGACCTTTTGCAAGCGCTTGCTTCCAACGATCCATTGTCAATCACCTCGAAAAGATGCTTAAATGGAGTTTTTCTTAGTTCGACCATGTGTTTTTTCATTTCCATACCCTTCAGATCCGTCACCAATCCATCCATGCACCCCCTGTAAATATCTGTTAAAACACAAATTTATTTAAGAGACAGGTCAGATGTGGTACAGCGTAAGTTAGGACACCTTGAGGGATAAATCCAAACACATTACCTTTCAGCTTTCTTGGAGCAGTATTTTTCTTGACTATTTTCCGAGGCAGTTTTTGGCGCCATTTTTTCCAACAATATTTCTGCATCTGCTTCTTCTACCAGGTGTAATCGTAGCACAAAAGGTAAATCAGTGTTAAGTAATATATATATGTGGCAGGTCCATTCGCAGGGTGGGTTCGATGTGGGTCTGGGTTTGGGCCCATTGTCATCCCTAGTCGGACTAGGAAAAACTGACTCTAACCCCCCTATTTTACAAGTTTGCGACCCAATTAACATCCCTAGTGATGAATTGGGAATTACTAAGCCTTTTCACCATTACATATCTTGAGTTAGTGTGTACCAATTTGGACCATAACACATTACACGCATATTCACACAGCATCTCACCTTCAAAGTAATCTTCGCTGCCAGAATCCAGGGACTGTTCAAGTTCTGTAGGGGTTCTAGCATAGTCTTCATCTGCATACACAAATATAAGGAGTTGTTACCTCAATGACAAAGCCGGCGGCAAGATAAGCTGCCTCCGAGGAGCCTTTATTGAAATATAGAGTCGTATTTATTAGCACTCTGTCTCATACTCTCCTCCCTCTCTCTCTCTCAGCGTGAAATGAACAAATTATTCCACTGGATTGTGCTCGTAAAATTCCCAAATTCGGGGAAAACAGCCAAAACAACATAACATTACCTACTACCAATTAGAAAACAAAAAAGCCAGAAAAACATATCATGAACACAAAAATATACAGAAAACAACAAGCGACATGGATTGCAACGAGAAGACCTTCGTAGAAGCCCAGAGGAGTTCAGGTTATCCCAAATGGCACGAATCCTGGGGGTTTTCTAGGTGGGTTCCTCCAGGTTGCATATGCTTGCACATTCTCTCATCAAACAGTTACCCCACGCGACGTCGTTCCGTTTGTTCTTTCTCCATTTCTTCTCTCTGTAATGGAAGCTGTCTTTTCAACTTCACAGGCTTTTTCTGCAGCTACTTTGTGTGCGCAAATTGCAGACAATGGCGCCACAACTATAGCTATACGTTTAATTACTAATAAGCCCTTTATTCATGTCCGTTTGGTGCGATGCAAAGAATAACCTTTTTTTTTTTTTTTTTGTCAACCAAAATATACGTTTTATTTTTATTTTTGGTCAAATAATGCCCTTTGTCTTGTTTTCGGTGTGAAATGATTTTGATGCGAACGAGTGTCGCGGGCTAAAAATGCATACAATCGGGCTAGGCGGGCTAGGCTAAGGGAAGCGGCGCAAGGCCCGACTCAATAGAAGGGACCCGCGATATGGTTGAAGTAGGATTGGCAAGAATTGAAAGATATTGTCCTACTTTTATCAAGATACTCAAGATATTCAAGATGAGTGTGAATCTTTGCAAGATTCACCAAGATTTACTTTTTGTTCTTTTATTTTGCGGTGATGGATGAACTACTGGCAAGATTATTGAGTGATTTTAGGTAATATTTAAAATACATTAAAACACATGTATATAGAAGTACTACTGCACATTTATATATTTCAGGGGACCAACTTCCAGTTGAGTCAACCAAGTCAAGTCAACTACACACACTTTAATTTTTCTAGATGCTAACTGTGTTTACTAGGAATCATCACATGCTTCGAAGATTATTGAATTATATTAGTATAAATTAAAGTGAAAACACAGCGAGTTGAATGTATTTATTTATTGGTTGACTTAATATATCTAAATCGAATCGTTTAGATATTTTTTATCCAGATAGGAGATCACTTATATTCATTGGAGAACCGCAATGAATCATACTATATCTTATCGAGCTGTTATAATTTATAAGTATGAATATACATATACCATCTATTTTAATTTGATGTCATACCTTGTTTTTTGAACTAATAATGAATTTTCTATATTAAATAAGAACAGTACATGTCGATCGCATAATAATTAATTTTATAATCATTGATTACATTTAACACACATGTTTTTCTACTAGTGAAAAACCAATTCTACAATACAGCTTTGAATATTACCACAATCCTAAGAAAAACAAGCACCATTACCAAACTATCTCCCAACAACACAACCAAAATCAATAAAAATTAACACCAACAAGACTGATAGAATCAGTCTCTTATTACTACAATCTCACCCTAAAATTTTACCTCAAATCATTGGAACACTAGATGAAACACATATTCATACCACGATCATCAATCGGTGCAACAACGGTACATAAAATACTTCTCCATTGGACGAGTACACTCCGTGCAAACGACCATCTCCGGGATATCATCCACCCCCGGAAGAATAAGACGGTTGCAATGTTCCGCCGTGTGATGCCCGCTAAGTAGTCATGCAACGCCACCACGAACCCCCCTTTCCCGAGCTTCATCGGCCCACGTCCCGTACTCCACTAAAGCTTCATTCATTGCAACACCTTTAGCCCTAGCCATTTGACCAACCCCAATTCCACCCCCTTGGCTAAAAATAGCCCACCCTTCTTCACTCCCACCAAATGTGAGCACATTCAACACCTCACTTAAAATGTGATCACCTTTCTCTGTTGTGGTCGGGATTTTCGCGCCATGATGGAGCTTCGAGTACATCATGCTTTCGATTCGTCCGAAATACCAAGTCGACTTGGGGTCGGTCCAAATGTGGGTGCGACCAGCTACCGTTCACGCGCAGCCTTTTAGCGCTCGATGCTCGTATTCTTACCTCGTACACCATCTCTAATTTGACTCTTGCACTATTCGCCACGCCTCTTGCCATTGTCACGAAAGTCATGGATCCATTAAGTGTTTTTCGCCACCGTACAAGCAGATGACACTATTGTCATTCATCTGAAAAACTAGTCATCATCAAAATCTACACAATATAACAAACACTTTTTCAAACAGTATCAGTTGTTCGAAATAAAGGTATTAGTTGTTTCACTGAAAAGTATTAGTTGTTTTCACTGAACAGTATTAGTTCCCAAATGACAATTTGAGCTAGTAAATCGCACGCGCTTACCCAATTCAATATGTTCTGATCAATATCATCCACTACAAGCTGAAGTCTCCATTCCTCATGATCCCACAAAGCCAATTCTTGCTTCTGAGTGAAAGGATAAGCCGAGTTACCCCATATCCAAACCATGTGGTTAGCATTCGAGCTAGCTAACTTGCCCTGCGGATCAATCGCCACAAGAATTGGCTTCTTGGAAAATCCCCAAACGCGCTTGATGTACTCCGCGACAGCTGGCTCTAGCAACCTCAGGTGGTGCAACGCTTGCACCATGGCATTTTCGACTGCAACTCCTCAAACTTGTACTCGTGCTGCTCATCGTGGTACTATCGCCTTCTCCACCAACGGAAGCCACACGATATCGTAGTGATATTCTGGCCTTCTCCTTGATTCTTGATAAATTTGGCCAAGTATGAGAATCTCATCATGGGAAATTTCAAGATCTGATATTAGTAACAACACTGTCTTTCCTCTTAGTGCTTCAACTCCCACCTACAAACACATATGCAAATAAAAAACATAGACATTATAAAAGAATCAAAGACAAATATTGAATATAAATACATTTACATACCTTGATTGTCCTGTTATTACCAACTTCAAGTGGAAGTAAATCATCCTTCAAGTATATTATGTGCTTCAGTACTCTCTGGTTGTCCAAGTGAGGCGTAGTCTCGAACAAATGCACGAGCATTTGATAGTATTCGTCGTGTTTCTTCTTTCCTACACAAAATTAAACCACACAACCTCTTATAACATCATACGCTGGAAAATACATTTTTGTCCTGTAACTTTGACCCATTTTGATCTTGGTCCTACTAACTTACGGTTTTTGATCTTGGTCCCAGAAATTTACAAAATTTGATTTTTTTCATCCTGTCACCGGCTATTGCAGGTGACAGACTAAAAAGTCGATTTTTTTAAGTTACAGGACTAAAATCAAAATCTATTGTATGTTCTAACAACAATGCTAAATCGCTCACCGATGTATCGATTGCAGTGATCAAGCTGTGTTTTGAGGCTATCTTGAATGCTAGCAATCTTGTGAGCTAAGCTCGAAAGCTCCCATGTTTCCGGGTTAAAGAAGCCACCCTGCAGTTTTCAGATCAAGAAATCAGATCAACACTTGATTTAAGACACAAAAGATTGATCCTTTGATCCTAAATGAGTATCTCGATTGCTTACGCTTTCCCCAATCCAAGAACTTCTGTAACCTGAGATGAACAAGCAACCAAGCTTCTTATGATCCAGTAAACAGCCATGGGGATGTAAGTTGAAGCAGCAATGACGGGCTCAGCATCTTTCGATATGTACTTTGATGGCAAACTACGAAACTCAGCAATGTGCCTAGTTAGTTCCAATGAGACTTTGATTAGGCCGTTGATTGTTTCAATCTTGGTTTCAGGACATCGGAGTGGCCGTTGATGATGTCTGGAAACTGCTTCAAGACGGCGACTGATTTGGCCAGGGGGTCGTCGAGGAAGAGGCTGGCGACGAGCCAGAACTGGCCGTAGATGATGGAGAATGAAGCTAAGGCTATCGCTGCTTTATCGTCCCACGCGTAGTTTTCGAGCATGTTGAGAATCTCCATTGCTGATGCGTGGTTTTCTCCTCCGGAACACCTGCTTGAGAGCTGATGGGGGTTGAATTTGTTAGCTATCCGTTAGTAAAAGGATTAAAATAGCTCTAATGAGTTGAAAAGATGGGAGTCGTGCCACTTTTTGTACTTTCTGAGACGTGTAGAAGTTCATCCGTGTGGATTTTGAGCTTCTAGATGCCATGGAGAGAGGGAGAGTTTCGTCTTATAAAGAAAAGAACGGGGTAACGTTTCGTTAGTAAAAGGACTAAGATAACTCTAATGAGTTGAAAAGATGCGGGTTGTGCCACTTTTTATACGTTAAGGGCGTGTAGAAGTTCATCCGTGTGGATTTCGAGCTTCAATATGCCGTGGAGAGGGCATAATTTTGTCTTGTAAAAAAAAAGAACGGGGTAAAGATTCCTTAGTAAAAGGACTAAAATAGCCCTAATGAGTTGAAAAGATGTGAGTTACGCCTCTTTCCAAACGTGTTGAGGCGTGTTAAAACTCAATTGTATGGGTTTTCGAGCTTCTACACGTTACGAGAGAGTAGAACTCCGTCTTATACAAAAAAAAAAAAAAAAAAGAAGGGCCTTATTAAAAGGACTAAAATAGCACTAATGAGTTGAAAAGATGAGAGATCTTTGCGTCTTTCTACACGCGTGTTGAGAAGTGTAAAAGTTCAATTGTGTGGATTTCAAGATTCCACATGTCATGCACAGAGAGAGCAGAACTTCGCCTTACACAAAAAAAAAAACGTGGAAAATGACGAACTTTTACGAATAAAGCAATAGAATCATTAAACATGAACCTAGTGAAGTTTATTTAACAAAGATTCAAGATCAACCTCACAGGAAATCTTGTTCAACAAAAAAGCCAATGCATCCTGGAGGCCATCAAACCCAGTCAAGGCTGCAGTTTAAATCGCAGATTTAAATTTTCTTCCGTGAGCCCTGATCATGAACAACACCAACAAGTTAAACAAGTTGAAAAACAGCCATGAAAATCAAGAATAACAAATCAAGAAACACACATACATTCAGAATTCCATCAATGCCAGGAGACACAAGATGCATGATATCCTTAACAATGACAAGGATAGATTCTGCGTCGATCACGCCATCCATCGTAAGCATGAGTCGCCTGGATTTGCTTACTGAGTGCACTGTCATCGGAAAACATTGAAGGACGATTGCGAATCATTGCCTGATTCTTGGCTGGTACAACACTTGCCATTTCTTTTTGAATTCTTGATTTCTCTCTGTTTTTCTCTGTTTTCACATTTGCATGGTGTTTTATTAGGCAATGCAAGCAATATATAGTGAGCAGTAAGGGAATAAAGCTATGGTGGATCTAGTTCCTTGCTTGTACGGTGGTGTAAATAACTAAAGCCTTTTCCAATCTGGATAAGGGAATTTCATTTATGGCCCTCATGCAACTTTCCTTAATAAGTAAAGAGTATCATAGCATTGGTAGGGTGTGAAATTATCCAATCATACTTTTGGATTCGAGATTATTCATTAAGGTCTAGTTTGCTTAGCTGGACTGAATTAATTAGTTACGATAGAAGGTAGAATTGATTAAAAATGGATTGATTTAACTAAATTATTTAAATCAAGATATGCGTTGGTAGGATTGCATCTTTTAATTTTGTACCGAAAAATTAATATTTGTATTTAGATCGAGGATTAGATGGGATATCTCTTTGAAATGTCATAAATACCTCCACATAGGATAGACTATGTCATTTTAAGTAGGCTTAATTGCAAATAAAATCACCACTTTCAAGGAATTGCAATTTAATCTAAAGTTTTTGATAATTGCAAATTAATCACCACCTTTAAATATTGTTGCAAGTTAGGCTTATGGGTGATTTTCTTTGTGCCTGTTTATTTTACATGACAATTCTAATAGGTTTTTCGTTCGTAAAATGATGATATTTAGATTAAGGGGTGACTATATCGATTGGTCATATCAAATTCGGGCACAAAAAATAGTGTTAATAAGTTTAATTTGCAACAATACTTAAAAGAAATGATTTATTTGCAACTTTCTAAAGGTTCAGATTAAATTGCAATTCCTTGAAAAGTGGTGATTTTATTTGCAATTAAGTCTTTTAAGTACAAATACGAGGACAATATTGTAATACTGTATTCACAACTGATTTTGTCCCACCTTCCAATTGAGATATGACTGTCTCTCAATTTAAGAATTAAATATATTTTTGTACTTTCGAGCGAAAATATATCATGAGCTCTTATCTAGCGAACCAAAACCCATTACTTAAGATTAAACTCATTATCTGGCCTATCCCAATCTATCCCCTAAGGGGGCGTTTGGTTCACGGGATTGAATTGATTATGTATGATAGGATTGAGTAGGATTGAGTAAGATTAAATTGATTTGACTGAATTTGTTTGAATCAAGATATGTGTTTGAATTGTAGGATTGAAGTGAGAGATTAGATGTGATACCTATTGAAATGTCATAAACACCCTGAAATTGAATTGAAACAACACTTCATTCTTTTGAATCTATTCAAACAATAGAAGAATAATTTATAATATTGCACTTGAGATATGTTCTATCTCACCTTTCACGTGAGACACACATATCCCTTCATGGAGAGATTTGATATATTTTCCACTCGGGCTTGAAGCATATCATGGACCCTCATCACACAAACCAAATAATAGATTAATTGAAATTAAAATCCTAATTTAAACCTATACCAATCAATCCCGCGAACCAAACGGGCCTAAGCAAATGGAGCCGAAAAGTTTGTCTTAACTACTAGATTCGACATAGTTAAGAGAAAAGATGAAACGTGTGAACAAAAAATGCAACTCATTGCAATCATAGTAGGAGTTGATTTAAATTTGATTCAAATAATTAAAAATACTCGGAACATAAATTTTAGAAGTTACTCCCTCTTTTTTTATTTTTAAATAGATGCCAGGATATATTTTTTTTCTAAAATTAATTTTAATTAATATTATTTAAATATTCTTAACAATAAATACTATTGGTTGAAAAATTAAACACACAACACATTTGTAGGAAGGTAAAGTATAGTGTGAACAAGTTTCACGGTGAAACTTGTTAAGGAGTGTGACTTATATTACTAAAAGAGTGTGACTTATATTACTAAAGAGTGTGATTTTTTTTACTATAAAGGTTGTAACTTTTTTACTATAAAAAGTATTGCTCATAAAAAGTGAAGGTGTGACTTATATAATAACAAAGATATCGTAGTGAAAACCGAAGAGTGTGACTTATATTACTAAAAGAGTGTGACTTATATTACTACTGAGGAGTATTTACAGAAAAAAAAAATCGGTTTCACGGTGAACAAGTTTTCACAAAGATACCAACTCTTGTAGGAATTTTGAAATTTAAAATTACAATATTAAAGATAAATATGAAATAAAAATCGAACGATATCTATTTCACAAATAATTCAAAATCTTTAAAAACGACGTCTGAATAAAAAAGCGAGGGAATACAATTTTTTGTAAATGCACTAGTATCGTTAACTAATTTAACTGCCATAGTTTCTTTTTGCATTAAAATAAAAATAGTAATTCAGGTAGATAAACAATGGATGTATGCTACACACGCAATGTTGAATGGGTCACTTTTATCATTTTATTCAAATAATATGAAAGAAAAGGAGAAAAACATAAAGAAAAGGGGAAGCGTGCATAGGATGCTTCTTTGTAATAGTAAGTATTTCTTAATGCTGTAGTATAATAATACTCTCTCCGTCCTAATTTTAATTGCCCAAATACTATAGATACAGAGATTAAGAAAAAAATAAGAAATAATAATATTAAATGATATAAAATAGGTAAAATGGATTTGATGGTGGGATATTGTGAGTGTAAAATGAGTTTGATGGAAAAAAATAATAATATTAAATAGTATTGAAAGTTGTTTTATTTTTTCTTAGAAAATGACCAAACAAAATAAAGACGATTATTTACGGAAAGTGACCAATTAAAATTAAGACGGAGAGTGTAACTAACAAATCCATTTCCCAATGCTTTTATGACGTCAGAACTAAGAAGTACCTTTAGCTAAGTGACAATTTTTCTTGCATCATCATCAAATAAAGAGAAGCTATAGTTCTTTTCTTAGCTTAAGCAAAAGCAAAAGCAAAAGGGGTGTTCAAATGTGGAAATCGAATCATCTTTTACTGTTTGTAATGTTAGCAGCAAAAATGGTTTAGCAGTTATATTATCCCAAACTCTTTAATTTCTTATTTTGATTATGATGTTCTGTCCAAATTATTTCGTTGATACATGATCGGGATTAAATCTAAAATGGTCTCATAACTTATCACTTTTTTTGAAATGACAAGAAAGTTTGACTAATAAAATTAGTCCTAATTTTTTTTCGAATTGTACAATTTTAGCCCCAAAATTTGTCGGCGGCTCGGAACAACACGAAACAACATCGTTTCGTGTCATACGCAACTCATGCGCGCCTTCAAAATGGGAATTTTCGGCTAGCTGTTTACTGGGCGCGACGTGTCATGCTGACAAGGATTTAATAGCCAATAAAAAAAACCTGTCAGCACATAAGCTGCTCATTAAAAAAAATTAAAATTTAAAATTTAAAACAAAACATTAAAAATTAAAAACATTTTCAGATTAATAAAATATTTTTTTTAAAAATGAATTACAACAAGAGGATCATTTCAGTCAATTTCTTAGCAATGCCCTCCATATTTGTTGCCTCCTCTCTCTGTCAATTAATCCTTTTCACAATCCACGTATTATTTGTTTTGCCCTCTCGCACAAAGGTGCATCAACCCAACCAAAAAACTTACAATATCCACCAATCTACAAAAATTGAAAGAAGAATTTTTTTAACATCGACTGAATTTGGACCAACAAACACTCACATAACACCATTGATCGATATATCGATTTTCAATTCTGCAGGAAATTGAAAAAAATACCCGCAATGAACACAACGGTCGAATATAAATCGGCCCCAATTGAATCCGTTGAACCCTAAATCAATTGCAAAAATTCTCATAATCAATTCAATCCCCTGAACTATAAATTAACACCCAATTCAATATAAATCACACACAATACATAAATGGGATTCTTACAGGTAGTTTTTGCACCCGTAAAACCGTCGCTCGACGTTGGCTTCTTTCCAACAGGTGTCCATCGTTGCCACCCTATGACAATAACATCTCACCTCTCGCGAACTTCCACTATGTTGGGACTTGGGACATTTCAATTGCAGAATCTTCGCCTTGGGGAAAATTGTTAGGGTTTTAATCGGTGGCACTTCGAAGAGAGTTTGGAAGAAGACGACTAAGATTGGTGAATGGACAACAAGATTTTTCTTGTGTTTAATTTGGGTAAGACGATTTTTTGGATTTTTTTTGGAATTTTTGGGGAAGACGATGATTTTCGGGATTTTTGGGGTTTAGGGTAATTTTAATATATTGATTTAGTTTATTATTATGGAATAATGACGTGGAATTAAAAAAAAGGAATTTATCTTTAAAAATAAATGCATATTGTTAATATTAACACATTCAAAAAATTCATGAGAGTTGAAGGCGTCGTGAGTTCTTGCATGACACGAGATTTACGTCGTTTAGCGTCGCTTAAAAAACTTGCCATGAATTTTGGGGCTAAAATTGTATAATTCTAAAAAAATTGGGACTAATTTTGTTAGTCAAACTTTCTTGGGACCATTTCAAAAAAGGTGATAAGTTATGAAACCATTTTGGATTTAATCTCATACATTGACCTGTCTTTAATTTTAGTTAAGATTCTAAAATTCGAGAACACTTGTATCATTGACAATAATAATTAGAGTAGTATACTGTGAAGCTTGTTCAAGGTTAAACTAAATTTTCTTTTAAATGTATCATATGCTTTATTAAACCGTATTATTTGTTTTCACTAAACAATATCATCTGTTTAATTAAACTTATTAGCAAGCAAGTGTGAAAACATAAATATCGTTCACTGAAAACATCTAAAATGATTTAGTGAAAATAGGCAATAATACAATTTAGTAAAACACATGTGATAAGGTTTTTAAAAGAAAACCAATTATATCGGAAACAAGTTTTACAATATATTTTTTCCTAATAACTATACTATCTACCCTGCTTTAGAACTATAAAAGTGTTGCGGAAAATTTATTTTTAAAACAGTAAAACACATTATTTAAAAAAAAATTGATTATAGAGTTTGTATTGAATTTCCAAACATGCCCTATGAATTCAAATTAAATATAAGGTTTGAGCTAAAACATGTTTAATCAACAATGTCTTGAAAAGAGAAGTTCTAAACTTCTACTCTTTACTTGGGCCGAAAATCCAGACTCAAGACATGCAAAGGCCTTTACCATTGAGGCCCAATTCGCAGAAAACTAACCCATTTTCATTCCAAAGGTACAAAGTTTTTGGGCTGGGCCCAAAACAGGCCCAAATATCAAACCACTGCACAGCCCAACAGCCATATTACTATAATTTGAATTATAATATCAATGAGCAGTTTATATATTTTAGACTTATTTTGATAATATTTTCAATTACGAATGTTAGTTCAGATGAATTACAGAAAAAGAAGAAGAAAATTTAGTTGGGATTTTCTTGAGTCTTGACTGAAAGGAAATTACCGAATTAAAGGTGTTTTGAAAAACAACAAAAGCGAACAGAAGACTTATTTTCAAAAGCCCCCCTCTCACAAATTTTTTGAAAATAAGTCTTTTTGAAAATTTTATTTTAAGTGTTTTCAAACACATACTTAAGTGTCAATTTTTTTGTCTGAGCATTAATTCCATACTTGACTTGGTTGACTTCTTCTCACCTAATTTTTTTTCCTTGTATTCCAATCACTTCGATATTTAATGTGATTTATTTTAGAATAATATTCTTCAACTACTCCCACTTTAATTTTTCTAGATGCTAACAGTGTTTACTAGGAAGTAAGAATCAGCACTTGATTCGAAGATTATTAAATTGTACTATAAAACTAAAGTGAAAACACATCGAATTGAATGCTTTGAATTTCCTCGTTTTAACTTAACAAGTAGGAATTTTTCCTCGTTTTTTAATTAAATTTCCTATTATAACTTATATATTGAGCTTATGATATTTGAATTGTTGGTTTGTTGCTCAATTAAATTAAATTATTGAGAATGTTTAATTTTAAAAAATATATATATATTTTACAAGTGATATATACAATAAAATATATAAGAGATTTATCTTTATCGTATTCTTTAAAATTTTTTGAAAATCAGATTCTCATACCCGTATCTTATCGCCCCTCACCCTCGCATATGCCACATGTTAGGATTGTTGGAGCCGATCGAAACCGGGGATGCAAAGCGGGAGGCGCTTCGACCCGTGCTCGTGGTCGAAAAGCACATCTGCTCGATCGAGCTCCCCCTTTCCAAATAATAGCAGGAAGAAGGCCACGACCGCCAAACGAGCTGCAAAATCATTAATTATATAATTTGAAGACAAATCTATGTTAATTTGAAGACAAACGAGCTGCAAACGAGCGCCCCCCTATAAATCATTACTTATATAATTTGAAGACAAATCTATGTTAATAAAACGATAACATGTCAGCATCGAACCCTAAACACAATAACTTATAGTAATTCAATGACATAACCTATCAGCTTTCAACCCTAAACCTGTAGAAAATACCATCTGACACACCTTGTGAAAAAATGATTTCATTGTCCTTAAGTGCATAACCGAAACCAGAACCCTAGCCTATAAAAAAACTATTTCAACAGCTGCAAAATCATTACCTATATTGTTTGAAAACAAACTTGTGTTGATAAACTATAGAAATTCCAATAGCCTACAGTAATTCAATGACATAGACAGTCGGCTTTCAACCCTAAACCTGTAGAAAATACCATTAGCATGTCGTAAAGGAACAAGCTCCAGTTGTATTTGCACATTTTGTCCACATCAGCAACAAATTGGGTGTAGTACCCCAATGCTATATCCATTGGTTGGAGCAAGTGCATATACAAGGACGTACAACAAGGCCAAACGGGCAAAATCCTTGCTTGTTATTTCTTTTGCTTTAAGCTGTATTTCAATTCTTCTTTTAGTTAACTTGAAGTGCAATTTTCTGTTCTCAATCTGTCAACAAACTCCACAACAGGTCTCTCCTTCTTTCCAATTTCAATTTGGATATCTCCATCTACTATGCGAAAATTAGCCGAATCAGTTCCTCGGTAATTTCTATTTTCTGGTCTCCAATACTCAGTGATGTAGTTTGCGTTCATAACTTTTCATGATTTTTTTTATGGTAGTGTTCGACCTTTTGCAAGCGCTTGCTTTCAACGATCCATTGTCAATCACCTCGAAAAGATGCTTAAATGGAGTTTTTCTTAGTTCGACCATGTGTTTTTTCATTTCCATACCCTTCAGATCCGTCACCAATCCATCCATGCACCCCCTGTAAATATCTGTTAAAACACAAATTTATTTAAGAGACAGGTCAGATGTGGTACAGCGTAAGTTAGGACACCTTGAGGGATAAATCCAAACACATTACCTTTCAGCTTTCTTGGAGCAGTATTTTTCTTGACTATTTTCCGAGGCAGTTTTTGGCGCCATTTTTTCCAACAATATTTCTGCATCTACTTCTTCTACCCGGTGTAATCGTAGCACAAAAGGTAAATCAGTGTTAAGTAATATATATATGTGGCAGGTCCATTCGCAGGGTGGGTTCGATCTTGGTCTGGGTTTGGGCCCATTGTCATCCCTAGTCGGACTAGGAAAAACTGACTCTAACCCCCTATTTTACAAGTTTGCGACCCAATTAACATCCCTAGTGATGAATTGGGAATTACTAAGCCTTTTCACCATTACATATCTTGAGTTAGTGTGTACCAATTTGGACCATAACACATTACACGCATATTCACACAGCATCTCACCTTCAAAGTAATCTTCGCTGCCAGAATCCAGGGACTGTTCAAGTTCTGTAGGGGTTCTAGCATAGTCTTCGTCTTGTCTTATATTGACTTCAACCTGGAAATATGAATTCACATAATCAAATAGGTGACGTGAAGTAACAGTCCTCATTAACAATGCTCTTCAATATATTAGGCTCATGTTATACTGTATTTGGATTTTATGATGCATTAGAACCTCATAGGATGCAAAAGGAAAATGAAGTATGACCTCAATATTCAATCTGCTAGTGATCACTTTGTCTGGAATTTTGGCCGCAAGTATAGGCCAATATCTGCATAAAGCTTGGCTACTTACGCAAAATGAAGATGTATCAATCATTATTGTAGAAGTTGAGAGAGCATGTAAAATAACATGGTCATATGTTGTTTGATCATAAACTTATTTTGGGGAAACATATCTCTCAAATACAAAATCAAGAAACATTATATGTTATATATATAATGAACTTGAAATGCGGAGCCCAAGCGGACGAATGCATATATTAAGTGAAAAGGTCAAATGGTGCTTAATCGTCCAATCACTTACTGTTTTTATCAGAGGCCATGTGGGCTTAAGGGAAAGATCCTTCAAAGACCTAATAGGAGGCTTGTAATCTAGCAACATTTCAATACAAGCTTGGGTTGCATTTGCTAATGAAACAGGATTATATCCTCCTTCAAGCGCCATAACAATCTTGCCTCTTGCAAATTTC
The DNA here is from genome assembly GCA_037126765.1 of Stenogyne calaminthoides. Lineage (NCBI taxonomy): Eukaryota > Viridiplantae > Streptophyta > Magnoliopsida > Lamiales > Lamiaceae > Stenogyne > Stenogyne calaminthoides. The sequence continues at coordinate 129,022 of JBBCBC010000041.1, forward strand.
ATCAACTGGATACACAAACATAATCAATAGCGTTTAACTTTATAATCACATTTTGAGGAATTAGACAAAAGATGATGTTTGGTTGAATAACCAAATGGATAAATTCTAACCTTGTAAAGCATGATCGAATAACCATACGGACTTAAACAACAACCTCCAATGGGATCACCTGTGGCTGTTCCAAAAAATAATAGAGGTCCTAAAGTCAATAATCAGCCTTGATTTCATAGCATGTTACACTACACCAAGTTTAACAGAGGAACATGAGATGCATAAAAAATGAGAAATGCAATGAAATAGGAATTTATTTCTAACCTGCATCAAATCCTGCTGATATAATAATCAAATCGGGATCAAATTCCTTAGCCAGGGGAAGTAATATGTGATCCCAAACAGCAAAATAGTCAGCATCTCCAACCCCACCACCTTCCCAGGGGACATTTATATTGTATCCTGCACCTAGCCCTTCTCCCATCATTTTATACGACCCATCATTACCTTCAGGATAGAACATCCCAGAATCATGCCTGATTAATACAAAAACGTTAAGTTGCAAACTATAACTAGCAAAACAAATAAATGATAGAAGACTAGCACTCGAGGATCCTTGTAGAACATCTTTTGAGTACTATTTCCGTGATGTACATCCCAATCAACTATCAAAATTTTCTTGATACCCAACTCGGACTACAATTTGCAATGGAATGAAATTTTAAAATTAACATAAGTATCAAATTTTCAAAGAAAAACTTTGGAAAACTTTATCTAGCTCTCACCCTTTCGTTCAAAATAACACTTGTGGCAATAGCAACATTATTCAATAGGCAAAAACCCATTGGTTCAGATTCTTTTGCATTATGCCCAGGTGGCCTTACTATAGCAAATGCTGAATCCAATTCCCCTTTAGCAACTTGCTCTGCAGCCTATACATGCATAATTAAGCTTACAGAAAACTCAAGAAAGATACCATGTTGCAATTAACTAATAATGATCAATAACAAATTTCATCTTGAAACGTAATGAAATTCAAAAAGGTATGCAGATGATATCTCTAATTCCAAAACTTTTCATGTTAATGAAAAAGATGCCAAGCATCATGGTTCACGGAGAATAAATTTCTATAGTTACTGATCTCAAATAAACCAAATAATACAGGAAGCACATGCAAAAAAAAGTGTCCATACAAGCATACATATCTGCATACACAAATATAAGGAGTTGTTACCTCAATGACAAAGCCGGCGGCAAGATAAGCTGCCTCCGAGGAGCCTTTATTGAAATATAGAGTCGTATTTATTAGCACTCTGTCTCATACTCTCCTCCCTCTCTCTCTCTCTCAGCGTGAAATGAACAAATTATTCCACTGGATTGTGCTCGTAAAATTCCCAAATTAAACAACATAACATTACCTACTACCAATTAGAAAACAAAAAAGCCAGAAAAACATATCATGAACACAAAAATATACAGAAAACAACAAGCGACATGGATTGCAACGAGAAGACCTTCGTAGAAGCCCAGAGGAGTTCAGGTTATCCCAAATGGCACGAATCCTTTGGGGGTTTTCTAGGTGGGTTCCTCCAGGTTGCATATGCTTGCACATTCTCTCATCAAACAGTTACCCCACGCGACGTCGTTCCGTTTGTTCTTTCTCCATTTCTTCTCTCTGTAATGGAAGCTCTCTTTTCAACTTCACAGGCTTTTTCTGCAGCTACTTTGTGTGCGCAAATTGCAGACAATGGCGCCACAACTATAGGTATACGTTTAATTACTAATAAGCCCTTTATTCATGTCCGTTTGGTGCAATGCAAAGAATAACCTCTTTTTTTTTTTCAACCAAAATATACGTTTTATTTTTATTTTTGGTCAAATAAGCCCTTTGTCTTGTTTTCGGTGTGAAATGAATTTTAGAACAAGAGAATTTTCAAAATTCTAGTAACAAAAGCTACCTCGTCCCGAAATAACTTGCACTATATGAGCACACAAAATAAGAAGGCACATTTTGTATGTGCACCCTTTACACTAATTTAGAAACCGTGTAATTAAATTTTAATTTAATATTTTTTTACCGATTTATTTTACCAGACCGCCCTACTCGAACCCGGTCCGAATGGTTCATGATTTCCCGACCTAAATGGGTCATGATTTATGATTCATAATTTAGAATTTAGGGTTCATGGTTCATTCAAATTTAAATTGAATCTAATTGTTGCACACAAGAATCACTCAAATAACAAAGTGTAGTAATTAATATAATTTTGAGTGATAATTTTATAAATTTTATGTCTAAAGTAAAAAAGGAATTTGAATCGTGTGTATGTGTAAATCCAAAAAAAGTAATGACATTTTGTGTAATATTGTGGATATTGTGAGAAAAAAAAAAAAAAGTTTATGAAGGATTTTTCTATTTTTTAGGGTGTTCATGTTATCCGATGCTAACGAGGATTTTGAGAAAAGATATTGTCCCAGTTTTGATTCTTGCAAGATCCAAGATTTGGCAAAATCCACAATATTTGGCAAGATATGCAAGATCCATAAGATTACTCTAGTTTTATTATTTATTTGTTAGATATATTTGCTAGATTTGGTCCTTTTTAGATTAGGTTTAGTCCTTTTACTTTATAAATAGTTCTGTACGTTTTTTGAGAAGGGAATCAATGAAAAAAGTATAACTTTTCTTAGCAAATTGTTGCTAAAACCAATCGTTCTCCTCTTTGGCCGAGCTGCCAAAGCGTCGATTTTATATTCGTTCTCTCCTGCTAGCTTTGTGCTAGGCAATTTAATTTATCTGTTCCCAAATCGCGGTTCTAATCATTATCGTGGAACGTTCGAATAAGAAAAGTGTGCAAATTATTATGGAATGGAAGGAGCAGTAAAGTGATTTTGATTTGAACTTTTTAACTATGATTGAAATTTGATTTTACGTCAAAACCAATGTGTTCAAATTTATGAAGTTGTATAATTATAGTATTATTATTGAATGTGATTATCAGGATTAATCATTTATGGTTACCTAATTGTTAGTTATAAGTTATAACCAATATCATCTTATAAATACCGAGTACATAGTAAGCTACATTCACACACAAATATTACAATCTAAGGTACTAAACCTTCATTCTATCTTTCAACAAGCTCTCAGATTTCATAAAATTATTGAAATATGGCCTCTTACTCTTCAAAACATCCCAAACAACCTACAAATATTCTTGATTTCAAATTATTTAATCCAAATATCAAAATCCAATAATTACCCAACTCTTAATATCACAAGTCTTCTTCAGTTTCCAATTCCTCTTATTTTCTTTTTCAGATCCTAAATCACTATAATTAATTTAATCATTTAAATCTTGGCATATACTAACTATTTTAATTTATAGGTGAAAAAGGATTTGAGGCACTTGAGTTGTTGGCACAATCGCACGTAAATTTATCATCATTTGAGGAGGTTTCTTCTTTTTCTTCTTTAAAATTCTCTCAATTCTAATTACTATATATATATTATAGTACAATCATTTAAATTCTGATACATTAAATTTTTAAATAAATATATATATGTAACTGGCTAGCTCGTTATTATTTTTTGGAGAAGGTTTTATGTGAAATCGATTTACTGTCTGACACCACTCATACTATTTTGCTTGTAGAAACTAATACTATAGCAACTATAGTATTAATTTCTACAAAGAATAATATGAAATGCACAAGATTTGTAAACCCAGTTTCATCTTAAACTTTGCCTATTTTCTGTTTAAAATTGCTTTTAGTTTCTTGTAGCAACATGCATGTACAATTTATTTTAAAAATAGGATATATCTTATCAGTATAACATACTTTTTAATGTTTTTTTTAGTGATGGCAATTTACTGGGAAATATGTTATGTGGCGTTAATATTGATGATTCAAGCTCATACCAATGCAAGCGATGATATTTCGATATATATATATACCAGAGCTTGGCAGCACGATCAACGTCACGACGAGGAGTTTTAAGGAATTTTAGGTTAAATCGGGCCATTATTCCAGGTATATAATAAGTATTAATTACTTAAATTCATAATATTTTTGTGTATTATAATATTTCACATGAGTATCAGTTAAATAGTGAATCGAACCTAGCTAATAGTATCTATTTTCGAATTTATTCACCTCCCCCTGCTGTTAATTCTCCAAATGAACCATTATCATAGATTTTTTTTTTTTTTTGAGAAATAAAAATGAATTGCATTGAACGAGTATAAGGGTACTCAAATCCTGAAATATATCATGTATTCATTCTTAATTTTTCTAGATGCTAACTGTGTTTACTAGGAATCATCACATGCTTCGAAGATTATTGAATTATATTAGTATAAATTAAAGTGAAAACACAGCGAGTTGAATGTATTTATTTATTTATTGGTTGACTTAATATATCTAAATCGAATCGTTTAGATTTTTTTTTTATCCAGATAGGAGATCACTTATATTCATTGGAGAACCGCAATGAATCATACTATATCTTATCGACCTGTTATAATTTATAAGTATGAATATACATATGACATCTATTTTAATTTGATGTCATACCTTGTTTTGAACTAATAATGAATTTTCTATATTACATAAGAACAGTACATGTCGATCGCATAATAATTAATTTTATAATCATTGATTACATTTAACACACATGTTTTTCTACTAGTGAAAAACCAATTCTACAATACAGCTTTGAATATTACCACAATCCTAAGAAAAACAAGCACCATTACCAAACTATCTCCCAACAACACAACCAAAATCAATAAAATTAACACCAACAAGACTGATAGAATCAGTCTCTTATTACTACAATCTCACCCTAAAATTTTACCTCAAATCATTGGAACACGAGATGAACACATATTCATACCACGATCATCAATCGGTGCAACAACGGTACATAAAATACTTCTCCATTGGACGAGTACACTCCGTGCAAACGACCATCTCCGGGATATCATCCACCCCCGGAAGAATAAGACGGTTGCAATGCTCCGCCGTGTGATGCCCGGCTAAGTAGTCATGCAACGCCACCACGAACCCCCCCCCTTTCCGAGCTTCATCGCCCACGCCCCGTACTCCACTAAAGCTTCATTCATTGCAACACCTTTAGCCCTAGCCATTTGACCAACCCCAATTCCACCCCCTTGGCTAAAAATAGCCCACCCTTCTTCACTCCCACCAAAAGTGAGCACATTCAACACCTCACTTAAAATGTGATCACCTTTCTCTGTTGTGGTCGGGATTTTCGCGCCATGATGGAGCTTCGAGTACATCATGCTTTCGATTCTGGTCCGTAAATACCAAGTCGGGCGTGGGTCGGTCCAAATGTGGGTGCGACCAGCTACCGTTTAAGCAGCCTTTTAGCGCGTTCGATGCTCGTATTCTTGCCACGTACACCATCTCTAATTTGACTCGTGCACTATTCGCCACGTCTCTTGCCATTGTCACGAAGTCATGGATCCATTGCATGTTTTCGCCACCGTACAAGCAGATGACACTATTGTCATTCATCTGAAAAACTAGTCATCATCAAAATCTACACAATATAACAAACACTTTTTCAAACAGTATCAGTTGTTCGAAATAAAGGTATTAGTTGTTTCACTGAAAAGTATTAGTTGTTTTCACTGAAGAGTATTAGTTCCCAAATGACAATTTGAGCTAGTAAATCGCACGCGCTTACCCAATTCAATATGTTCTGATCAATATCATCCACTACAAGCTGAAGTCTCCATTCCTCATGATCCCACAAAGCCAATTCTTGCTTATGAGTGAAAGGATAAGCCGAGTTACCCCATATCCAAACCATGTGGTTAGCATTCGAGCTAGCTAACTTGCCCTGCGGATCAATCGCCACAAGAATCGGCTTCTTGGAAAATCCCCAAACGCGCTTGATGTACTCCGCGACAGCTGGCTCTAGCAACCTCAGGTGGTGCAACGCGCATACCATGGCATTTTTTTCGACTGCAACTCCTCAAACTTGTACTGCGTGCTGCTCGTCGTGTACTATCGCCTTCTCCACCAACGGAAGCCACACGATATCGTAGTGATACTCTGGCCTTCTCCTTGATTCTTGATAAATTTGGCCAAGTATGAGAATCTCATAATGGGAAATTTCAAGATCTGATATTAGTAACAACACTGTCTTTCCTCTTAGTGCTTCAACTCCCACCTACAAACACATATGCAAATAAAAAACATAGACATTATAAAAGAATCAAAGACAAATATTGAATATAAATACATTTACATACCTTGATTGTCCTGTTATTACCAACTTCAAGTGGAAGTAAATCATCCTTCAAGTATATTATGTGCTTCAGTACTCTCTGGTTGTCCAAGTGAGGCGTAGTCTCGAACAAATGCACGAGCATTTGATAGTATTCGTCGTGTTTCTTCTTTCCTACACAAAAAATTAAACCACACAACCTCTTATAACATCATACGCTGGAAAATACATTTTTTGTCCTGTAACTTTGACCCATTTTGATCTTGGTCCTACTAACTTACGGTTTTTGATCTTGGTCCCAGAACTTTACAAAATTTGATTTTTTTCATCCTGTCACCGGCTATTGCAGGTGACAGGACTAAAAAGTCGATTTTTTTTAAGTTACAGGACTAAAATCAAAATCTATTGTATGTTCTAACAACAATGCTAAATCGCTCACCGATGTATCGATAGCAGTGATCAGGCTGTGTTTTGAGGCTATCTTGAATGCTAGCAATCTTGTGAGCTAAGCTCGAAAGCTCCCATGTTTCCGGGTTAAAGAAGCCACCCTGCAGTTTTCAGATCAAGAAATCAGATCAACACTTGATTTAAGACACAAAAGATTGATCCTTTGATCCTAAATGAGTATTCGATTGCTTACGCTTTCCCCAATCCAAGAACTTCTGTAACCTGAGATGAACAAGCAACCAAGCTTCTTATGATCCAGTAAACAGCCATGGGGATGTAAGTTGAAGCAGCAATGACGGGCTCAGCATCTTTCGATATGTACTTTGATGGCAAACTACGAAACTCAGCAATGTGCCTAGTTAGTTCCAATGAGACTTTGATTAGGCCGTTGATTGTTTTGAATCTTGGTTTCAGGACATCGGAGTGGCCGTTGATGATGTCTGGAAACTGCTTCAAGACGGCGACTGATTTGGCCAGGGGTCGCCGAGGAAGAGGCTGGCGGCGAGCCAGAACTGGCCGTAGATGATGGAGAATGAAGCTAAGGCTATCGCTGCTTTATCGTCCCACGCCAGAGTTTTTCGAGCATGTTGAGAATCTCCATTGCTGATGCGTGGTTTTCTCCTCCGGAACACCTGCTTGAGAGCTGATGGGGTTGAATTTGTTAGCTATCCGTTAGTAAAAGGATTAAAATAGCTCTAATGAGTTGAAAAGATGGGAGTCGTGCCACTTTTTGTACTTTCTGAGACGTGTAGAAGTTCATCCGTGTGGATTTTGAGCTTCTAGATGCCATGGAGAGAGGGAGAGTTTCGTCTTATAAAGAAAAGAACGGGGTAACGTTTCGTTAGTAAAAGGACTAAGATAACTCTAATGAGTTGAAAAGATGCGGGTTGTGCCACTTTTTATACGTTAAAGAGGCGTGTAGAAGTTCATCCGTGTGGATTTCGAGCTTCTATATGCCATGGAGAGAGGCATAATTTTGTCTTGTAAAGAAAAGAACGGGGTAAAGATTCCTTAGTAAAAGGACTAAAATAGCCCTAATGAGTTGAAAAGATGTGAGTTCTGCCTCTTTCCAAACGTGTTGAGACGTGTTAAAACTCAATTGTATGGGTTTCGAGCTTCTACACGTTACAGAGAGAGGTAGAACTCCGTCTTATACAACAAAAGGAAAAAAAAGAAGGGCCTTATTAAAAGGACTAAAATAGCACTAATGAGTTGAAAAGATGAGAGTTCTCGCTTTTCTACACGTGTTGAGAAGTGTAAAAGTTCAATTGTGTGGATTTGAGATTCCACATGTCATGCACAGAGAGGCAGAACTTCGTCTTACACAAAAAAAAGAACGTGGAAAAATGAGCGAACTTTTTACGAATAAAAAGCAATAGAATCATTAAACATGAACCTAGTGAAGTTTATTTAACAAAGATTCAAGATCAACCTCACAGGAAATCTTGTTCAACACAAAAGCCAATGCATCCTGGAGGCCATCAAACCCAGTCAAGGCTGCAGTTTCGTCGCGATTTCGTCGTTCTTCCGTGAGCCCTGATCATGAACAACACCAACAAGTTAAACAAGTTGAAAAACAGCCATGAAAATCAAGAATAACAAATCAAGAAACACACATACATTCAGAATTCCATCAATGCCAGGAGACACAAGATGCATGATATCCTTAACAATGACAAGGATAGATTCTGCGTCGATCACGCCGTCCATCGTAAGCATGAGTCGCCTGGATTTGCTTACTGAGTGCACTGTCATCGGAAAAACATTGAAGGACGATTGCGAATCATTGCCTGATTCTTGGCTGGTACAACACTTGCCATTTCTTTTTTGAATTCTTGATTTCTCTCTGTTTTTCTCTGTTTTCACATTTGCATGGTGTTTTATTAGGCAATGCAAGCAATATATAGTGAGCAGTAAGGGAATAAAGCTATGGTGGATCTAGTTCCTTGCTTGTACGGTGGTGTAAATAACTAAAGCCTTTTCCAATCTGGATAAGGGAATTTCATTTATGGCCCTCATGCAACTTTCCTTAATAAGTAAAGAGTATCATAGCATTGGTAGGGTGTGAAATTATCCAATCATACTTTTGGATTCGAGATTATTCATTAAGGTCTAGTTTGCTTAGCTGGACTGAATTAATTAGTTACGATAGAAGGTAGAATTGATTAAAAATGAATTGATTTAACTAAATTATTTAAATCAAGATATGCGTTGGTAGGATTGCATCTTTTAATTTTGTACCGAAAAATTAATATTTGTATTTAGATCGAGGGATTAGATGGGATATCTACTGAAATGTCATAAATACCTCCACATAGGATAGACTATGTCATTTTAAGTAGGCTTAATTGCAAATAAAATCACCACTTTCAAGGAATTGCAATTTAATCTAAAGTTTTTGATAATTGCAAATTAATCACCACCTTTAAATATTGTTGCAAGTTAGGCTTATGGGTGATTTTCTTTGTGCCTGTTTATTTTACATGACAATTCTAATAGGTTTTTCGTTCGTAAAATGATGATATTTAGATTAAGGGGTGACTATATCGATTGGTCATATCAAATTCGGGCACAAAAAATAGTGTTAATAAGTTTAATTTGCAACAATACTTAAAAGAAATGATTTATTTGCAACTTTCTAAAGGTTCAGATTAAATTGCAATTCCTTGAAAAGTGGTGATTTTATTTGCAATTAAGTCTTTTAAGTACAAATACGAGGACAATATTGTAATACTGTATTCACAATTATTTTTGTCCCACCTTCCAATTGAGATATGACTGTCTCTCAATTTAAGAATTAAATATATTTTTGTACTCGAACTGAAAATATATCATGAGCTCTTATCTAGCGAACCAAAACTGATTACTTAAGATTAAACTGTTAATACCGGCCTATCCCAATCTATCCCCTAAGGGGGCGTTTGGTTCACGGGATTGAATTGATTATGTATGATAGGATTGAGTAGGATTGAGTAAGATTAAATTGATTTGACTGAATTTGTTTGAATCAAGATATGTGTTTGAATTGTAGGATTGAAGTGAGAGATTAGATGTGATACCTATTGAAATGTCATAAACACCCTGAAATTGAATTGAAACAACACTTCATTCTTTTGAATCTATTCAAACAATAGAAGAATAATTTATAATATTGCACTTGAGATATGTTCTATCCCACCTTTCACGTGAGACACACATATCCCTTCATGGAGAGATTTGATATATTTTCCACTCGGGCTTGAAGCGTATCATGAACCCTCATCACACAAACCAAATAATAGATTAATTGAAATTAAAATCCTAATTTAAACCTATACCAATCAATCCCGCGAACCAAACGGGCCTAAGCAAATGGAGCCGAAAAGTTTGTCTTAACTACTAGATTCGACATAGTTAAGAGAAAAGATGAAACGTGTGAACAAAAAATGCAACTCATTGCAATCATAGTAGGAGTTGATTTAAATTTGATTCAAATAATTAAAAATACTCGGAACATAAATTTTAGAAGTTACTCCCTCTTTTTTTATTTTTAAATAGATGCCAGGATATATTTTTTTTCTAAAATTAATTTTAATTAATATTATTTAAATATTCTTAACAATAAATACTATTGGTTGAAAAATTAAACACACAACACATTTGTAGGAAGGTAAAGTATAGTGTGAACAAGTTTCACGGTGAAACTGGTTAAGGAGTGTGACTTATATTACTAAAGAGTGTGACTTATATTACTAAAGAGTGTGATTTTTTACTATAAAGGTTGTAACTTTTTACTATAAAAAGTATTGCTCATAAAAGTGAAGGGTGTGACTTATATAATAACAAAGATATCGTAGTGAAAACTGAAGAGTGTGACTTATATTACTAAAGAGTGTGACTTATATTACTACAGAGTATTTCTGTAAAAAAAAATCAGTTTCACGGTGAACAAGTTTCACAGCATACCAACTCTTGTAGGAATTTTGAAATTTAAAATTACAATATTAAAGATAAATATGAGATAAAAATCAGAACGATATCTATTTCACAAATAATTCAAAATGCTAAAACGACATGCAAATAAAAAAGCAGGGAATACAATTTTTTGTAAATGCACTAGTATCGTTAACTAATTTAACTGCCATAGTTTCTTTTGCATTAAAATAAAAATAGTAATTCAGGTAGATAAACAATGGATGTATGCTACACACGCAATGTTGAATGGGTCACTTTTATCATTTTATTCAAATAATATGAAAGAAAAGGAGAAAAACATAAAGAAAAGGGGAAGCGTGCATAGGATGCTTCTTTGTAATAGTAAGTATTTCTTAATGCTGTAGTATAATAATACTCTCTCCGTCCTAATTTTAATTGCCCAAATACTATAGATACAGAGATTAAGAAAAAAATAAGAAATAATAATATTAAATGATATAAAATAGGTAAAATGGATTTGATGGTGGGATATTGTGAGTGTAAAATGAGTTTGATGGAAAAAAATAATAATATTAAATAGTATTGAAAGTTGTTTTATTTTTTCTTAGAAAATGACCAAACAAAATAAAGACGATTATTTACGGAAAGTGACCAATTAAAATTAAGACGGAGAGTGTAACTAACAAATCCATTTCCCAATGCTTTTATGACGTCAGAACTCAGAAGTACCTTTAGCTAAGTGACAATTTTTCTTGCATCATCATCAAATAAAGAGAAGCTATAGTTCTTTTTTCTTAGCTTAAGCAAAAGCAAAAAGCAAAAGGGGTGTTCAAATGTGGAAATCGAATCATCTTTTACTGTTTGTAATGTTAGCAGCAAAAATGGTTTAGCAGTTATATTATCCCAAACTCTTTAATTTCTTATTTTGATTATGATGTTCTGTCCAAATTATTTAGTTGATACATGATCGGATTAAATCTAAAATGGTGCCATAACTTATCACTTTTTTTTTTGAAATGACAAGAAAGTTTGACTAATAAAATTAGTCCTAATTTTTTTTCGAATTGTACAATTTTAGCCCCAAAATTTGTCGGCGGCTCGGAACAACACGAAACAACATCGTTTTCAAATGTCATCACATAACTCATCGCGCCTTCAAAATGGGAATTTTATTCTAGGCCAATTCTTTGGTAGCGATGTGTCATCTTGACAAGGATTTAATAGCCAATAAAAAAACACAAAAGACATAAGTCGCTCTCATTAAAAAAATTAAAATTTAAAATTTAAAACAAAACATTAAAAATTAAAAACGTTTTCAGATTAATAAAATATTTTTAAAAAAAATGAATTACAACAAGAGGATCGTTTCAGTCAATTTCTTAGCAATGCCCTCCATATTTGTTGCCTCTTCTCTCTGTCAATTAATCCTTTTTATTATTTGTTTTGCCCTCTCGCACAAAGGTGCATCAACCCAACCAAAAAACTTACAATATCCACCAATCTACAAAAATTGAAAGAAGAATTTTTTTAACATCGACTGAATTTGGACCAACAAACACTCACATAACACCATTGATCGATATATCGATTTTCAATTCTGCAGGAAATTGAAAAAAAATACCCGCAATGAACACAACGGTCGAATATAAATCGGCCCTAATTGAATCCGTTGAACCCTAAATCAATTGCAAAAATTCTCATAATCAATTCAATCCCCTGAACTATAAATTAACACCCAATTCAATATAAATCACACACAATACATAAATGAGATTCTTACAGGTAGTTTTTGCACCCGTAAAACCGTCGCTCGACGTTGGCTTCTTTCCAACAGGTGTCCATCGTTGCCACCCTATGACAATAACATCTCACCTCTCGCGAACTTCCACTATGTTGGGACTTGGGACATTTCAATTGCAGAATCTTCGCCTTGGGGAAAATTGTTAGGGTTTCAATCGGTGGCACTTCGAAGAGAGTTGGGGAAGAAGACGACTAAGATTGGTGAATGGACAACAAGATTTTTTACTGTGTTAATTTGGGTAAGACAATTTTTTGGATTTTTTTTGGAATTTTTGGGGAAGACGATGATTTTCGGGATTTTTGGGGTTTAGGGTAATTTTAATATATTGATTTAGTTTATTATTATGGAATAATGACGTGGAATTAAAAAAAAGGAATTTATCTTTAAAAATAAATACATATTGTTAATATTAACACATTCAGCAAATTCCGCAGGAGTTGAAGGCGTACGTGAGTTGCGCATGACACGAGACGACGTCGTTTCGCGTCGTTCTGAGCTGCCGGCGAATTTTGGGGCTAAAATTGTATAATTCTAAAAAAATTGGGACTAATTTTGTTAGTCAAACTTTCTTGGGACCATTTCAAAAAAGGTGATAAGTTATGAAACCATTTTGGTGATATGAAAATTCTGAAAAATAATTGACCTAATCATCAAAATTACCCCCAAAAGGTACAGAGAAAACAAAATGGCCGAGCTGATCCAACTAAGCTAACAACTCACAAGCACATACACACAATAATGCATTAAATAAGAAACTTCATTTATCTACTATAATATTCCAAGGGGGGTAGGAGAGGAAACCAAAATAAAATTTTGTAACTTCACAAGTATATTCTAGCCCAGATAACAATATTTCACCCCCAATCGCGTAAAAAATTAAATAAAATAGTCAAATTTCACCAGAAATAGCTGCCCCCTGCTCATAGAACAAGTAATCAATCGAAATTCCCCTCAAATAACATCAAACAACCTAATTCATCCAAAATTTCAGGATTCCAACAATCAAGCATAAAATTAGCTGGAGAGAATTTTACCCCAATAGATTAACTTTAAGATGAATGCTGAGCTCAATAAACAGCTCATACATCTGGCCAACATCCGCCGCGTTTCCGTGCGAGTACAACACCGTTGAAGTCGCCATGGGGTACCGCACGTACAGCGCCACGATTTCCGTGCCCCGCCGCGTCGGGAGCTTCAAAACGTCGACGTTTTCCCGGTGCGGGAACGGGTGGAGCAGCAGCAGCCCCGTCGACTCGCTGGTAATCACCTTGTAACTCGGAGGCGCGGGCGGAAAAAACGCCAGCTTCGCCGCCATTGATGACGTCACCCCTCCCATCTCTCGCGCCCCGCCCCTGCTGTCAGAGCTCTGTAACTGTATCCAACTGATGATGGGAAAAATATATAAATTAGCGAAGAAGGAATTGTATATAATTGTATGGAAACTGAAGGCAACAGTGGAGAGAGAAAACAGAGTATTTAGATTGAGAAGAGTGATTATGATACTGTGACCAGCTGTGATGTTTACTATTCATCAAAGCATGGCCACATATGCTTTTTTAATTACTTCCTTTTTTCGTGGTTTATTTTATTTTAGATTAAAATAAAATATATTTTGAAGCTCCTATGTGCTATTTTTGGCTTTTGCTTCTTTTTATAGGAGGGAATAAAGTAATATGTCTACTTTTATCTTTTAAAGTTTTAACCCCAAGCCCATAATGTTATTTTTGCACTTTCAGAGTGTTTTTAAGTGAGTTTTACTCTATGTTTTAAAAAACGGAACCGGAAGTTGAGCCGGACGACCCCAAAAAAAGGTTGGACCGGAGTCGGACCGGTCGGACCAAATTGAGCCGAATTGAGCCGGTATGACGTCATAATAAATATTATATATATATAATATGCATAATCTAAAATAAAAATCAAAATTAAAAAAAAAAATCAATGGACTGGATTGAGAAAAAAGAAAGATAAATTGGCTGGATTGAGAAATTGTTAAAGCAAAAAGAAAGATAAATGGGCTGGGTTGAGATTTGAGAATAAACATAAAGGGCCGGTCAAAATCGGCGCCTTCATTTTTTGTTTCTCTCTCTGAGCAGGATATTGTTTCTCTCTCTCTCTCCCTTCATTTTTTGTTTCTTCAATCGGCGCCTTCCCCATCCTTCTTCCCCATCCAGCCATCCTTCTTCCTCATCCCAAAATCAATTAACAACACAGATCAACAACACTCTGCCCACACAATTTTCCACTCTCTATAGTCTATATACTGATTACACCTTTTCATTAATTCAATTTACCAATTTTTTTAATCTGTAAATCAAGGGTTTCTGAAACGAATGTCGACGCCAGCGCCGGTGGCCGCGCCGCCTCACTCCTCCCCTCCAGCAAACACGACATCTCCGCCACCCACTGTCTCAGCGTCTCCGCCAGCCGTGACGGCTCCTCCGCCATCGACCCCCACTCCCCCAGTCCCCGCCGCCCCTCCGCCATCCACGACCTCTCCGCCGCCACCGGTCCCCACCGCTCCTCCGCCATCCACGCCCACTCCGACTCCCACCACCCCTGCGCCCACCACCAGCCCGCCGCCGCCGGGCTCCACCTCTCCATCTGGATCCCCACTCCCCAATCCCACTTTTAAAAAAAATATTATTTTAATGAAAACCGATCAAAACCGCCGGTTTAACGGTTGATCGGTTTTCGGTTTTGACCGATTTTCAACCGGTTTTTCCGGTTTTAGGGCTAGCGGCCCAATAGCGGTTTTATATACTGCTATTGGGCCGGTTCAGAGCGGTTCGCAGGTCGGACCGGGTTTTTAAAACAGAGGTTTTACTTATAAAGATTTTTATATTTGAAAATAGGCATGAATAATTGTATGTTTATTTAGAAACTCAATAAGTTAATAAAATAATTGAATAAGTGGTATCGCGAAATAATTAATACTAAGTAATACAATTTCATTTTTTTATTAAGTAGTACTCCCTCCGTCCCGGAACACTTTGCACAGTTACTGTTCCGCTCGTGTTTTAGCGAGCGAGTTTTTTATTACTATTTGAAATGATAAATTAATTTTAAAAAAGGTGTATGACAGAAGAGGCTAAAGACTATCATACCTCACCTTAAAAATCACTTTATTATTTCAAATAATAATAAACAATTCGCACGTAAAAATACGAGCAAAAAGTAAGTGTGTTAAGTCATCTGAGACGGAGGGAGTAGTTATATAATTGGATTTTCAATTCACCTTTTTGAAATTTAGAAACAAACATAATATGGAATGTTGAAATTCCAAATTCAAATCGGGAGCCTCGTAGCAAATATAGCCTAAAATTTTAAGAATTTAATAGGTCAATAAAATATGAGAAGTGTGAAGTTATATTTATGATTTATCCTGTGCAAATAAATGTATAAATCTATCTAAAAAAGTTAAATATATATTTTTTAAAAATTTAAAAGCACATTTTTTTCTTTTTCTAAATAATAAAAAGATATATAAAAAATTGTAAGTAAAACCTCGTCTGTCATGGTACACATTCTACCTTGACCTTCTCATGCTTTGTTGTGATTATATTGGGATTCACTAATCCATCATAATAGCCGAAGATTAAGTATTAATTATTACACCTTAAATATGGGTTTTACTATTTCATTTAACCCCTAAAATGGTCAAAATTACTATAGATTTCAAGATTAATGAGCTGGTACCCAATTAGCAAAAATGAGTGTGGCTTCACATGTTTGTCATCTTAGAATATTTGCTCTTGTTTGTATCAAATACTAAAATGTGCAAATAACTAATATTGAACATAAATAAACCATGCACATAACTTTAGGGCCCCTCAAAGTGACCCTAATGATTTTCTACATGGTCACCTCTCTTTCTATGAATATTTCATTATTCTTTTTGTAGCATCTAACATTTGAATTAGATTAGACATCAATCTAATCACTATACATGGTAAAGATGGATAAAATTAGGCCAAACTTCTTAAAATTCTACCACACAAAACTTTTGATTAGCACATATTATGAATGTAACATTTATTGATTAGTCTTTGATTAGTGCTATTTTTTTCATTAATCTTTTTTATAAGCAACGGAGGAGACCGTAACCCACCATCTACTAGAGTGGACCTAGTTTCAAGTCATAGCAAAGTTCTGCATGGACTGATTCATCTTAAATTTTCTTCATTATTTTCATCTCAGAGCAAAGTTCTTCATTATTTTAGAACATCTCTCATTATCGAAAAGAAAAATTAAAAGAATATGTTCATCGGAGTTTCGATCGCCAGTTTCCCGTTCATCAGGTCACCAACTTTCTTGATCTTGCGGCACTAGGCATGCATCACTCCTCTTCATTATCATCGAAAAGTTATATGCATGTATTTGTAATTGATAACATGCTATCAATAAAAGATGAGTGTGCCTAAAATGTTCTTATTTTTTAAATTTTCATATGATACTAAGACATGAGATTTTACCAGAAAATTGACCCAAAATTTGTATGTCATGTGTAGCTAATAAGTAATACTAGTAACTTCTTTTAAAAAATATACTAGCTAATAACTTCATCCAATTAGATGACAAGTATCCCCTCAAATCAATGCCTTTTTTTAATTAGGGAAACTTAAAGATTGGACAATAATCCCCTTTTTGGGGGTGCCAACTCCATTTGTGTATGTATATTTTCAAGATATACTTTTTTATTAATTAATAAGAAATTAAGCTGAGGAATGTGCTGGTGAATTTGTGGACAACCTTTGGTATTGAAGTTTTCTATACTATAATTTGTGAAAAGTGATACATTTTGACAAAATTGGAAAAAAAAAGAATTAATTAATTATTTTAAAAGGTAAACACATCACATATTAATCTTTGAATGTAGCAGGTTTTGTTCACCATAAAGTATAATTAGCCTGCTGGATTTCCTCTTTACTCTAAAAACAATTGGTGAAACTAAGTAGTATATTATATTGATTAATTAAGCTGGGATTAGAGGGATGTTGGAAGCTTCGGATCTTGTTAATTATTAAACATTTGAGTTGGGAATTGTTAGAAAATGAGCTGTTTTAGTTGTCCAATTTATGTGCTCATCCCAAAGTGGCATAGTTTTCTACTTATAAAATTCATTTGGAGTACCATACTACTTATAAAACTCATTTAGTGTTGGGTTTCATGTTGCATGTAAGCCAATGAAAAATATGCACCATGAATACATATTTAAACTATAATATATAAAGTATAACCATAATGCATACACTAAGATTTAGGATAGATCTATTCATGATATAATTGGCTATTAAAATAGACAAAAACTTATTTGAACTCGTGTTCATCGTGAACTCGATTTTTTTAGTATCACTGTTTTGTACAAAAACTTTCATCGATATGCATAAAAATTATCAGTGTTATGCATAAAAATAATAATTATTTAGAAAATATTTTATATTTTTAAACAGTGAAAGTTTTTGTGCATAACAATGATAGTTTTTCACATGACAGTGATAGAGTTCATGTATAGAACTGGTTCATAGAGGTGTTACTCTCCATATAAGCAAAATTATATTAATTCGAATTTCCAACTTTTTTTTCTTTTCTATAACAAATACTTTTATTTACACGATTCCACATGATATGATCTATTTCTAGGGATTATTGAAGCACAAACATGCTCTTTTTAGTGGGACCACATCCTTTAGTTTAATTCAATTTTAATTTTGATGAAAGAAACAATTCCAATAGTGGGCCTGAATCTGATCTGCTTTAACTTTTGATTCTTCACGTGTGCTTCGCCCACAAGGCCCACCCTGCTTCTCTTTGCAGGCTTATATCACTGGGCCCTCTTGGGCTTGTCGGCTATTATTGGATCACACTCTCTCATTCATTTTTATTTTCTTTACTTTTATTTTCTTAATTATTTTTGACGAATAATTTTACACAAATTTTCAAACATTGTATTTCAAAATACCATAGGAAATATCAAGAATAATAAATAAATAATTATTTTTACTTTTAAAATGATAAATTTTCTATTAAAATAATATTGTTTTTTTTTTATGATATCACACAAATTTTTTTTGCCATAATTTATATTGACCAAATTTTCCATACGACAATTTTTCGGGGATGTAAGTAGTGTTTAATAAGAAAGAGATATTGTAGGAAGTGTGGATGATTGTATGCAAAATTAGGGCATTTCTGAGCATAGTTAAATACTAATTAACATAATTAAACTCATGCCCGGTATTAGCAGCGGAGCTAGAGGCGATTGAGAGTCATTACACTTCTGTATTAATTACACATATGCTTTTTTTGGCTGTATAAGCAGCCACAGAGCTTACAAAAAGTACCTAAACTCAATTAGCAATATAGTGGAGGACATCCAACGGCGTTTGCAACATGAGAAATTTCTTGAGCTTCTACAACGTGTCTAGAAAGTTTAATCGAGTAGCAGATAAGTTAGCTCATTTTGCTTTTTCATCGGCTCAGCCGTACTTTTGGATTGAGATTGATTTTTATGACTGGGGTGAGAATCTGACTTGTATGGACATTAACACTTGAATGAAATAAAATCCTCTTCCTCCCAAAAAAAAATAAAAATCTAGGGGTAAACTGCAACAATGAATTGGAAAATAATGTATCTTAAGAAGTTGTGGGGTCAACGTATGAACTTATAAAATTTAGGGGGTAAAAGATATTTCCGAAAAACAATATGAGTGATGAATGATGATGGTCTTTAATTGCTTCAATTAAAATTGTATTTTTGTTTCTCACAATTTTTTCTTCGCTGAGTCTTCATCCATCAATGGAGGAAAATACCTTCGATCCTGTAAAATTAACAGAAAACTCTCTCTCTATTTCTTCGCATTTTCTTTTACGAATTTGTTTGCGACTTTCGATTACTTATGCCTTTTCTGTGACTTTCATGAATCAGGAACTGATTCGCGCAATTTTCAGACTCGTCTGGGAAAGACGAGGTGCAGGTATCCCATTTTTCACAATTTATTCTTAATTAATTTTGCAAATTTCAGTTTTATTGGATTTTTTTTTATTTCCCTTTGAGCAGAGCGGGAGAAAAATCAACTATCAGAAACTGAAGCTGAGGTATAATTTGTGTTAATTCCTTCATAAATGTTTTCCCCTTTCTGTTGATAATCCAATGGAAATGCATAACTATGTAAGCTTTTCGGTTATTCCGATTTGTTACAAGGATTGTATTCGCAAATTGAAAATAAAAATAAAAATGCTATGTAAGCTTTTTCCTTATACCAATTTTTTCTTCAAATTTTAATTTCTACAGGCAGGGCCAAGTACAACAAAGAGAAGTCGGCTTACTTCTGGTAAAAAAATTACTTTCTTGATTATACTCTTTACTAGTGCACTTTTATCTTGGTTAGACTATAGAATATTGATCGCTACATTGATATTGCTCTCCTAAATAAGTCTAGTTGAGACTATAGAATGGTGGAACCAAATGGTGGATCGATGTCCTGAAAGTTTGTTGGGATATAAGCTTATAATTGCATAATTTTCATGTAAAAGAGTTAGTTAAGTGGTTTCTTATTGAAATTTTACATATTTGACACATTTGATAAGATGAATTTGACATTGTACATGATCAATACGTTTTACAATCTGCGATTTTGGAAGTTCCGTAAAAGTATAATTAATTTTTGAAGTAGGTACAATTATTTTACCAAACTTGCTCTATGCGTGACTCAATTATGGGTCTTGACATTCTTATTGAGTCTTGAAATTGATGCAGACACAATGTTGCATTTGCTCTAGTCAGCTGATTATCATGTTCAATAATTAATTTTTCAAGTTCTATTATTTGAATGAGCTCGTTGACTCTACATTTTCACTTACAAACGAAGATTGCTAACGTATTTCTGTTCTATAACATAATGCAGTCAATGCAAATGCATTGAAGCTTAGCTGTGAACTACTTCGAGTTTTTGTGACAGGTTTGACAACCTAAGAACAAACCCACAAAATCTCTCAGTTTTTCAATTTTCAAACAGCTCACACGTCGCTTATTTTTGTCTTTACTGTTTTATAGAGGCTATCCAGCGTGCTGCTACCATTGCTGAAGCAGAGGGTTCTCTTAAAATAGAAGCAACTCATCTGGAGAGGATACTTCCGCAGTTACTTTTAGATTTTTGAGGTACCTTTGAGCTGGGATTGTTCAATGAAGTAATAAAAAGTGTTATGTAAAATCGGATTCTCAAAAGAATTATTTGAACCCAACTGTGATATAGAAAAAGCATAAAAAATAATCTTCATATTCAATTTTTTCTTGCTAAAAGATGATTGAGAATCATTATCCTTCTTGTAATCTATGATTGTCACATATCAACATGGAGATTATTAATTGAAGCTAGTTGTTATCAATTTATGATTGTGCTCTTTTCCAGGTTTATTTTCCATATCTGGTGAAATGTTGGACAATGATATGCTATTTTTCCAGGCAAGAAAATACGGCATTTTGACTTCTGATGTGCTCAACTTAAAAACTGGGAGAGCACGTTGGACAAATTTTGGGATTACGAGGATATTTAATGTGTATATTCACTTAGGAGATAGTATTAGACTGTAAGTTCTACTATCTTGGACTGAACTCATTTTACAAAGGGATATGCCTCTTTTTTTGTCAGGAGTTTCTGATATCTATTACTACTATGTATTCTGATTATGGATCTGCTAAACTTTGAAATAAAATTTTCCGAGGTTAAGAAAGTGAACTGTTGTGTTATAACATTTGTTCTGGTGGGAAAAGAGAAGTTGGTAATTCAGGTTTGTTTGTTACATAGGTTAATATTAGATTACTTACACATTTTGAAATCTTCTCCTCTTATAAAAACAAGCTAAAACTTTGAGAAACAACTTACATGCTTCATATATCTCACAATGGACTGAATTGAAATCTTAATAAAATGCATCTCTAGACATAATCAACAAAATATTCAGTTTCCCTCTTATACTAATGCTTGATCTGAGATAACATGCATCTAGCATCTTTACTATTTGGCCTCTCCTTGGGGTTATCCAGAGTGCAAAAGCAAGCTACCTTGAGAACCAACAGCATCTGCTCCTCGTACCCGCTTCCCAACAGCTTCTGGTCGATTGCTCGTTTAGGATCCTCCGAAGTCATCACATTTCTTATCCATTGCACCAAACTCATCTCCTCTGTCTGCTGGATGAAATCATCAGATGGAAACCTTCCAGAGACGAGAACAGCAAGTAGAACACCAAAGCTGTACAGATCACACTTATCTGTGAACTTAAACGTCTGGTAATACTCTGGCGCAATGTATCCCACCGTTCCTGCTACATTTGAAGTCGTAACATGAGTATTAATATCCGGGACAGCTTTTGCAAGCCCGAAATCTGCAATTCGGGCTTCCATCTCATCGTCCAAGAGGACATTCGCGGGCTTCAAATCTCTGTGGATTATCCGCGGGCTCTGGTTCATGTGAAGATACTCGATCCCTGCAGCCACCCCGAGTGCAATCTTGAATCGGGCCAACCAATTTAGCTCCCGTTTACCTTCTGCTACGTGCTTCAGATAATCTTGAAGGCTTCCGTTCTTCATGTATTCGTACACGAGGTAATGGCATTCGGGCCGAGGGAGATGGGCCAGTAACGGAAGTAAATTCCGGTGCCTGATTCTACCCATGGTCTGAATTTCAGACTTTATTTGGCGCATTTTCTTGTTTAGAAGCTTGCTATCTTCTTCTGTGATCTCTTCTGCATCTACAGTTGGCTGAATTATCTTCTTTACCGCAATTTCTTTCCCATCGCTTCCAGGTAAAGAGGCTTTGTAAACTTCCCCACAGCCACCTCTTCCTATAACTTGAAGTGCATTTAATCCATCTTCTTTTTCCAGGAAAGCCAAGTCCTCGGGTTTCTTGATCATCGGGCTGAAGATTGTCAAGCTCGAATCGGTTCTACGCCCTCTGATTAAGCGCATCAAGAACTTGAAAACCATGGAGAATATCCCACCAGAAAGACTACCTGCTAAAATCCCAGCTGCGAATCCAACAACCCACTGTACTACTTCCTTTTTCTTCTTCTTCTTCTTGAGATCTTGTACAGGTGCTGTCAACGGTGATGGGGCTTGGGAACTAGCCAAACTCGAAGAAGGCGCCATTGCTGAATTGGAATGGTTTCTCTGGGGATTTTCAGCGAAAATATAGCGGTTTGGGATGCTCTCTTCTTCAATCATCCCTGAGGATAAATTCTGATCTTTCATCAAAGGGACTGGACCCTCGAGTAAACTGTTGCCTGAGATGTTGATGAATCTGAGATTCCGAAACGATCTCAACGAGGCTGGCACTTTTCCGGCGAACATATTATCAGCAAGATTGAGTTTTTCCAGGTTAGGAAAGAATTTCAAGAATTTCAGATCCCCTGAAAACTTGTTTGAAGATAAGTCAAGGAACCGGAAGCCAATCAACGACGATAATCCAGATGGGATTTCGCCGGAAAACAGATTTTTGCCGAGGTTTAGCACCTCAAGCTGGTGACAAACAACGATTTGATCCGGAATTCGGTCGGAAATTTGGTTGTTTGGTAAGGAAAGCTCTTTCAGCTCAGAAAGCTCACCAAAGGCAGGAGATAGTTTTCCTCTAAGATGTTGGGACTTGAAAACGATCCGAGTGGCTCTGAGAACGACCGAATTGTTTACAATTCGTCGTTCGCAGAATATTCCGGCGGAATCGCAGAGATTCCTCGCCGGAGGAGGGTGGATGCCTAAGTCTTTGTGGATATGCAGGAGGGCCTCATGATCAGAATTCAGAAGATGGAGCCTTGATTGAACATGGAGTGTTAATGTGAAGAAACAGAGGAGAAAGAAATGGGATTGGGGTGGATCCATGATCGGAATTTTACGCGGTTAGCGGGCGGCGGTCGGAGGTGGTGGAAGGCGGCGGGAGGGGAGGAGGTGGTGGTGCTTTGAGGCAGGGAGTTTGAAATGGTAGTTGGGTATATTATATTGTGGAACATAGGTGTTGACTTGACTATAAAACGTACGTGTGTGATGGGTTTATTTTGACAGTATTGGATGACTAAATTATGAAGCTTGGACAAAATGTTTCCGTGTGGAAAAATTTGCAAGTGGGGCCAATTTACAGCCTAAGAATTTGTCATTGGTGGACTTTGGAATTTCCTAAAGTGACCCTATATTTTTTTCTTTCTTGTTTCCTTATTACTTTACTTTTTCTTTTTGTATATCCTATCCACACATATCAAATAATCTCCACAAGATATTTTTGCTGAATATGTGGTATAAAGTTTCCCAGAAGAAATCGGCCACGTGGTGCCATATTACTATAATTTGAATTATAATATCAATGAGCAGTTTATATATTTTAGACTTATTTTGATAATATTTTCAATTACGTATGTTAGTTCAGATGAATTACAGAAAAAGAAGAAAATTTAGTTGGGATTTTCTTGAGTCTTGATTGAGGGGTGTGTTTTGAAACACTTAAAACAACTTTCGTAAGATTTATTTTCAAAAAGTTCGTGAGAGGGAGGGCTTTTAAAAATAAGTCTTACTTCTCGAAATTTTTTTTAGTGTTTTAAAAACACCTAAAGAAAAAAATTATCGAATTAAGTGTCAAATTTTTTTGTCTGAGCATTAATTCCATACTTGACTTGGTTGACTTCTTCTCACCTAATTTTTTTTTTTCCTTGTATTCCAATCACTTCGATATTTAATGTGATTTATTTTAGAATAATATTCTTCAACTACTCCCACTTTAATTTTTCTAGATGCTAACAGTGTTTACTAGGAAGTAAGAATCAGCACTTGATTCGAAGATTATTAAATTGTACTATAAAATTAAAGTGAAAACACATCGAATTGAATGCTTTGAATTTCATCGTTTTAACTTAACAAGTAGGAATTTTTCCTCGTTTTTTAATTAAATTTCCTATTATAACTTATATATTGAGCTTATGATATTTGAATTCCTGGTTTGTTGCTCAATTAAATTAAATTATTGAGAATGTTTAATTTTAAAAAATATATATATATTTTACAAGTGATATATACAATAAAATATATAAGAGACTTATCTTTATCGTATTGCACACTAATTTTTTTGAAAATCTGTATTCTCATACCCGTATCTTATCGTCCCCTCACCCTCACACATATTCCACATGTTGAGATTGCTTTGGGCGATCGAAATCGGGATGCAGAAATACCGAGAGGCGCTCGGCCAAATCTTCGTGTCGAAAAGACATCTGCCGATCGAATTTCCCCTTTCCAATACAAGAAAGGCGCACGACCGCCAAACGAGCTGCAAAATCATTACTTATATAATTTGAAGACAAATCTATGTTAATTTGAAGACAAACGAGCTGCAAACGAGCCCCCCCCTATAAATCATTACTTATATAATTTGAAGACAAATCTATGTTAATAAACGATAACATGTCAGCATCGAACCCTAAACACAATAACTTATAGTAATTCAATGACATAACCTATCAGCTTTCAACCCAAAACCTGTAGAAAATACCATCTGACACACCTTGAAAAATGATTTCATTGTCCTTAAGTGCATAACCGAAACCAGAACCCTAGCCTATAAAAAAACTATTTCAGCAGCTGCAAAATCATTACCTATATTGTTTGAAAACAAACCTGTGTTGATAAACTATAGAAATTCCAATAGCCTACAGTAATTCAATGACATAGCCAGTCGGCTTTCAACCCTAAACCTGTAGAAAATACCATTAGCATGTCGTAAAGGAACAAGCTCCAGTTGTATTTGCACATTTTGTCCACATCAGCAACAAATTGGGTGTAGTACCACCCAATGCTATATCCATTGGTTGGAGCAAGTGCATATACAAGGACGTACAACAAGGCCAAACGGGCAAAATCCTTGCTTGTTATTTCTTTTTTTGCTTTAAGCTGTATTTCAATTCTTCTTTTTTAGTTAACTTGAAGTGCAATTTTTCTGTTCTCAGGGTACAATCTGTCAACAAACTCCACAACAGGTCTCTCCTTCTTTCCAATTTCAATTTGGATATCTCCATCTACTATGCCGAAAATTAGCCGAATCAGTTCCTCGGTAATTTCTATTTTCTGGTCTCCAATACTCAGTGATGTAGTTTGCGTTCATAACTTTTCATGATTTTTTTTTTATGGTAGTGTTCGACCTTTTGCAAGCGCTTGCTTCCAACGATCCATTGTCAATCACCTCGAAAAGATGCTTAAATGGAGTTTTTCTTAGTTCGACCATGTGTTTTTTCATTTCCATACCCTTCAGATCCGTCACCAATCCATCCATGCACCCCCTGTAAATATCTGTTAAAACACAAATTTATTTAAGAGACAGGTCAGATGTGGTACAGCGTAAGTTAGGACACCTTGAGGGATAAATCCAAACACATTACCTTTCAGCTTTCTTGGAGCAGTATTTTTCTTGACTATTTTCCGAGGCAGTTTTTGGCGCCATTTTTTCCAACAATATTTCTGCATCTGCTTCTTCTACCAGGTGTAATCGTAGCACAAAAGGTAAATCAGTGTTAAGTAATATATATATGTGGCAGGTCCATTCGCAGGGTGGGTTCGATGTGGGTCTGGGTTTGGGCCCATTGTCATCCCTAGTCGGACTAGGAAAAACTGACTCTAACCCCCTATTTTACAAGTTTGCGACCCAATTAACATCCCTAGTGATGAATTGGGAATTACTAAGCCTTTTCACCATTACATATCTTGAGTTAGTGTGTACCAATTTGGACCATAACACATTACACGCATATTCACACAGCATCTCACCTTCAAAGTAATCTTCGCTGCCAGAATCCAGGGACTGTTCAAGTTCTGTAGGGGTTCTAGCATAGTCTTCATCTGCATACACAAATATAAGGAGTTGTTACCTCAATGACAAAGCCGGCGGCAAGATAAGCTGCCTCCGAGGAGCCTTTATTGAAATATAGAGTCGTATTTATTAGCACTCTGTCTCATACTCTCCTCCCTCTCTCTCTCAGCGTGAAATGAACAAATTATTCCACTGGATTGTGCTCGTAAAATTCCCAAATTCGGGGAAAACAGCCAAAACAACATAACATTACCTACTACCAATTAGAAAACAAAAAAGCCAGAAAAACATATCATGAACACAAAAATATACAGAAAACAACAAGCGACATGGATTGCAACGAGAAGACCTTCGTAGAAGCCCAGAGGAGTTCAGGTTATCCCAAATGGCACGAATCCTTTGGGGGTTTTCTAGGTGGGTTCCTCCAGGTTGCATATGCTTGCACATTCTCTCATCAAACAGTTACCCCACGCGACGTCGTTCCGTTTGTTCTTTCTCATTTTCTTCTCTCTGTAATGGAAGCTGTCTTTTCAACTTCACAGGCTTTTTCTGCAGCTACTTTGTGTGCGCAAATTGCAGACAATGGCTCCACAACTATAGCTATACGTTTAATTACTAATAAGCCCTTTATTCATGTCCGTTTGGTGCGATGCAAAGAATAACCTTTTTTTTTGTCAACCAAAATATACGTTTTATTTTTATTTTTGGTCAAATAATGCCCTTTGTCTTGTTTTCGGTGTGAAATGATTTTGATGCGAACGAGTGTCGCGGGCTAAAAATGCATAAAATCGGGCTAGGCGGGCTAGGCTAAGGGAAGCGGCGCAAGGCCCGACTCAATAGAAGGGACCCGCGATATGGTTGAAGTAGGATTGGCAAGAATTGAAAGATATTGTCCTACTTTTATCAAGATACTCAAGATATTCAAGATGAGTGTGAATCTTTGCAAGATTCACCAAGATTTACTTTTTGTTCTTTTATTTGCGGTGATGGATGAACTACTGGCAAGATTATTGAGTGATTTTAGGTAATATTTAAAATACATTAAAACACATGTATATAGAAGTACTACTGCACATTTATATATTTCAGGGGACCAACTTCCAGTTGAGTCAACCAAGTCAAGTCAACTACACACACTTTAATTTTTCTAGATGCTAACTGTGTTTACTAGGAATCATCACATGCTTCGAAGATTATTGAATTATATTAGTATAAATTAAAGTGAAAACACAGCGAGTTGAATGTATTTATTTATTTATTGGTTGACTTAATATATCTAAATCGAATCGTTTAGATTTTTTTTTTTTCCAGATAGGAGATCACTTATATTCATTGGAGAACCGCAATGAATCATACTATATCTTATCGAGTTGTTATAATTTATAAGTATGAATATACATATGACATCTATTTTAATTTGATGTCATACCTTGTTTTTTTTGAACTAATAATGAATTTTCTATATTACATAAGAACAGTACATGTCGATCGCATAATAATTAATTTTATAATCATTGATTACATTTAACACACATGTTTTTCTACTAGTGAAAAACCAATTCTACAATACAGCTTTGAATATTACCACAATCCTAAGAAAAACAAGCACCATTACCAAACTATCTCCCAACAACACAACCAAAATCAATAAAAATTAACACCAACAAGACTGATAGAATCAGTCTCTTATTACTACAATCTCACCCTAAAATTTTACCTCAAATCATTGGAACACGAGATGAAACACATATTCATACCACGATCATCAATCGGTGCAACAACGGTACATAAAATACTTCTCCATTGGACGAGTACACTCCGTGCAAACGACCATCTCCGGATATCATCCACCCCGGAAGAATAAGACGCGTTTGCAATGTTCCGCCGTGTGATGCCCGGCTAAGTAGTCATGCAACGCCACCACGAACCCCCTTTCCCGAGCTTCATCGCCCACGCCCCCGTACTCCACTAAAGCTTCATTCACTGCAACACCTTTAGCCCTAGCCATTTGACCAACCCCAATTCCACCCCCTTGGCTAAAAATAGCCCACCCTTCTTCACTCCCACCAAATGTGAGCACATTCAACACCTCACTTAAAATGTGATCACCTTTCTCTGTTGTGGTCGGGATTTTCGCGCCATGATGGAGCTTCGAGTACATCATGCTTTCGATTCTGGTCCAGAAATACCAAGTCGACTTGGGGTCGGTCCAAATGTGGGTGCGACCAGCTACCGTTTCGCGCAGCCTTTTAGCGCGTTCGATGCTCGTATTCTTGCCTACGTACACCATCTCTAATTTGACTCGTGCACTATTCGCCACGTCTCTTGCCATTGTCACGAAGTCATGGATCCATTGCGTGTTTTCGCCACCATACAAGCAGATGACACTATTGTCATTCATCTGAAAAACTAGTCATCATCAAAATCTACACAATATAACAAACACTTTTTCAAACAGTATCAGTTGTTCAAAATAAAGGTATTAGTTGTTTCACTGAAAAGTATTAGTTGTTTTCACTGAACAGTATTAGTTCCCAAATGACAATTTGAGCTAGTAAATCGCACGCGCTTACCCAATTCAATATGTTCTGATCAATATCATCCACTACAAGCTGAAGTCTCCATTCCTCATGATCCCACAAAGCCAATTCTTGCTTCTGAGTGAAAGGATAAGCCGAGTTACCCCATATCCAAACCATGTGGTTAGCATTCGAGCTAGCTAACTTGCCCTGCGGATCAATCGCCACAAGAATCGGCTTCTTGGAAAATCCCCAAACGCGCTTGATGTACTCCGCGACAGCTGGCTCTAGCAACCTCAGGTGGTGCAACGCGTACCATGGCATTTTCGACTGCAACTCCTCAAACTTGTACTCGTGCTGCTCGTCGGTACTATCGCTATTCCTTCTCCACCAACGGAAGCCACACGATATCGTAGTGATATTCTGGCCTTCTCCTTGATTCTTGATAAATTTGGCCAAGTATGAGAATCTCATCATGGGAAATTTCAAGATCTGATATTAGTAACAACACTGTCTTTCCTCTTAGTGCTTCAACTCCCACCTACAAACACATATGCAAATAAAAAACATAGACATTATAAAAGAATCAAAGACAAATATTGAATATAAATACATGTACATACCTTGATTGTCCTGTTATTACCAACTTCAAGTGGAAGTAAATCATCCTTCAAGTATATTATGTGCCTCAGTACTCTCTGGTTGTCCAAGTGAGGCGTAGTCTCGAACAAATGCACGAGCATTTGATAGTATTCGTCGTGTTTCTTCTTTCCTACACAAAATTAAACCACACAACCTCTTATAACATCATACGCGGGAAAATACATTTTTTGTCCTGTAACTTTGACCCATTTTGATCTTGGTCCTACTAACTTACGGTTTTTGATCTTGGTCCTGTAACTTTACAAAATTTGATTTTTTTCATCCTGTCACCGGCTATTGCAGATGACAGGACTAAAAAGTCATTTTTTTTTAAGTTACAGGACTAAAATCAAAATCTATTGTATGTTCTAACAACAATGCTAAATCGCTCACCGATGTATCGATAGCAGTGATCAAGCTGTGTTTTGAGGCTATCTTGAATGCTAGCAATCTTGTGAGCTAAGCTCGAAAGCTCCCATGTTTCGGAAGTTAAAGAAGCCACCCTGCAGTTTTCAGATCAAGAAATCAGATCAACACTTGATTTAAGACACAAAAGATTGATCCTTTGATCCTAAATGAGTATTCGATTGCTTACGCTTTCCCCAATCCAAGAACTTCTGTAACCTGAGATGAACAAGCAACCAAGCTTCTTATGATCCAGTAAACAGCCATGGGGATGTAAGTTGAAGCAGCAATGACGGGCTCAGCATCTTTCGATATGTACTTTGATGGCAAACTACGAAACTCAGCAATGTGCCTAGTTAGTTCCAATGAGACTTTGATTAGGCCGTTGATTGTTTCGAATCTTGGTTTCAGGACATCGGAGTGGCCGTTGATGATGTCTGGAAACTGCTTCAAGACGGCGACTGATTTGGCCAGGGGTCGCCGAGGAAGAGGCTGGCGACGAGCCAGAACTGGCCGTAGATGATGGAGAATGAAGCTAAGGCTATCGCTGCTTTATCGTCCCACGCGTAGTTTTCGAGCATGTTGAGAATCTCCATTGCTGATGTGGTTTTTCTCCTCGAACACCTGCTTGAGAGCTGATGGGGGTTGAATTTGTTAGCTATCCGTTAGTAAAAGGATTAAAATAGCTCTAATGAGTTGAAAAGATGGGAGTCGTGCCACTTTTTGTACTTTTTCGAGGCGTGTAGAAGTTCATCCGTGTGGATTTTGAGCTTCTAGATGCCATGGAGAGAGGGAGAGTTTAGTCTTATAAAAAGAAAAAAAACGGGGTAACGTTTAGATTAGTAAAAGGACTAAGATAACTCTAATGAGTTGAAAAGATGCGGGTTGTGCCACTTTTTATACGTTTAAGGGCGTGTAGAAGTTCATCCGTGTGGATTTCGAGCTTCAATATGCCATGGAGAGAGGCATAATTTTGTCTTGTAAAAAAAAAAACGGGGTAAAGATTCCTTAGTAAAAGGACTAAAATAGCCCTAATGAGTTGAAAAGATGTGAGTTCTGCCTCTTTCCAAACGTGTTGAGGCGTGTTAAAACTCAATTGTATGGGTTTTGAGCTTCTACGTTCGCTAGAGAGAGGTAGAACTCCGTCTTATACAACAAAAGGAAAAAAAAAAAAGAAGGGCCTTATTAAAAGGACTAAAATAGCACTAATGAGTTGAAAAGATGAGAGTCTTCGCCTCTTTTCTACGTGTTGAGAAGTGTAAAAGTTCAATTGTGTGGATTTCAAGATTCCACATGTCATGCACAGAGAGGCGTAACTTCGTCTTACACAAAAAAAAAAGAACGTGGAAAATGATGAACTTTTACGAATAAAGCAATAGAATCATTAAACATGAACCTAGTGAATTTTATTTAACAAAGATTCAAGATCAACCTCACAGGAAATCTTGTTCAACACAAAAGCCAATGCATCCTGGAGGCCATCAAACCCAGTCAAGGCTGCAGTTTCGTCGCGTATTTAAATTTCTTCCGTGAGCCCTGATCATGAACAACACCAACAAGTTAAACAAGTTGAAAAACAGCCATGAAAATCAAGAATAACAAATCAAGAAACACACATACATTCAGAATTCCATCAATGCCAGGAGACACAAGATGCATGATATCCTTAACAATGACAAGGATAGATTCTGCGTCGATCACGCGTCCCATCGTAAGCATGAGTCGCCTGGATTTGCTTACTGAGTGCACTGTCATCGGAAAACATTGAAGGACGATTGCGAATCATTGCCTGATTCTTGGCTGGTACAACACTTGCCATTTCTTTTTGAATTCTTGATTTCTCTCTGTTTTTCTCTGTTTTCACATTTGCATGGTGTTTTATTAGGCAATGCAAGCAATATATAGTGAGCAGTAAGGAATAAAGCTATGGTGGATCTAGTTCCTTGCTTGTACGGTGGTGTAAATAACTAAAGCCTTTTCCAATCTGGATAAGGGAATTTCATTTATGGCCCTCATGCAACTTTCCTTAATAAGTAAAGAGTATCATAGCATTAGTAGGGTGTGAAATTATCCAATCATACTTTTGGATTCGAGATTATTCATTAAGGTCTAGTTTGCTTAGCTGGACTGAATTAATTAGTTACGATAGAAGGTAGGATTGATTAAAAATGGATTGATTTAACTAAATTATTTAAATTAAGATATGCGTTGGTAGGATTGCATCTTTTAATTTTGTCCGAAAAATTAATATTTGTATTTAGATCGAGGGATTAGATGGGATATCTCTTTTGAAATGTCATAAATACCTCCACATAGGATAGACTATGTCATTTTAAGTAGGCTTAATTGCAAATAAAATCACCACTTTTCAAGGAATTGCAATTTAATCTAAAGTTTTTGATAATTGCAAATTAATCACCACCTTTAAATATTGTTGCAAGTTAGGCTTATGGGCGATTCTCTTTGTGCCTGTTTATTTTACATGACAATTCTAATAGGTTTTTCGTTCGTAAAATGATGATATTTAGATTAAGGGGTGACTATATCGATTGGTCATATCAAATTCGGGCACAAAAAATAGTGTTAATAAGTTTAATTTGCAACAATACTTAAAAGAAATGATTTATTTGCAACTTTCTAAAGGTTCAGATTAAATTGCAATTTCTTGAAAAGTGGTGATTTTATTTGCAATTAAGTCTTTTAAGTACAAATACGAGGACAATATTGTATCTTGTATTCACAACCCATTTTGTCCCACCTTCCAATTGAGATATGACCTGTCTCTCAATTTAAGAATTAAATATATTTTTGTACTTTCGAACCGAAAATATATATCATGAGCTCTCATCTAGCTTAACCAAAACCGATTACTTAAGATTAAATCATTATCTACCGGCCTTATCCCAATCTATCCCCTAAGGGGGCGTTTGGTTCACGGGATTGAATTGATTATGTATGATAGGATTGAGTAGGATTGAGTAAGATTAAATTGATTGGACTGAATTTGTTTGAATTAAGATATGTGTTTGAATTGTAGGATTGAAGTGAGAGATTAGATGTGATACCTATTGAAATGTCATAAACACCTTGAAATTGAATTGAAACAACACTTCATTCTTGTGAATCTATTCAAACAATAGAAGAACAATTTATAATATTGCACTTGAGATATGTTCTATCACACCTTTCACGTGAGACACACATATCCCTTCATGGAGAGATTTGATACATTTTTCACTCGGGCTTGAAGCATATCATGGGCCCTCATCCCACAAACTAAATAGTAGATTAATTGAAATTAAAATCCTAATTTAAACCTATACCAATCAATCCCGCGAACCAAACGGGCCTAAGCAAATGGAGCCGAAAAGTTTGTCTTAACTACTAGATTCGACATAGTTAAGAGAAAAGATGAAACGTGTGAACAAAAAATGCAACTCATTGCAATCATAGTTGGAGTTGATTTAAATTTGATTCAAATAATTAAAAATACTCGGAACATAAATTTTAGAAGTTACTCCCTCTTTTTTTTTTTTTTAAATAGATGCCAGGATATATTTTTTTTCTAAATTAATTTTAATTAATATTATTTAAATATTCTTAACAATAAATACTATTGGTTGAAAAATTAAACACACAACACATTTGTAGGAAGGTAAAGTATAGTGTGAACAAGTTTCACGGTGAAACTGGTTAAGGAGTGTGACTTATATTACTAAAGAGTGTGACTTATATTACTAAAGAGTGTGATTTTTTACTATAAAGGTTGTAACTTTTTACTATAAAAAGTATTGCTCATAAAAGTGAAGGGTGTGACTTATATAATAACAAAGACGTCGTAGTGAAAACTGCAGAGTGTGACTTATATTACTAAAGAGTGTGACTTATATTACTACAGAGTATTTCTGTAAAAAAAAATCAGTTTCACGGTGAACAAGTTTCACACCATACCAACTCTTGTAGGAATTTTGAAATTTAAAATTACAATATTAAAGATAAATATGAGATAAAAATCAGAACGATATCTATTTCACAAATAATTCAAAATGCTAAAACGACATGCAAATAAAAAAGCAGGGAATACAATTTTTTGTAAATGCACTAGTATCGTTAACTAATTTAACTGCCATAGTTTCTTTTGCATTAAAATAAAAATAGTAATTCAGGTAGA
The DNA here is from genome assembly GCA_037126765.1 of Stenogyne calaminthoides. NCBI lineage: Eukaryota > Viridiplantae > Streptophyta > Magnoliopsida > Lamiales > Lamiaceae > Stenogyne > Stenogyne calaminthoides. The sequence continues at coordinate 163,010 of JBBCBC010000041.1, forward strand.
TAAACAATGGATGTATGCTACACACGCAATGTTGAATGGGTCACTTTTATCATTTTATTCAAATAATATGAAAGAAAAGGAGAAAAACGTAAAGAAAAGGGGAGGCGTGCATAGGATGCTTCTTTGTAATAGTAAGTATTTCTTAATGCTGTAGTATAATAATACTCTCTCCGTCCTAATTTTAATTGCCCAAATACTATAGATACAGAGATTAAGAAAAAAATAAGGAATAATAGTATTAAATGATATAAAATAGGTAAAATGGGTTTGATGGTGGGATATTGTGAGTGTAAAATGAGTTTGATGGAAAAAAATAATAATATTAAATAGTATTGAAAGTTGTTTTATTTTTTTTTAGAAAATGACCAAATAAAATAAAGACGATTATTTACGGAAAGTGACCAATTAAAATTAAGACGGAGAGTGTAACTAACAAATCCATTTCCCAATGCTTTTATGACGTCAGAACTCAGAAGTACCTTTAGCTAAGTGACAATTTTTCTTGCATCATCATCAAATAAAGAGAAGCTATAGTTCTTTTCTTAGCTTAAGCAAAAGCAAAAGCAAAAGGGGTGTTCAAATGTGGAAATCGAATCATCTTTTACTGTTTGTGATGTTAGCAGCAAAAATGGTTTAGCAGTTATATTATCCCAAACTCTTTAATTTCTTATTTTGATTATGATGTTATGTCCAAATTATTTCGTTGATACATGATCGGGATTAAATCTAAAATGGTCTCATAACTTATCACTTTTTTTGAAATGACAAGAAAGTTTGACTAATAAAATTAGTCTTAATTTTTTTTCGAATTGTACAATTTTAGCCCCAAAATTTGTCGGCGGCTCGGAACAACACGAAACAACATCGTTTCGTGTCATACGCAACTCATGCGCGCCTTCAAAATGGGAATTTTCGGCTAGCTGTTTACTGGGCGCGACGTGTCATGCTGACAAGGATTTAATAGCCAATAAAAAAAACCTGTCAGCACATAAGCTGCTCATTAAAAAAAATTAAAATTTAAAATTTAAAACAAAACATTAAAAATTAAAAACGTTTTCAGATTAATAAAATATTTTTAAAAAAAATGAATTACAACAAGAGGATCGTTTCAGTCAATTTCTTAGCAATGCCCTCCATATTTGTTGCCTCCTCTCTCTCAATTAATCCTTTTCACAATCCACGATTATTTGTTTTGCCCTCTCGCACAAAGGTGCATCAACCCAACCAAAAAACTTACAATATCCACCAATCTACAAAAATTGAAAGAAGAATTTTTTTAACATCGACTGAATTTGGACCAACAAACACTCACATAACACCATTGATCGATATATCGATTTTCAATTCTGCAGGAAATTGAAAAAAAATACCCTAATGAACACAACGGTTAATATATAAATCGGCCCCAATTGAATCCGTTGAACCCTAAATCAATTGCGAAAATTCTCATAATCAATTCAATCCCTCGAACTATAAATTAACACCCAATTCAATATAAATCACACACAATACATAAATGGGATTCTTACAGTAGTTTTGCACCCCAGAAACCGTCGCTCGACGTTGGCTTCTTTCCAACAGGTGTCCATCGTTGCCACCCTATGACAATAACATCTCACCTCTCGCGAGCTTCCACTATGTTGGGACTTGGGACATTTCAATTGCAGAATCTTCGCCTTGGGGAAAATTGTTAGGGTTTCAATCGGTGGCACTTCGAAGAGAGTTGGGGAAGAAGACGACTAAGATCGGTGAATGGACAACAAGATTTTTTACTGTGTTAATTTGGGTAAGACGATTTTTGGATTTTTTTTGGAATTTTTGGGGAAGACGATGATTTTCGGGATTTTTGGGGTTTAGGGTAATTTTAATATATTGATTTAGTTTATTATTATGGAATAATGACGTGGAATTAAAAAAAAGGAATTTATCTTTAAAAATAAATGCATATTGTTAATATTAACACATTCAGCAAATTCCGCAGGAGTTGAAGGCGTACGTGAGTTGCGCATGACACGAGACGACGTCGTTTCGCGTCGTTCTGAGCTGCCGGCGAATTTTGGGGCTAAAATTGTATAATTCTAAAAAAATTGGGACTAATTTTGTTAGTCAAACTTTCTTGGGACCATTTCAAAAAAGGTGATAAGTTATGAAACCATTTTGGATTTAATCTCATACATTGACCTGTCTTTAATTTTAGTTAAGATTCTAAAATTCGAGAACACTTGTATCATTGACAATAATAATTAGAGTAGTATACTGTGAAGCTTGTTCAAGGTTAAACTAAATTTTCTTTTAAATGTATCATATGCTTTATTAAACCGTATTATTTGTTTTCACTAAACAATATCATCTGTTTAATTAAACTTATTAGCAAGCAAGTGTGAAAACATAAATATCGTTCACTGAAAACATCTAAAATGATTTAGTGAAAATAGGCAATAATACAATTTAGTAAAACACATGTGATAAGGTTTTTAAAAGAAAACCAATTATATCGGAAACAAGTTTTACACGATATTTTTCCTAATAACTATACTATCTACCTGTTTTAGAACTATAAAAGTGTTGCAGAAGAATTTATTTTTAAAACTGTAAAACACATTATTTAAAAAAAAATATTGATTATAGAGTTTGTATTGAATTTCCAAACATGCCCTATGAATTCAAATTAAATATAAGGTTTGAGCTAAAACATGTTTAATCAACAATGTCTTGAAAAGAGAAGTTCTAAACTTCCACTCTTTACTTGGGCCGAAAATCCAGACTCAAGACATGCAAAGGCCTTTACCATTGAGGCCCAATTCGCAGAAAACTAACCCATTTTCATTCCAAAGCTACAAAGTTTTTGGGCTGGGCCCAAAACAGGCCCAAATATCAAACCACTGCACAGCCCAACAGCCATATTACTATAATTTGAATTATAATATCAATGAGCAGTTTATATATTTTAGACTTATTTTGATAATATTTTCAATTACGAATGTTAGTTCAGATGAATTACAGAAAAAGAAGAAGAAAATTTAGTTGGGATTTTCTTGAGTCTTGACTGAAAGGGAAATTACCGAATTAAGGGTGTGTTTTGAAAACAACTAAAACAAACTTTTCCGAAGACTTATTTTCAAAAGCTCCCTCTCTCACTAAAATAAAGTTTTTGAAAATAAGTCTTTTTTAGTTAAAGTGTTTCAAAACACATACTAAGTGTCAAGATTTTTGTCTGAGCATTAATTCCATACTTGACTTGGTTGACTTCTTATCACCTAATTTTTTTTCCTTGTATTCCAATCACTTCGATATTTAATGTGATTTATTTTAGAATGATATTGCTTCAACTACTCCCACTTTAATTTTTTTAGATGCTAACAGTGTTTACTAGGAAGTAAGAATCAGCACTTGATTCGAAGATTATTAAATTGTACTATAAAATTAAAGTGAAAACACATCGAATTGAATGCTTTGAATTTCATCGTTTTAACTTAACAAGTAGGAATTTTTCCTCGTTTTTTAATTAAATTTCCTATTATAACTTATATATTGAGCTTATGATATTTGAATTGTTGGTTTGTTGCTCAATTAAATTAAATTATTGAGAATGTTTAATTTTAAAAATATATATATATTTTTACAAGTGATATATACAATAAAATATATAAGAGACTTATCTTTTATCGTATTCTTGACACTAAATTTTTTTGAAAATCAGATTCTCATACCCGTATCTTATCGTCCCTCACCCTCGCATATATGCCACATGTTGGGATTGTTGGAGCCTGATCGAAACCGGGATCAGAGCGGCTGGAGGCGCTTTCGACCAGTGCTTCGTGGTCGAGCACATCTGCCGATCGAAGCGCCCCCCCCTTTCCAGCGCCAAGAGAAGGCGCCACGACCGTAAAACGAGCTGCAAAATCATTACTTATATAATTTGAAGACAAATCTATGTTAATTTGAAGACAAACGAGCTGCAAACGAGCGCCCCCCTATAAATCATTACATATATAATTTGAAGACAAATCTATGTTAATAAACGATAACATGTCAGCATCGAACCCTAAACACAATAACTTATAGTAATTCAATGACATAACCTATCAGCTTTCAACCCTAAACCTGTAGAAAATACCATCTGACACACCTTGTGAAAAAATGATTTCATTGTCCTTAAGTGCATAACCGAAACCAGAACCCTAGCCTATAAAAAAACTATTTCAACAGCTGCAAAATCATTACCTATATTGTTTGAAAACAAACCTGTGTTGATAAACTATAGAAATTCCAATAGCCTACAGTAATTCAATGACATAGCCAGTCGGCTTTCAACCCTAAACCTGTAGAAAATACCATTAGCATGTCGTAAAGGAACAAGCTCCAGTTGTATTTGCACATTTTGTCCACATCAGCAACAAATTGGGTGTAGTACCACCCAATGCTATATCCATTGGTTGGAGCAAGTGCATATACAAGGACGTACAACAAGGCCAAACGGGCAAAATCCTTGCTTGTTATTTCTTTTGCTTTAAGCTGTATTTCAATTCTTCTTTTAGTTAACTTGAAGTGCAATTTTCTGTTCTCAATCTGTCAACAAACTCCACAACAGGTCTCTCCTTCTTTCCAATTTCAATTTGGATATCTCCATCTACTATGCCGAAAATTAGCCGAATCAGTTCCTCGGTAATTTCTATTTTCTGGTCTCCAATACTCAGTGATGTAGTTTGCGTTCATAACTTTTCATGATTTTTTTTATGGTAGTGTTCGACCTTTTGCAAGCGCTTGCTTTCAACGATCCATTGTCAATCACCTCGAAAAGATGCTTAAATGGAGTTTTTCTTAGTTCGACCATGTGTTTTTTCATTTCCATACCCTTCAGATCCGTCACCAATCCATCCATGCACCCCCTGTAAATATCTGTTAAAACACAAATTTATTTAAGAGACAGGTCAGATGTGGTACAGCGTAAGTTAGGACACCTTGAGGGATAAATCCAAACACATTACCTTTCAGCTTTCTTGGAGCAGTATTTTTCTTGACTATTTTCCGAGGCAGTTTTTGGCGCCATTTTTTCCAACAATATTTCTGCATCTGCTTCTTCTACCAGGTGTAATCGTAGCACAAAAGGTAAATCAGTGTTAAGTAATATATATATGTGGCAGGTCCATTCGCAGGGTGGGTTCGATGCGGGTCTGGGTTTGGGCCCATTGTCATCCCTAGTCGGACTAGGAAAAACTGACTCTAACCCCCTATTTTACAAGTTTGCGACCAAATTAACATCCCTAGTGATGAATTGGGAATTACTAAGCCTTTTCACCATTACATATCTTGAGTTAGTGTGTACCAATTTGGACCATAACACATTACACGCATATTCACACAGCATCTCACCTTCAAAGTAGTCTTCGCTGCCAGAATCCAGGGACTGTTCAAGTTCTGTAGGGGTTCTAGCATAGTCTTCATCTGCATACACAAATATAAGGAGTTGTTACCTCAATGACAAAGCCGGCGGCAAGATAAGCTGCCTCCGAGGAGCCTTTATTGAAATATAGAGTCGTATTTATTAGCACTCTGTCTCATACTCTCCTCCCTCTCTCTCTCTCTCAGCGTGAAATGAACAAATTATTCCACTGGATTGTGCTCGTAAAATTCCCAAATTCGGGGAAAACAGCCAAAACAACATAACATTACCTACTACCAATTAGAAAACAAAAAAGCCAGAAAAACATATCATGAACACAAAAATATACAGAAAACAACAAGCGACATGGATTGCAACGAGAAGACCTTCGTAGAAGCCCAGAGGAGTTCAGGTTATCCCAAATGGCACGAATCCTTTGGGGGTTTTCTCCAGTTTACATATGCTTGCACATTCTCTCATCAAACAGTAACCCCACGCGACGTCGTTCCGTTTGTTCTTTCTCCATTTCTTCTCTCTGTAATGGAAGCTGTCTTTTCAACTTCACAGGCTTTTTCTGCAGCTACTTTGTGTGCGCAAATTGCAGACAATGGCGCCACAACTATAGCTATACGTTTAATTACTAATAAGCCCTTTATTCATGTCCGTTTGGTGCGATGCAAAGAATAACTTTTTTTTTTTTTTTGTCAACCAAAATATACGTTTTATTTTTATTTTTGGTCAAATAATGCCCTTTGTCTTGTTTTCCGTGTGAAATGATTTTGATGCGAACGAGTGTCGCGGGCTAAAAAATGCATACAATCGGGCTAGGCGGGCTAGGCTAAGGGAAGCGGCGCAAGGCCCGACTCAATAGAAGGGACCCGCGATATGGTTGAAGTAGGATTGGCAAGAATTGAAAGATATTGTCCTACTTTTATCAAGATACTCAAGATATTCAAGATGAGTGTGAATCTTTGCAAGATTCACCAAGATTTACTTTTTGTTCTTTTATTTTGCGGTGATGGATGAACTACTGGCAAGATTATTGAGTGATTTTAGGTAATATTTAAAATACATTAAAACACATGTATATAGAAGTACTACTGCACATTTATATATTTCAGGGGACCAACTTCCAGTTGAGTCAACCAAGTCAAGTCAACTACACACACTTTAATTTTTCTAGATGCTAACTGTGTTTACTAGGAATCATCACATGCTTTGAAGATTATTGAATTATATTAGTATAAATTAAAGTGAAAACACAGCGAGTTGAATGTATTTATTTATTGGTTGACTTAATATATCTAAATCGAATCGTTTAGATATTTTTTATCCAGATAGGAGATCACTTATATTCATGGGAGAACCGCAATGAATCATACTATATCTTATCGAGCTGTTATAATTTATAAGTATGAATATACATATGACATCTATTTTAATTTGATGTCATACCTTGTTTTTTTGAACTAATAATGAATTCTCTATATTACATAAGAACAGTACATGTCGATCGCATAATAATTAATTTTATAATCATTGATTACATTTAACACACATGTTTTTCTACTAGTGAAAAACCAATTATACAATACAGCTTTGAATATTACCACAATCCTAAGAAAAACAAGCACCATTACCAAACTATCTCCCAACAACACAACCAAAATCAATAAAAATTAACACCAACAAGACTGATAGAATCAGTCTCTTATTACTACAATCTCACCCTAAAATTTTACCTCAAATCATTGGAACACGAGATGAAACACATATTCATACCTCGATCATCAATCGGTGCAACAACGGTACATAAAATACTTCTCCATTGGACGAGTACACTCCGTGCAAACGACCATCTCCGGGATATCATCCACCCCCGGAAGAATAAGACGGTTGCAATGCTCCGCCGTGTGATGCCCGGCTAAGTAGTCATGCAACGCCACCACGAACCCCCTTTCCCGAGCTTCATCGGCCCACGTCCCGTACTCCACTAAAGCTTCATTCATTGCAACACCTTTAGCCCTAGCCATTTGACCAACCCCAATTCCACCCCCTTGGCTAAAAATAGCCCACCCTTCTTCACTCCCACCAAATGTGAGCACATTCAACACCTCACTTAAAATGTGATCACCTTTCTCTGTTGTGGTCGGGATTTTCGCGCCATGATGGAGCTTCGAGTACATCATGCTTTCGATTCTGGTCCAGAAATACCAAGTCGGCGTGGGGTCGGTCCAAATGTGGGTGCGACCAGCTACCGTTTCGCGCAGCCTTTTAGCGCGTTCGATGCTCGTATTCTTGCCTACGTACACCATCTCTAATTTGACTCGTGCAATATTCGCCACGTCTCTTGCCATTGTCACGAAGTCATGGATCCATTGCATGTTTTCGCCACCGTACAAGCAGATGACACTATTGTCATTCATCTGAAAAACTAGTCATCATCAAAATCTACACAATATAACAAACACTTTTTCAAACAGTATCAGTTGTTCGAAAGAAAGGTATTAGTTGTTTCAATGAAAAGTATTAGTTGTTTTCACTAAACAGTATTAGTTCCCAAATGACAATTTGAGCTAGTAAATCGCACGCGCTTACCCAATTCAATATGTTCTGATCAATACCATCCACTACAAGCTGAAGTCTCCATTCCTCATGATCCCACAAAGCCAATTCTTGCTTCTGAGTGAAAGGATAAGCCGAGTTACCCCATATCCAAACCATGTGGTTAGCATTCGAGCTAGCTAACTTGCCCTGAGGATCAATCGCCACAAGAATCGGCTTCTTGGAAAATCCCCAAACGCGCTTGATGTACTCCGCGACAGCTGGCTCTAGCAACCTCAGGTGGTGCAACGCGTACCATGGCATTTTCGACTGCAACTCCTCAAACTTGTACTCGTGCTGCTCGTCGTGTACTATTGCCTTCTCCACCAACGGAAGCCACACGATGTCGTAGTGATACTCTGGCCTTCTCCTTGATTCTTGATAAATTTGGCCAAGTATGAGAATCTCATCATGGGAAATTTCAAGATCTGATATTAGTAACAACACTGTCTTTCCTCTTAGTGCTTCAACTCCCACCTACAAACACATATGCAAATAAAAAACATAGACATTATAAAAGAATCAAAGACAAATATTGAATATAAATACATGTACATACCTTGATTGTCCTGTTATTACCAACTTCAAGTGGAAGTAAATCATCCTTCAAGTATATTATGTGCTTCAGTACTCTCTGGTTGTCCAAGTGAGGCGTAGTCTCGAACAAATGCACGAGCATTTGATAGTATTCGTCGTGTTTCTTCTTTCCTTCACAAAATTAAACCACACAACCTCTTATAACATCATACGCGGGAAAATACATTTTTTGTCCTGTAACTTTGACCCATTTTGATCTTGGTCCTACTAACTTACGGTTTTTGATCTTGGTCCTGTAACTTTACAAAATTTGATTTTTTTCATCCTGTCATCGGCTATTGCAGGTGACAGGACTAAAAAGTCGTTTTTTTTTAAGTTACAGGACTAAAATCAAAATCTATTGTATGTTCTAACAACAATGCTAAATCGCTCACCGATGTATCGATAGCAGTGATCAAGCTGTGTTTTGAGGCTATCTTGAATGCTAGCAATCTTGTGAGCTAAGCTCGAAAGCTCCCATGTTTCCGAAGTTAAAGAAGCCACCCTGCAGTTTTCAGATCAAGAAATCAGATCAACACTTGATTTAAGACACAAAAGATTGATCCTTTGATCCTAAATGAGTATTCGATTGCTTACGCTTTCCCCAATCCAAGAACTTCTGTAACCTGAGATGAACAAGCAACCAAGCTTCTTATGATCCAGTAAACAGCCATGGGGATGTAAGTTGAAGCAGCAATGACGGGCTCAGCATCTTTCGATATGTACTTTGATGGCAAACTACGAAACTCAGCAATGTGCCTAGTTAGTTCCAATGAGACTTTGATTAGGCCGTTGATTGTTTCGAATCTTGGTTTCAGGACATCGGAGTGGCCGTTGATGATGTCTGGAAACTGCTTCAAGACGGCGACTGATTTGGCCAGGGGGTCGTCGAGGAAGAGGCTGGCGACGAGCCAGAACTGGCCGTAGATGATGGAGAATGAAGCTAAGGCTATCGCTGCTTTATCGTCCCACGCGTAGTTTTCGAGCATGTTGAGAATCTCCATTGCTGATGCGTGGTTTTCTCCTCCGGAACACCTGCTTGAGAGCTGATGGGGGTTGAATTTGTTAGCTATCCGTTAGTAAAAGGATTAAAATAGCTCTAATGAGTTGAAAAGATGGGAGTCGTGCCACTTTTTGTACTTTCTGAGACGTGTAGAAGTTCATCCGTGTGGATTTTGAGCTTCTAGATGCCATGGAGAGAGGGAGAGTTTCGTCTTATAAAGAAAAGAACGGGGTAACGTTTCGTTAGTAAAAGGACTAAGATAACTCTAATGAGTTGAAAAGATGCGGGTTGTGCCACTTTTTATACGTTCTGAGACGTGTAGAAGTTCATCCGTGTGGATTTCGAGCTTCAATATGCCATGGAGAGAGGCATAATTTTGTCTTGTAAAGAAAAGAACGGGGTAAAGATTCCTTAGTAAAAGGACTAAAATAGCCCTAATGAGTTGAAAAGATGTGAGTTCTGCCTCTTTCCAAACGTGTTGAGACGTGTTAAAACTCAATTGTATGGGTTTCGAGCTTCTACACGTTACAGAGAGAGGTAGAACTCCGTCTTATACAACAAAAGGAAAAAAAAGAAGGGCCTTATTAAAAGGACTAAAATAGCACTAATGAGTTGAAAAGATGAGAGTACTGCCTCTTTCTACACGTGTTGAGAAGTGTAAAAGTTCAATTGTGTGGATTTCAAGATTCCACATGTCATGCACAGAGAGGCAGAACTTCGTCTTACACAAAAAAAAGAACGTGGAAAATGATGAACTTTTACGAATAAAGCAATAGAATCATTAAACATGAACCTAGTGAAGTTTATTTAACAAAGATTCAAGATCAACCTCACAGGAAATCTTGTTCAACACAAAAGCCAATGCATCCTGGAGGCCATCAAACCCAGTCAAGGCTGCAGTTTCGTCGCGTATTTCGTCGTTCTTCCGTGAGCCCTGATCATGAACAACACCAACAAGTTAAACAAGTTGAAAAACAGCCATGAAAATCAAGAATAACAAATCAAGAAACACACATACATTCAGAATTCCATCAATGCCAGGAGACACAAGATGCATGATATCCTTAACAATGACAAGGATAGATTCTGCGTCGATCACGCGTCCATCGTAAGCATGAGTCGCCTGGATTTGCTTACTGAGTGCACTGTCATCGGAAAACATTGAAGGACGATTGCGAATCATTGCCTGATTCTTGGCTGGTACAACACTTGCCATTTCTTTTTGAATTCTTGATTTCTCTCTGTTTTTCTCTGTTTTCACATTTGCATGGTGTTTTATTAGGCAATGCAAGCAATATATAGTGAGCAGTAAGGGAATAAAGCTATGGTGGATCTAGTTCCTTGCTTGTACGGTGGTGTAAATAACTAAAGCCTTTTCCAATCTGGATAAGGGAATTTCATTTATGGCCCTCATGCAACTTTCCTTAATAAGTAAAGAGTATCATAGCATTAGTAGGGTGTGAAATTATCCAATCATACTTTTGGATTCGAGATTATTCATTAAGGTCTAGTTTGCTTAGCTGGACTGAATTAATTAGTTACGATAGAAGGTAGGATTGATTAAAAATGGATTGATTTAACTAAATTATTTAAATTAAGATATGCGTTGGTAGGATTGCATCTTTTAATTTTGTACCGAAAAATTAATATTTGTATTTAGATCGAGGGATTAGATGGGATATCTACTGAAATGTCATAAATACCTCCACATAGGATAGACTATGTCATTTTAAGTAGGCTTAATTGCAAATAAAATCACCACTTTTCAAGGAATTGCAATTTAATCTAAAGTTTTTGATAATTGCAAATTAATCACCACCTTTAAATATTGTTGCAAGTTAGGCTTATGGGCGATTCTCTTTGTGCCTGTTTATTTTACATGACAATTCTAATAGGTTTTTCGTTCGTAAAATGATGATATTTAGATTAAGGGGTGACTATATCGATTGGTCATATCAAATTCGGGCACAAAAAATAGTGTTAATAAGTTTAATTTGCAACAATACTTAAAAGAAATGATTTATTTGCAACTTTCTAAAGGTTCAGATTAAATTGCAATTCCTTGAAAAGTGGTGATTTTATTTGCAATTAAGTCTTTTAAGTACAAATACGAGGACAATATTGTAATACTGTATTCACAACTGATTTTGTCCCACCTTCCAATTGAGATATGACTGTCTCTCAATTTAAGAATTAAATATATTTTTGTACTCGAACTGAAAATATATCATGAGCTCTCATCTAGCGAACCAAAACTGATTACTTAAGATTAAACTGTTAATACCGGCCTATCCCAATCTATCCCCTAAGGGGGCGTTTGGTTCACGGGATTGAATTGATTATGTATGATAGGATTGAGTAGGATTGAGTAAGATTAAATTGATTGGACTGAATTTGTTTGAATCAAGATATGTGTTTGAATTGTAGGATTGAAGTGAGAGATTAGATGTGATACCTATTGAAATGTCATAAACACCTTGAAATTGAATTGAAACAACACTTCATTCTTGAGAATCTATTCAAACAATAGAAGAACAATTTATAATATTGCACTTGAGATATGTTCTATCACACCTTTCACGTGAGACACACATATCCCTTCATGGAGAGATTTGATACATTTTTCACTCGGGCTTGAAGCATATCATGGGCCCTCATCCCACAAACTAAATAGTAGATTAATTGAAATTAAAATCCTAATTTAAACCTATACCAATCAATCCCGCGAACCAAACGGGCCTAAGCAAATGGAGCCGAAAAGTTTGTCTTAACTACTAGATTCGACATAGTTAAGAGAAAAGATGAAACGTGTGAACAAAAAATGCAACTCATTGCAATCATAGTTGGAGTTGATTTAAATTTGATTCAAATAATTAAAAATACTCGGAACATAAATTTTAGAAGTTACTCCCTCTTTTTTTTTTTTTTAAATAGATGCCAGGATATATTTTTTTTCTAAAATTAATTTTAATTAATATTATTTAAATATTCTTAACAATAAATACTATTGGTTGAAAAATTAAACACACAACACATTTGTAGGAAGGTAAAGTATAGTGTGAACAAGTTTCACGGTGAAACTGGTTAAGGAGTGTGACTTATATTACTAAAGAGTGTGACTTATATTACTAAAGAGTGTGATTTTTTACTATAAAGGTTGTAACTTTTTACTATAAAAAGTATTGCTCATAAAAGTGAAGGGTGTGACTTATATAATAACAAAGACGTCGTAGTGAAAACTGCAGAATGTGACTTATATTACTAAAGAGTGTGACTTATATTACTACAGAGTATTTCTGTAAAAAAAAATCAGTTTCACGGTGAACAAGTTTCACAGCATACCAACTCTTGTAGGAATTTTGAAATTTAAAATTACAATATTAAAGATAAATATGAGATAAAAATCAGAACGATATCTATTTCACAAATAATTCAAAATGCTAAAACGACATGCAAATAAAAAAGCAGGGAATACAATTTTTTGTAAATGCACTAGTATCGTTAACTAATTTAACTGCCATAGTTTCTTTTGCATTAAAATAAAAATAGTAATTCAGGTAGATAAACAATGGATGTATGCTACACACGCAATGTTGAATGGGTCACTTTTATCATTTTATTCAAATAATATGAAAGAAAAGGAGAAAAACATAAAGAAAAGGGGAAGCGTGCATAGGATGCTTCTTTGTAATAGTAAGTATTTCTTAATATTGTAGTATAATAATACTCTCTCCATCCTAATTTTAATTGTCCAAATACTATAGATACGGAGATTAAGAAAATGTGAGAAATAATAGTATTAAATGATATAAAATAGGTAAAATGAGTTTGATGGTGAGGTATTGTGAGTGTAAAATGAGTTTGATGGAAGAAAATAATAATATTAAATAATATTGAAAGTTGTTTTATTTTTTTTTAGAAAATGATCAAACAAAATAAAGATGATTATTTATGAAAAGTAAGCAATTAAAATTAAAACGGAGATAGTAACTAACAAATCCATTTCCCAAGGCATTTATGACGTCAGAACTCAGAAGTACCTTTAGCTAAATGACAATTTTTCTTGCATCATCATCAAATAAAGAGAAGCTATAGTTCTTTTCTTAGCTTAAGCAAAAGCAAAAGGGGTGTTCAAATGTGGAAATCCAATCATCTTTTACTGTTTGTGATGTTAGCAGCAAAAATGGTTTAGCAGTTATATTATCCCAAACTCTTTAATTTCTTATTTTGATTATGATGTTATGTACAAATTATTTCGTTGATAAATGATCGGGATTAAATCTAAAATGGTCTCATAACTTATCACTTTTTTTGAAATGGCAAGAAAGTTTGACAAATAAAATTAGTCCTAATTTTTTTCGAATTGTACAATTTTATCCCCAAAATTTGCCGGCGGCTCGGAACAACACAAAACAACATCGTTTCGTGTCATACGTAACTCATGTGCGCCTTCAAATTGGGAATTTTCGGCTAGCTGTTGACTGGGCGCGACGTGTCATGCTGACAAGGCTTTAATAGCCAATAAAAAAAACCTGTCAGCACATGAGCTGCTCATTAAAAAAAATTAAAATTTAAAATTTTAAACAAAACATTAAAAATTAAAAACGTTTTCAGATCAATAAAATATTTTTTTTTAAAATGAATTACAACAAGAGGATCGTTTCATTCAATTTCTTAGCAATGCCCTCCATATTTGTTGCCTCCTCTCTCTGTCAATTAATCCTTTTCACAATCCACGTATTATTTGTTTTGCCCTCTCACACAAAGGTGCATCAACCCAACGAAAAAACTTACAATATCCACCAATCTACAAAAATTGAAAGAAGAATTTTGTGTTTTATATTGACTTCAACCTGGAAATATGAATTCACATAATCAAATAGGTGACATGAAGTAACAGTCCTCAATAACAATGCTCTCCAATATATTAGGCTCTTGTATGTTATACTGTATTTGGATTTTATGATGCATTAGAACCTCATAGGATGCAAAAGGAAAATGAAGTATGACCTCAATATTCAATCTGCTAGTGATCACTTTGTCTGGAATTTTGGCCGCAAGTATAGGCCAATATCTGCATAAAGCTTGGCGTACCTACGCAAAATGAAGATGTATCAATCATTATTGTAGGAGTTGAGAGAGCATGTAAAATAACATGGTCATTCATGTTGTTTGATCATAAACTTATTTTAGGGAAACATATCTCTCAAATACAAAATCAAGAAACATTATATGTTATATATATAATGAACTTGAAATGCGGAGCCCAAGCGGACGAATGCATATATTAAGTGAAAAGGTCAAATGGTGCTTAATCGTCCAATCACTTACTGTTTTTATCAGAGGCCATGTGGGCTTAAGGGGAAGATCCTTCAAAGACCTAATAGGAGGCTTGTAATCTAGCAACATTTCAATACAAGCTTGGGTTGCATTTGCTAATGAAACAGGATTATATCCTCCTTCATGCGCCATAACAATCTTGCCTCTTGCAAATTTCATCAACTGGATACACAAACATAATCAATAGCGTTTAACTTTATAATCACATTTTGAGGAATTAGGCAAAAGATGATGTTTGGTTGAATAACCAAATGGATAAATTCTAACCTTGTAAAGCATGACCGAATAACCATACGGACTTAAACAAGAACCTCCAATGGGATCACCTATGGCTGTTCCAAAAAATAATAGAGGTCCTAAAGTCAATAATCAGCCTTGATTTCATAGCATGTTACACTACACCAAGTTTAACAGAGGAACATGAGATGCATAAAAAATGAGAAATGCAATGAAATAGGAATTTATTTCTAACCTGCATCAAATCCTGCTGTTATAATAATCAAATCGGGATCAAATTCCTTAGCCAGGGGAAGTAATATGTGATCCCAAACAGCAAAATAGTCAGCATCTCCAACCCCACCACCTTCCCAGGGGACATTTATATTGTATCCTGCACCTAGCCCTTCTCCCATCATTTTATACGACCCATCATTACCTTCAGGATAGAACATCCCAGAATCATGCCTGATTATAACAAAAACGTTAAGTTGCAAACTATAACTAGCAAAACAAATAAATGATACAAGACTAAAACATGAATACCTATGCACGGAGAAGACTAGCACTCGAGGATCCTTGTAGAACATCTTTTGAGTACTATTTCCGTGATGTACATCCCAATCAACTATCAAAATTTTCTTGATACCCAACTCGGACTACAATTTACAATGGAATGAAATTTTAAAATTAACATAAGTATCAAATTTTCAAAGAAAAACTTCGGAAAACTTTATCTAGCTCTCACCCTTTCGTTCAAAATAACACTTGTGGCAATAGCAACATTATTCAATAGGCAAAAACCCATTGGTTCAGATTCTTTTGCATTATGCCCAGGTGGCCTTACTATAGCAAATGCTGAATCCAATTCCCCTTTAGCAACTTGCTCTGCAGCCTATACATGCATAATTAAGCTTACAGAAAACTCAAGAAAGATACCATGTTGCAATTAACTAATAATGATCAATAACAAATTTCATCTTGAAACGTAATGAAATTCAAAAAGGTATGCAGATGATATCTCTAATTCCAAAACTTTTCATGTTAATGAAAAAGATGCCAAGCATCATGGTTCACGGAGAATAAATTTCTATAGTTACTGATCTCAAATAAACCAAATAATACAGGAAGCACATGCAAAAAAAAAGTGTCCATACAAGCATACATATCTGCATACACAAATATAAGGAGTTGTTACCTCAATGACAAAGCCGGCGGCAAGATAAGCAAGATAAGCTGCCTCCGAGGAGCCTTTATTGAAATATAGAGTCGTATTTATTAGCACTCTGTCTCATACTCTCCTCCCTCTCTCTCTCTCTCAGCGTGAAATGAACAAATTATTCCACTGGATTGTGCTCGTAAAATTCCCAAATTCGGGGAAAACAGCCAAAACAACATAACATTACCTACTACCAATTAGAAAACAAAAAAGCCAGAAAAACATATTATGAACACAAAAATATACAGAAAACAACAAGCGACATGGATTGCAACGAGAAGACCTTCGTAGAAGCCCAGAGGAGTTCAGCTTATCCCAAATGGCACGAATCCTTTGGGGGTTTTCTAGGTGGGTTCCTCCAGGTTGCATATGCTTGCACATTCTCTCATCAAACAGTTACCCCACGCGACGTCGTTCCGTTTGTTCTTTCTCATTTTCTTCTCTCTGTAATGGAAGCTGTCTTTTCAACTTCACAGGCTTTTTCTGCAGCTACTTTGTGTGCGCAAATTGCAGACAATGGCTCCACAACTATAGCTATACGTTTAATTACTAATAAGCCCTTTATTCATGTCCGTTTGGTGCGATGCAAAGAATAACCTTTTTTTTTGTCAACCAAAATATACGTTTTATTTTTATTTTTGGTCAAATAATGCCCTTTGTCTTGTTTTCGGTGTGAAATGATTTTGATGCGAACGAGTGTCGCGGGCTAAAAATGCATACAATCGGGCTAGGCGGGCTAGGCTAAGGGAAGCGGCGCAAGGCCCGACTCAATAGAAGGGACCCGCGATATGGTTGAAGTAGGATTGGCTAGAATTGAAAGATATTGTCCTACTTTTATCAAGATACTCAAGATATTCAAGATGAGTGTAAATCTTTGCAAGATTCACCAAGATTTACTTTTTGTTCTTTTATTTTGCGGTGATGGATGAACTACTGGCAAGATTATTGAGTGATTTTAGGTAATATTTAAAATACATTAAAACACATGTATATAGAAGTACTACTGCACATTTATATATTTCAGGGGACCAACTTCCAGTTGAGTCAACCAAGTCAAGTCAACTACACACACTTTAATTTTTCTAGATGCTAACTGTGTTTACTAGGAATCATCACATGCTTCGAAGATTATTGAATTATATTAGTATAAATTAAAGTGAAAACACAGCGAGTTGAATGTATTTATTTATTTATTGGTTGACTTAATATATCTAAATCGAATCGTTTAGATTTTTTTTATCCAGATAGGAGATCACTTATATTCATTGGAGAACCGCAATGAATCATACTATATCTTATCGAGTTGTTATAATTTATAAGTATGAATATACATATGACATCTATTTTAATTTGATGTCATACCTTGTTTTTTGAACTAATAATGAATTTTCTATATTACATAAGAACAGTACATGTCGATCGCATAATAATTAATTTTATAATCATTGATTACATTTAACACACATGTTTTTCTACTAGTGAAAAACCAATTCTACAATACAGCTTTGAATATTACCACAATCCTAAGAAAAACAAGCACCATTACCAAACTATCTCCCAACAACACAACCAAAATCAATAAAAATTAACACCAACAAGACTGATAGAATCAGTCTCTTATTACTACAATCTCACCCTAAAATTTTACCTCAAATCATTGGAACACGAGATGAAACACATATTCATACCACGATCATCAATCGGTGCAACAACGGTACATAAAATACTTCTCCATTGGACGAGTACACTCCGTGCAAACGACCATCTCCGGGATATCATCCACCCCCGGAAGAATAAGACGGTTGCAATGCTCCGCCGTGTGATGCCCGGCTAAGTAGTCATGCAACGCCACCACGAACCCCCTTTCCCGAGCTTCATCGGCCCACGTCCCGTACTCCACTAAAGCTTCATTCATTGCAACACCTTTAGCCCTAGCCATTTGACCAACCCCAATTCCACCCCCTTGGCTAAAAATAGCCCACCCTTCTTCACTCCCACCAAATGTGAGCACATTCAACACCTCACTTAAAATGTGATCACCTTTCTCTGTTGTGGTCGGGATTTTCGCGCCATGATGGAGCTTCGAGTACATCATGCTTTCGATTCTGGTCCAGAAATACCAAGTCGACTTGGGGTCGGTCCAAATGTGGGTGCGACCAGCTACCGTTTCGCGCAGCCTTTTAGCGCGTTCGATGCTCGTATTCTTGCCTACGTACACCATCTCTAATTTGACTCGTGCACTATTCGCCACGTCTCTTGCCATTGTCACGAAGTCATGGATCCATTGCGTGTTTTCGCCACCGTACAAGCAGATGACACTATTGTCATTCATCTGAAAAACTAGTCATCATCAAAATCTACACAATATAACAAACACTTTTTCAAACAGTATCAGTTGTTCGAAATAAAGGTATTAGTTGTTTCACTGAAAAGTATTAGTTGTTTTCACTGAACAGTATTAGTTCCCAAATGACAATTTGAGCTAGTAAATCGCACGCGCTTACCCAATTCAATATGTTCTGATCAATATCATCCACTACAAGCTGAAGTCTCCATTCCTCATGATCCCACAAAGCCAATTCTTGCTTCTGAGTGAAAGGATAAGCCGAGTTACCCCATATCCAAACCATGTGGTTAGCATTCGAGCTAGCTAACTTGCCCTGCGGATCAATCGCCACAAGAATCGGCTTCTTGGAAAATCCCCAAATGCGCTTGATGTACTCCGCGACAGCTGGCTCTAGCAACCTCAGGTGGTGCAACGCGTACCATGGCATTTTCGACTGCAACTCCTCAAACTTGTACTCGTGCTGCTCGTCGTGTACTATCGCCTTCTCCACCAACGGAAGCCACACGATATCGTAGTGATATTCTGGCCTTCTCCTTGATTCTTGATAAATTTGGCCAAGTATGAGAATCTCATCATGGGAAATTTCAAGATCTGATATTAGTAACAACACTGTCTTTCCTCTTAGTGCTTCAACTCCCACCTACAAACACATATGCAAATAAAAAACATAGACATTATAAAAGAATCAAAGACAAATATTGAATATAAATACATTTACATACCTTGATTGTCCTGTTATTACCAACTTCAAGTGGAAGTAAATCATCCTTCAAGTATATTATGTGCTTCAGTACTCTCTGGTTGTCCAAGTGAGGCGTAGTCTCGAACAAATGCACGAGCATTTGATAGTATTCGTCGTGTTTCTTCTTTCCTACACAAAATTAAACCACACAACCTCTTATAACATCATACGCGGGAAAATACATTTTTTGTCCTGTAACTTTGACCCATTTTGATCTTGGTCCTACTAACTTACGGTTTTTGATCTTGGTCCTGTAACTTTACAAAATTTGATTTTTTTCATCCTGTCACCGGCTATTGCAGGTGACAGGACTAAAAAGTCGATTTTTTTTTAAGTTACAGGACTAAAATCAAAATCTATTGTATGTTCTAACAACAATGCTAAATCGCTCA
The DNA here is from genome assembly GCA_037126765.1 of Stenogyne calaminthoides. Taxonomy (NCBI): domain Eukaryota; kingdom Viridiplantae; phylum Streptophyta; class Magnoliopsida; order Lamiales; family Lamiaceae; genus Stenogyne; species Stenogyne calaminthoides. Next base: position 182,832 of record JBBCBC010000041.1, read on the forward strand.
CCGATGTATCGATAGCAGTGATCAAGCTGTGTTTTGAGGCTATCTTGAATGCTAGCAATCTTGTGAGCTAAGCTCGAAAGCTCCCATGTTTCCGAAGTTAAAGAAGCCACCCTGCAGTTTTCAGATCAAGAAATCAGATCAACACTTGATTTAAGACACAAAAGATTGATCCTTTGATCCTAAATGAGTATTCGATTGCTTACGCTTTCCCCAATCCAAGAACTTCTGTAACCTGAGATGAACAAGCAACCAAGCTTCTTATGATCCAGTAAACAGCCATGGGGATGTAAGTTGAAGCAGCAATGACGGGCTCAGCATCTTTCGATATGTACTTTGATGGCAAACTACGAAACTCAGCAATGTGCCTAGTTAGTTCCAATGAGACTTTGATTAGGCCGTTGATTGTTTCGAATCTTGGTTTCAGGACATCGGAGTGGCCGTTGATGATGTCTGGAAACTGCTTCAAGACGGCGACTGATTTGGCCAGGGGGTCGTCGAGGAAGAGGCTGGCGACGAGCCAGAACTGGCCGTAGATGATGGAGAATGAAGCTAAGGCTATCCCTGCTTTATCGTCCCACGCGTAGTTTTCGAGCATGTTGAGAATCTCCATTGCTGATGCGTGGTTTTCTCCTCCGGAACACCTGCTTGAGAGCTGATGGGGGTTGAATTTGTTAGCTATCCGTTAGTAAAAAGATTAAAATAGCTCTAATGAGTTGAAAAGATGGGAGTCGTGCCACTTTTTGTACTTTCTGAGACGTGTAGAAGTTCATCCGTGTGGATTTTGAGCTTCTAGATGCCATGGAGAGAGGGAGAGTTTCGTCTTATAAAGAAAAGAACGGGGTAACGTTTCGTTAGTAAAAGGACTAAGATAACTCTAATGAATTGAAAAGATGCGGGTTGTGCCACTTTTTATACGTTTTGAGACGTGTAGAAGTTCATCCGTGTGGATTTCGAGCTTCTATATGCCATGGAGAGAGGCATAATTTTGTCTTGTAAAGAAAAGAACGGGGTAAAGATTCCTTAGTAAAAGGACTAAAATAGCCCTAATGAGTTGAAAAGATGTGAGTTCTGCCTCTTTCCAAACGTGTTGAGACGTGTTAAAACTCAATTGTATGGGTTTCGAGCTTCTACACGTTACAGAGAGAGGTAGAACTCCGTCTTATACAACAAAAGGAAAAAAAGAAGGGCCTTATTAAAAGGACTAAAATAGCACTAATGAGTTGAAAAGATGAGAGTTCTGCCTCTTTCTACACGTGTTGAGAAGTGTAAAAGTTCAATTGTGTGGATTTCGAGATTCCACATGTCATGCACAGAGAGGCAGAACTTCGTCTTACACAAAAAAAGAACCTGGAAAATGACGAACTTTTACGAATAAAGCAATAGAATCATTAAACATGAACCTAGTGAAGTTTATTTAACAAAGATTCAAGATCAACCTCACAGGAAATCTTGTTCAACACAAAAGCCAATGCATCCTGGAGGCCATCAAACCCAGTCAAGGCTGCAGTTTCGTCGCGTATTTCGTCGTTCTTCCGTGAGCCCTGATCATGAACAACACCAACAAGTTAAACAAGTTGAAAAACAGCCATGAAAATCAAGAATAACAAATCAAGAAACACACATACATTCAGAATCCCATCAATGCCAGGAGACACAAGATGCATGATATCCTTAACAATGACAAGGATAGATTCTGCGTCGATCACGCGTCCATCGTAAGCATGAGTCGCATGGATTTGCTTACTGAGTGCACTGTCATCGGAAAACATTGAAGGACGATTGCGAATCATTGCCTGATTCTTGGCTGGTACAACACTTGCCATTTCTTTTTGAATTCTTGATTTCTCTCTGTTTTTTTCTGTTTTCACATTTGCATGGTGTTTGATTAGGCAATGCAAGCAATATATAGTGAGCAGTAAGGGAATAAAGCTATGGTGGATCTAGTTCCTTGCTTGTACGGTGGTGTAAATAACTAAAGCCTTTTCCAATCTGGATAAGGGAATTTCATTTATGGCCCTCATGCAACTTTCCTTAATAAGTAAAGAGTATCATAGCATTGGTAGGGTGTGAAATTATCCAATCATACTTTTGGATTCGAGATTATTCATTAAGGTCTAGTTTGCTTAGCTGGACTGAATTAATTAGTTACGATAGAAGGTAGAATTGATTAAAAATGGATTGATTTAACTAAATTATTTAAATCAAGATATGCGTTGGTAGGATTGCATCTTTTAATTTTGTACCGAAAAATTAATATTTGTATTTAGATAGAGGGATTAGATGGGATATCTACTGAAATGTCATAAATACCTCCACATAGGATAGACTATGTCATTTTAAGTAGGCTTAATTGCAAATAAAATCACCACTTTCAAGGAATTGCAATTTAATCTAAAGTTTTTGATAATTGCAAATTAATCACCACCTTTAAATATTGTTGCAAGTTAGGCTTATGGGTGATTTTCTTTGTGCCTGTTTATTTTACATGACAATTCTAATAGGTTTTTCGTTCGTAAAATGATGATATTTAGATTAAGGGGTGACTATATCGATTGGTCATATCAAATTCGGGCACAAAAAATAGTGTTAATAAGTTTAATTTGCAACAATACTTAAAAGAAATGATTTATTTGCAACTTTCTAAAGGTTCAGATTAAATTGCAATTCCTTGAAAAGTGGTGATTTTATTTGCAATTAAGTCTTTTAAGTACAAATACGAGGACAATATTGTAATACTGTATTCACAACTGATTTTGTCCCACCTTCCAATTGAGATATGACTGTCTCTCAATTTAAGAATTAAATATATTTTTGTACTCGAACTGAAAATATATCATGAGCTCTTATCTAGCGAACCAAAACTGATTACTTAAGATTAAACTGTTAATACCGGCCTATCCCAATCTATCCCCTAAGGGGGCGTTTGGTTCACGGGGTTGAATTGATTATGTATGATAGGATTGATTAGGTTTGAGTAAGATTAAATTGATTGGACTGAATTTGTTTGAATCAAGATATGTGTTTGAATTGTAGGATTGGAGTGAGAGATTAGATGTGATACCTATTGAAATGTCATAAACACCCTGAAATTGAATTGAAACAACACTTTATTCTTGTGAATCTATTCAAACAATAGAAGAACAATTTATAATATTGCACTTGAGATATGTTCTATCCCACCTTTCACGTGAGACACACATATCCCTTCATGGAGAGATTTGATACATTTTTCACTCGGGCTTGAAGCATATCATGGGCCCTCATCACACAAAGCAAATAATAGATTAATTGAAATTAAAATCCTAATTTAAACCTATACCAATCAATCCCGCGAACCAAACGGGCCTAAGCAAATGGAGCCGAAAAGTTTGTCTTAACTACTAGATTCGACATAGTTAAGAGAAAAGATGAAACGTGTGAACAAAAAATGCAACTCATTGCAATCATAGTTGGAGTTGATTTAAATTTGATTCAAATAATTAAAAATACTCGGAACATAAATTTTAGAAGTTACTCCCTCTTTTTTTTTTTTTAAATAGATGCCAGGATATATTTTTTTTCTAAAATTAATTTTAATTAATATTATTTAAATATTCTTAACAATAAATACTATTGGTTGAAAAATTAAACACACAACACATTTGTAGGAAGGTAAAGTATAGTGTGAACAAGTTTCACGGTGAAACTGGTTAAGGAGTGTGACTTATATTACTAAAGAGTGTGACTTATATTACTAAAGAGTGTGATTTTTTACTATAAAGGTTGTAACTTTTTACTATAAAAAGTATTGCTCATAAAAGTGAAGGGTGTGACTTATATAATAACAAAGATGTCGTAGTGAAAACTGAAGAGTGTGACTTATATTACTAAAGAGTGTGACTTGTATTACTACAGAGTATTTCTGTAAAAAAAAATCAGTTTCACGGTGAACAAGTTTCACAGCATACCAACTCTTGTAGGAATTTTGAAATTTAAAATTACAATATTAAAGATAAATATGAGAAAAAAATCAGAACGATATCTATTTCACAAATAATTCAAAATGCTAAAAAGACATGCAAATAAAAAAGCAGGGAATACAATTTTTTGTAAATGCACTAGTATCGTTAACTAATTTAACTGCCATAGTTTCTTTTGCATTAAAATAAAAATAGTAATTCAGGTAGATAAACAATGGATGTATGCTACACACGCAATGTTGAATGGGTCACTTTTATCATTTTATTCAAATAATATGAAAGAAAAGGAGAAAAACATAAAGAAAAGGGGAAGCGTGCATAGGATGCTTCTTTGTAATAGTAAGTATTTCTTAATGTTGTAGTATAATAATACTCTCTCCGTCCTAATTTTAATTGTCCAAATACTATAGATACAGAGATTAAGAAAAAAATAAGAAATAATAGTATTAAATGATATAAAATAGGTAAAATGAGTTTGATGGTGGGATATTGTGAGTGTAAAATGAGTTTGATGGAAAAAAATAATAATATTAAATAGTATTGAAAGTTGTTTTATTTTTTTTTAGAAAATGACCAAACAAAATAAAGACGATTATTTACGGAAAGTGACCAATTAAAATTAAGACGGAGAGCGTAACTAACAAATCTATTTCCCAATGCTTTTATGACGTCAGAACTCGGAAGTACCTTTAGCTAAATGACAATTTTTCTTGCATCATCATCAAATAAAGAGAAACTATAGTTCTTTTCTTAGCGTAAGCAAAAGCATAAAAGGTGTTCAAATGTGGAAATCCAATCTTCTTTTACTGTTTGTGATGTTAGCAGCAAAAATGGTTTAGCAGTTATATTATCCCAAACTCTTTAATTTCTTATTTTGATTATGATGTTATGTCCAAATTATTTCGTTGATAAATGATCGGGATTAAATCTAAAATGATCTCATAACTTATCACTTTTTTTTGAAATGGCAAGAAAGTTTGACAAATAAAATTTGTCTTAATTTTTTTCGAATTGTACAATTTTATCCCCAAAATTTACCGGCGGCTCGGAACAACACAAAACAACATCGTTTCGTGTCATACGTAACTCATGTGCGCCTTCAAATTGGGAATTTTCGGCTAGCTGTTGACTGGGCGCGACGTGTCATGCTGACAAGGCTTTAATAGCCAATAAAAAAAACCTGTCAGCACATGAGCTGCTCATTAAAAAAAAAAAAATTAAAATTTAAAACAAAACATTAAAAATTAAAAACGTTTTCAGATCAATAAAATATTTTTATAAAAATGAATTACAACAAGAGGATCGTTTCATTCAATTTCTTAGCAATGCCCTCCATATTTGTTGCCTCCTCTCTCTGTCAATTAATCCTTTTCACAATCCACGTATTATTTGTTTTGCCCTCTCGCACAAAGGTGCATCAACCCAACGAAAAAACTTACAATATCCACCAATCTACAAAAATTGAAAGAAGAATTTTGTGTTTTATATTTACTTCAACCTGGAAATATGAATTCACATAATCAAATAGGTGACATGAAGTAACAGTCCTCAATAACAATGCTCTCCAATATATTAGGCTCTTGTATGTTATACTGTATTTGGATTTTATGATGCATTAGAACCTCAGAGGATGCAAAAGGAAAATGAAGTATGACCTCAATATTCAATCTGCTAGTGATCACTTTGTCTGGAATTTTGGCCGCAAGTATAGGCCAATATCTGCATAAAGCTTGGCGTACCTACGCAAAATGAAGATGTATCAATCATTATTGTAGGAGTTGAGAGAGCATGTAAAATAACATGGTCATTCATGTTGTTTGATCATAAACTTATTTTAGGGAAACATATCTCTCAAATACAAAATCAAGAAACATTATATGTTATATATATAATGAACTTGAAATGCGGAGCCCAAGCGGACGAATGCATATATTAAGTGAAAAGGTCAAATGGTGCTTAATCGTCCAATCACTTACTGTTTTTATCAGAGGCCATGTGGGCTTAAGGGAAAGATCCTTCAAAGACCTAATAGGAGGCTTGTAATCTAGCAACATTTCAATACAAGCTTGGGTTGCATTTGCTAATGAAACAGGATTATATCCTCCTTCAAGCGCCATAACAATCTTGCCTCTTGCAAATTTCATCAACTGGATACACAAACATAATCAATAGCGTTTAACTTTATAATCACATTTTGAGGAATTAGACAAAAGATGATGTTTGGTTGAATAACCAAATGGATAAATTCTAACCTTGTAAAGCATGATCGAATAACCATACGGACTTAAACAACAACCTCCAATGGGATCACCTGTGGCTGTTCCAAAAAAATAATAGAGGTCCTAAAGTCAATAATCAGCCTTGATTTCATAGCATGTTACACTACACCAAGTTTAACAGAGGAACATGAGATGCATAAAAAATGAGAAATGCAATGAAATAGGAATTTATTTCTAACCTGCATCAAATCCTGCTGATATAATAATCAAATCGGGATCAAATTCCTTAGCCAGGGGAAGTAATATGTGATCCCAAACAGCAAAATAGTCAGCATCTCCAACCCCACCACCTTCCCAGGGGACATTTATATTGTATCCTGCACCTAGCCCTTCTCCCATCATTTTATACGACCCATCATTACCTTCAGGATAGAACATCCCAGAATCATGCCTGATTAATACAAAAACGTTAAGTTGCAAACTATAACTAGCAAAACAAATAAATGATACAAGACTAAAACATGAATACCTATGCACGGAGAAGACTAGCACTCGAGGATCCTTGTAGAACATCTTTTGAGTACTATTTCCGTGATGTACATCCCAATCAACTATCAAAATTTTCTTGATACCCAACTCGGACTACAATTTGCAATGGAATGAAATTTTAAAATTAACATAAGTATCAAATTTTCAAAGAAAAAACTTTGGAAAACTTTATCTAGCTCTCACCCTTTCGTTCAAAATAACACTTGTGGCAATAGCAACATTATTCAATAGGCAAAAACCCATTGGTTCAGATTCTTTTGCATTATGCCCAGGTGGCCTTACTATAGCAAATGCTGAATCCAATTCCCCTTTAGCAACTTGCTCTGCAGCCTATACATGCATAATTAAGCTTACAGAAAACTCAAGAAAGATACCATGTTGCAATTAACTAATAATGATCAATAACAAATTTCATCTTGAAACGTAATGAAATTCAAAAAGGTATGCAGATGATATCTCTAATTCCAAAACTTTTCATGTTAATGAAAAAGATGCCAAGCATCATGGTTCACGGAGAATAAATTTCTATAGTTACTGATCTCAAATAAACCAAATAATACAGGAAGCACATGCAAAAAAAAAAGTGTCCATACAAGCATACATATCTGCATACACAAATATAAGGAGTTGTTACCTCAAAGACAAAAGCCGGCGGCAAGAAATAAGCTGCCTCCTTCAGGAGCCTTTATTGAAATATAGAGTCGTATTTATTAGCACTCTGTCTCATACATCTCCTCCATTTACTCACTAAAACACACTCTCAACATTGTAGATCTCTGCAAACTCCATTGCCAGCTTAAAATCGTGAAATGAACAAATTATTCCACTGGATTGTGCTTCCCCAAATAATTAAATACAACTAAAATTCCCAAATTAAACAAAAAGATAACATTACCTACTACCAATTAGAAAACAAAAAAAAACCAAAAAACATACCTACTATGAACACAAAAAAATACAGAAAAACAACAAGCGACATGGATTGCAACGAGAAGACCTTCGTAGAAGCCCAGAGGAGTTCAGGTTATCCCAAATGGCACGAATCCTTTGGGGGTTTTCTAGGTGGGTTCCTCCAGGTTGCATATGCTTGCACATTCTCTCATCAAACAGTAACCCCACGCGACGTCGTTCCGTTTGTTCTTTCTCCATTTCTTCTCTCTGTAATGGAAGCTGTCTTTTCAACTTCACAGGCTTTTTCTGCAGCTACTTTGTGTGCGCAAATTGCAGACAATGGCGCCACAACTATAGCTATACGTTTAATTACTAATAAGCCCTTTATTCATGTCCGTTTGGTGCAATGCAAAGAATAACCTTTTTTTTTTTTCAACCAAAATATACGTTTTATTTTTTTTTTTGGTCATTAAATTTTAATTTAATATTTTTTACAGTTTATTTTACCAGACCCTTTACCCCTACTAAATAACCCGTCCTAATGGTTCATGATTCCCCGACCTAAATGGGTCATGATTTATGATTCATAATTTAGAATTTAGGGTTCATGGTTCATTCAAATTTAAATTGAATCTAATTGTTGCACACAAGAATCACTCAAATAACAAAGTGTAGTAATTAATATAATTTTGAGTGATAATTTTATAAATTTTTATGTCTAAAGTAAAAAAAGGAATTTGAATCGTGTGTATGTGTAAATCCAAAAAAGTAATGACATTTTGTGTAATATTGTGGATATTGTGAGAAAAAAGTTTATGAAGGATTTTCTATTTTTAGGGTGTTCATGTTATCTCGATGCGAATCGAGGATTTTGAGAAAAAAGATATTGTCCCATTTTGATTCTTGCAAGATCCAAGATTTGGCAAAATCCACAATATTTGGCAAGATATGCAAGATCCATAAGATTACTCTAGTTTTATTATTTATTTGTTAGATATATTTGCTAGATTTGGTCCTTTTTAGATTAGGTTTAGTCCTTTTACTTTATAAATAGTTCTGTACGTTTTTTGAGAAGGGAATCAATGAAAAAAGTATAACTTTTCTTAGCAAATTGTTGCTAAAACCAATCGTTCTCTCTGCTGGCTTTGAAAGGCAGCATCGATTTTATATTCGTTCTCCTCCTAGCTAACGCATGCTAGAAGGCAATTTATCTCTGCTCCCAAATCGCGGTTCTAATCATTATCGTGGAACGCTCGAATAAGAAAAAGTGTGCAAATTATTATGGAATGGAAGGAGCAGTAAAGTGATTTTGATTTGAACTTTTAACTATGATTGAAATTTGATTTTACGTCAAAACCAATGTGTTCAAATTTATGAAGTTGTATAATTATAGTATTATTATTGAATGTGATTATCAGGATTAATCATTTATGGTTACCTAATTGTTAGTTATAAGTTATAACCAATATCATCTTATAAATACCGAGTACATAGTAAGCTACATTCACACACAAATATTACAATCTAAGGTACTAAACCTTCATTCTATCTTTCAACAAGCTCTCAGATTTCATAAAATTATTGAAATATGGCCTCTTACTCTTCAAAACATCCCAAACAACCTACAAATATTCTTGATTTCAAATTATTTAATCCAAATATCAAAATCCAATAATTACCCAACTCTTAATATCACAAGTCTTCTTCAGTTTCCAATTCCTCTTATTTTCTTTTTCAGATCCTAAATCACTATAATTAATTTAATCATTTAAATCTTGGCATATACTAACTATTTTTTAATTTATAGGTGAAAAAAAAGATTTGAGGCACTTGAGTTGTTGGCACAATCGCACGTAAATTTATCATCATTTGAGGAGGTTTCTTCTTTTTCTTCTTTAAAATTCTCTCAATTCTAATTACTATATATATATTATAGTACAATCATTTAAATTCTGATACATTAAATTTTTAAATAAATATATATATGTAACTGGCTAGCTCGTTATTTTTTTTGGAGAAGGTTTATATGTGAATTGATTTATCAGACACCATCATACTATTAACTTGTAGAAACTAATACTATAGCAACTATAGTATTAATTTCTAAAATAATAATATGAGTGGTCTTATAAAAAACCATTCATCTGAAACTTTGCCTATTTTCTGTTTAAAATTGCTTTTAGTTTCTTGTAGCAACATGCATGTACAATTTATTTTAAAAATAGGATATATCTTATCAGTATAACATACTTTTAATGTTTTTTTAGTGATGGCAATTTACTGGGAAATATGTTATGTGGCGTTAATATTGATGATTCAAGCTCATACCAATGCAAGCGATGATATTTCGATATATATATATACCAGAGCTTGGCAGCACGATCAACGTCACGACGAGGAGTTTTAAGGGAATTTTAGGTTAAATCGGGCCATTATTCCAGGTATATAATAAGTATTAATTACTTAAATTCATAATATTTTTGTGTATTATAATATTTCACATGAGTATCAGTTAAATAGTGAATCGAACCTAGCTAATAGTATCTATTTTCGAATTTATTCACCTCCCCTGCTGTTAATTCTCCAAATGAACCATTATCATAGATTTTTTTTTTTTTTTGAGAAATAAAAATGAATTGCATTGAACGAGTATAAGGGTACTCAAATCCTGAAATATATCATGTATTCATTCTTAATTTTTCTAGATGCTAACTGTGTTTACTAGGAATCATCACATGCTTCGAAGATTATTGAATTATATTAGTATAAATTAAAGTGAAAACACAGCGAGTTGAATGTATTTATTTATTTATTGGTTGACTTAATATATCTAAATCGAATCGTTTAGATTTTTTTTATCCAGATAGGAGATCACTTATATTCATTGGAGAACCGCAATGAATCATACTATATCTTATCGACCTGTTATAATTTATAAGTATGAATATACATATGACATCTATTTTAATTTGATGTCATACCTTGTTTTTTGAACTAATAATGAATTTTCTATATTACATAAGAACAGTACATGTCGATCGCATAATAATTAATTTTATAATCATTGATTACATTTAACACACATGTTTTTTCTACTAGTGAAAAACCAATTCTACAATACAGCTTTGAATATTACCACAATCCTAAGAAAAACAAGCACCATTACCAAACTATCTCCCAACAACACAACCAAAATCAATAAAAATTAACACCAACAAGACTGATAGAATCAGTCTCTTATTACTACAATCTCACCCTAAAATTTTACCTCAAATCATTGGAACACGAGATGAACACATATTCATACCACGATCATCAATCGGTGCAACAACGGTACATAAAATACTTCTCCATTGGACGAGTACACTCCGTGCAAAAACGACCATCTCCGGATATCATCCACCCCGGAAGAATAAGACGGTTGCAATGTTCCGCTTGTGTGATGCCCGGCTAAGTAGTCATGCAACGCCACCACGAACCCCCTTTCCCGAGCTTCATCGGCCCACGTCCCGTACTCCACTAAAGCTTCATTCATTGCAACACCTTTAGCCCTAGCCATTTGACCAACCCCAATTCCACCCCCTTGGCTAAAAATAGCCCACCCTTCTTCACTCCCACCAAAAGTGAGCACATTCAACACCTCACTTAAAATGTGATCACCTTTCTCTGTTGTGGTCGGGATTTTCGCGCCATGATGGAGCTTCGAGTACATCATGCTTTCGATTCTGGTCCAGAAATACCAAGTCGGCGTGGGGTCGGTCCAAATGTGGGTGCGACCAGCTACCGTTTCGCGCAGCCTTTTAGCGTTCGATGCTCAAGTATTCTTGCCACGTACACCATCTCTAATTTGACTTCGTGCACTATTACCGCCCACGTCTCTTGCCATTGTCACGAAGTCATGGATCCATTGCATGTTTTCGCCACCGTACAAGCAGATGACACTATTGTCATTCATCTGAAAAACTAGTCATCATCAAAATCTACACAATATAACAAACACTTTTTCAAACAGTATCAGTTGTTCGAAATAAAGGTATTAGTTGTTTCACTGAAAAGTATTAGTTGTTTTCACTGAAGAGTATTAGTTCCCAAATGACAATTTGAGCTAGTAAATCGCACGCCGCTACCCAATTCAATATGTTCTGATCAATATCATCCACTACAAGCTGAAGTCTCCATTCCTCATGATCCCACAAAGCCAATTCTTGCTTATGAGTGAAAGGATAAGCCGAGTTACCCCATATCCAAACCATGTGGTTAGCATTCGAGCTAGCTAACTTGCCCTGCGGATCAATCGCCACAAGAATCGGCTTCTTGAAAATCCCCAAACGCAGCTTGATGTACTCATGACAGCTGGCTCTAGCAACCTCAGGTGGTGCAACGCGTACCATGGCATTTTTCACTGCAACTCCTCAAACTTGTACTCGTGCTGCTCGTCGGTGTACTATCGCCTTCTCCCACCAACGAAGCCACACGATATCGTAGTGATACTCTGGCCTTCTCCTTGATTCTTGATAAATTTGGCCAAGTATGAGAATCTCATAATGGGAAATTTCAAGATCTGATATTAGTAACAACACTGTCTTTCCTCTTAGTGCTTCAACTCCCACCTACAAACACATATGCAAATAAAAACATAGACATTATAAAAGAATCAAAGACAAATATTGAATATAAATACATTTACATACCTTGATTGTCCTGTTATTACCAACTTCAAGTGGAAGTAAATCATCCTTCAAGTATATTATGTGCTTCAGTACTCTCTGGTTGTCCAAGTGAGGCGTAGTCTCGAACAAATGCACGAGCATTTGATAGTATTCGTCGTGTTTCTTCTTTCCTACACAAAATTAAACCACACAACCTCTTATAACATCATACGCTGAAAATACATTTTTGTCCCCAAAACTTGACCCATTTTGATCTTGGTCCCTACTAACTTACGGTTTTTGATCTTGGTCCTGTAACTTTACAAAATTTGATTTTTTCATCCCGTCACCGGCTATTGCAGGTGACAGACTAAAAATCGATTTTTTTAAATTCTGGACTAAAATCAAAATCTATTGTATGTTCTAACAACAATGCTAAATCGCTCACCGATGTATCGATAGCAGTGATCAGGCTGTGTTTTGAGGCTATCTTGAATGCTAGCAATCTTGTGAGCTAAGCTCGAAAGCTCCCATGTTTCCGGGTTAAAGAAGCCACCCTGCAGTTTTCAGATCAAGAAATCAGATCAACACTTGATTTAAGACACAAAAGATTGATCCTTTGATCCTAAATGAGTATTCGATTGCTTACGCTTTCCCCCAATCCAAGAACTTCTGTAACCTGAGATGAACAAGCAACCAAGCTTCTTATGATCCAGTAAACAGCCATGGGGATGTAAGTTGAAGCAGCAATGACGGGCTCAGCATCTTTCGATATGTACTTTGATGGCAAACTACGAAACTCAGCAATGTGCCTAGTTAGTTCCAATGAGACTTTGATTAGGCCGTTGATTGTTTTGAATCTTGGTTTCAGGACATCGGAGTGGCCGTTGATGATGTCTGGAAACTGCTTCAAGACGGCGACTGATTTGGCCAGGGGGTCGCCGAGGAAGAGGCTGGCGACGAGCCAGAACTGGCCGTAGATGATGGAGAATGAAGCTAAGGCTATCGCTGCTTTATCGTCCCACGTGGTTTTTCGAGCATGTTGAGAATCTCCATTGCTGATCGTGGTTTTCTCCTCCGGAACACCTGCTTGAGAGCTGATGGGGGTTGAATTTGTTAGCTATCCGTTAGTAAAAGGATTAAAATAGCTCTAATGAGTTGAAAAGATGGGAGTCGTGCCACTTTTTTGTACTTTTACGAGGCGTGTAGAAGTTCATCCGTGTGGATTTTGAGCTTCTAGATGCCATGGAGAGAGGGAGAGTTTAAGCCTTATAAAAGAAAAGAACGGGTAACGTTTAGTTAGTAAAGGACTAAGATAACTCTAATGAGTTGAAAAGATGCGGGTTGTGCCACTTTTTATCGCTAAGACGTGTAGTTCATCCGTGTGGATTTCGAGCTTCTATATGCCATGGAGAGAGGCATAATTTTGTCTTGTAAAGAAAAGAACGGGGTAAAGATTCCTTAGTAAAAGGACTAAAATAGCCCTAATGAGTTGAAAAGATGTGAGTTCTCGCCTCTTTCCAAACGTGTTGAGACGTGTTAAAACTCAATTGTATGGGTTTCGAGCTTCTACACGTTACAGAGAGAGGTAGAACTCCGTCTTATACAACAAAAGGAAAAAAAAGAAGGGCCTTATTAAAAGGACTAAAATAGCACTAATGAGTTGAAAAGATGAGAGTTCGCCTCTTTTCTACACGTGTTGAGAAGTGTAAAAAGTTCAATTGTGTGGATTTCGAGATTCCACATGTCATGCATGCAGAGAGGCGTAACTTCGTCTTACACAAAAAAAAAACGTGGAAAATGACGAACTTTTTTCTTAATAAAGCAATAGAATCATTAAACATGAACCTAGTGAAGTTTATTTAACAAAGATTCAAGATCAACCTCACAGGAAATCTTGTTCAACACAAAAGCCAATGCATCCTGGAGGCCATCAAACCCAGTCAAGGCTGCAGTTTCGTCGCGTTTTCGTCGTTCTTCCGTGAGCCCTGATCATGAACAACACCAACAAGTTAAACAAGTTGAAAAACAGCCATGAAAATCAAGAATAACAAATCAAGAAACACACATACATTCAGAATTCCATCAATGCCAGGAGACACAAGATGCATGATATCCTTAACAATGACAAGGATAGATTCTGCGTCGATCACGCCGTCCATCGTAAGCATGAGTCGCCTGGATTTGCTTACTGAGTGCACTGTCATCGGAAAAACATTGAAGGACGATTGCGAATCATTGCCTGATTCTTGGCTGGTACAACACTTGCCATTTCTTTTTGAATTCTTGATTTCTCTCTGTTTTCTCTGTTTTCACATTTGCATGGTGTTTTATTAGGCAATGCAAGCAATATATAGTGAGCAGTAAGGAATAAAGCTATGGTGGATCTAGTTCCTTGCTTGTACGGTGGTGTAAATAACTAAAGCCTTTTCCAATCTGGATAAGGGAATTTCATTTATAGCCCTCATGCAACTTTCCTTAATAAGTAAAGAGTATCATAGCATTGGTAGGGTGTGAAATTATCCAATCATACTTTTTGGATTCGAGATTATTCATTAAGGTCTAGTTTGCTTAGCTGGACTGAATTAATTAGTTACGATAGAAGGTAGAATTGATTAAAATGGATTGATTTAACTAAATTATTTAAATCAAGATATCGTTGGTAGGATTGCATCTTTTAATTTTTGTGCCGAAAAATTAATATTTGTATTTAGATCGAGGATTAGATGGGATATCTACCGAAATGTCATAAATACCTCCACATAGGATAGACTATGTCATTTTAAGTAGGCTTAATTGCAAATAAAATCACCACTTTCAAGGAATTGCAATTTAATCTAAAGTTTTTTGATAATTGCAAATTAATCACCACCTTTTAAATATTGTTGCAAGTTAGGCTTATGGGTGATTTTCTTTGTTACTGTTTATTTTACATGACAATTCTAATAGGTTTTTCGTTAAATAAAATGATGATATTTAGATTAAGGGGTGACTATATCGATTGGTCATATCAAATTCGGGCACAAAAAAATAGTGTTAATAAGTTTAATTTGCAACAATACTTAAAAAGAAATGATTTATTTGCAACTTTCTAAAGGTTCGAGATTAAATTGCAATTCCTTGAAAAGTGGTGATTTTATTTGCAATTAAGTCTTTTTAAGTACAAATCGAGGACAATATTGTATCTTGTATTCACAATTATTTTTGTCCCCACCTTCCAATTGAGATATGACTGTCTCTCAATTTAAGAATTAAATATATTTTTGTACTTTCGAACCTAAAATATATCATGAGCTCTTATCTAGCTTAACCAAAACCGATTACTTAAGATTAAACTGTTAATCTGTCGCCTATCCCAATCTATCCCTAAAGGCGTTTGGTTCACGGGATTGAATTGATTATGTATGATAGGATTGAGTAGGATTGAGTAAGATTAAATTGATTTGGTGAATTTGTTTGAATCAAGATATGTGTTTTGAATTGTAGGATTGAAGTGAGAGATTAGATGTGATACCTATTGAAATGTCATAAACACCCTCGAAATTGAATTGAAACAACACTTCATTCTTTTGAATCTATTCAAACAATAGAAATAATTTATAATATTGCAGACTTGAGATATGTTCTATCCCACCTTTCACGTGAGACACACATATCCCTTCATGGAGAGATTTGATATATTTTCCACTTTCGGCTTGAAGCATATCATGAACCCTCATCACACAAACCAAATAATAGATTAATTGAAATTAAAATCCTAATTTAAACCTATACCAATCAATCCCTTGAACCAAACGGGCCTAAGCAAATGGAGCCGAAAAGTTTGTCTTAACTACTAGATTCGACATAGTTAAGAGAAAAGATGAAACGTGTGAACAAAAAAATGCAACTCATTGCAATCATAGTAGGAGTTGATTTAAATTTGATTCAAATAATTAAAAATACTCGGAACATAAATTTTAGAAGTTACTCCCTCTTTTTTTTTTTTTAAATAGATGCCAGGATATATTTTTTTTAAAATTAATTTTAATTAATATTATTTAAATATTCTTAACAATAAATACTATTGGTTGAAAAAATTAAACACACAACACATTTGTAGGAAGGTAAAGTATAGTGTGAACAAGTTTCACTATGAAACTAGTTAAGAGTGTGACTTATATTACTAAAAAAAATGTGACTTATATTACTAAAGAGTGTGATTTTTTTACTATAAAGGTTGTAACTTTTTACTATAAAAAAGTATTGCTCATAAAAGTGAAGGGTGTGACTTATATAATAACAAAGATATCGTAGTGAAAACTGAAGAGTGTGACTTATATTACTAAAGAGTGTGACTTATATTACTACAGAGTATTTCTGTAAAAAAAAATCAGTTTCACGGTGAACAAGTTTCACAGCATACCAACTCTTGTAGGAATTTTGAAATTTAAAATTACAATATTAAAGATAAATATGAGATAAAAATCGAATCGATATCTATTTCACAAAATAATTCAAAATCTTTAAAATCGATATTAAATAAAAAAGCAGGGAATACAATTTTTTGTAAATGCACTAGTATCGTTAACTAATTTAACTGCCATAGTTTCTTTTGCATTAAAATAAAAATAGTAATTCAGGTAGATAAACAATGGATGTATGCTACACACGCAATGTTGAATGGGTCACTTTTATCATTTTATTCAAATAATATGAAAGAAAAGGAGAAAAAACATAAAAAAAAGGGGAAGCGTGCATAGGATGCTTCTTTGTAATAGTAAGTATTTCTTAATGCTGTAGTATAATAATACTCTCTCCGTCCTAATTTTTAATTCTTTACAAATACTATGAATCTGAGAGATTAAAAAAAAAAGAAATAATAATATTAAATGATATAAAATAGGTAAAATGGATTTGATGGTGGGATATTGTGAGTGTAAAATGAGTTTGATGGAAAAAAATAATAATATTAAATAGTATTGAAAGTTGTTTTATTTTTTCTTAGAAAATGACCAAACAAAATAAAGACGATTATTTACGGAAAAGTACCAAATTAAAATTAAGGCGGAGAGTGTAACTAACAAATCCATTTCCCAATGCTTTTATGACGTCAGAACTCAGAAGTACCTTTAGCTAAGTGACAATTTTTCTTGCATCATCATCAAATAAAGAGAAGCTATAGTTCTTTTCTTAGCTTAAGCAAAAAGCAAAAAGCAAAAGGGGTGTTCAAATGTGGAAATCGAATCATCTTTTACTGTTTGTAATGTTAGCAGCAAAAATGGTTTAGCAGTTATATTATCCCAAACTCTTTAATTTCTTATTTTGATTATGATGTTACTGTCCAAATTATTTAGATTGATACATGATCGGGATTAAATCTAAAATGGTGCTCATAACTTATCACTTTTTTTTTTGAAATACAAAGAAAGTTTGACTAATAAAATTAGTCCTAATTTTTTTCGAATTGTACAATTTTAGCCCCAAAATTTGTCGGCGGCTCGGAACAACACGAAACAACATCGTTTCGTGTCATACGCAACTCATGCGCGCCTTCAAAATGGGAATTTTATTTTAGTCATTTTCTTTCTTTGTAGCGATGTGTCATCGACAAGGATTTAATAGCCAATAAAAAAACACAATCAAGACATAAGTCGCTCATTAAAAAAAAAAAAAAATTTAAAATTTAAAACAAAACATTAAAAATTAAAAACGTTTTCAGATTAATAAAATATTTTTAAAAAAAATGAATTACAACAAGAGGATCGTTTCAGTCAATTTCTTAGCAATGCCCTCCATATTTGTTGCCTCTTCTCTCTGTCAATTAATCCTTTTTATTATTTGTTTTGCCCTCTCGCACAAAGGTGCATCAACCCAACCAAAAAACTTACAATATCCACCAATCTACAAAAATTGAAAGAAGAATTTTTTTAACATCGACTGAATTTGGACCAACAAACACTCACATAACACCATTGATCGATATATCGATTTTCAATTCTGCAGGAAATTGAAAAAAAAATACCGCAATGAACACAACGATTAATATAAATCGCCCTAATTGAATCCGTTGAACCCTAAATCAATTGCAAAAATTCTCATAATCAATTCAATCCCCTGAACTATAAATTAACACCCAATTCAATATAAATCACACACAATACATAAATGAGATTCTTACAGGTAGTTTTTGCACCCGTAAAACCGTCGCTCGACGTTGGCTTCTTTCCAACAGGTGTCCATCGTTGCCACCCTATGACAATAACATCTCACCTCTCGCGAACTTCCACTATGTTGGGACTTGGGACATTTCAATTGCAGAATCTTCGCCTTGGGGAAAATTGTTAGGGTTTCAATCGGTGGCACTTCGAAGAGAGTTGGGGAAGAAGACGACTAAGATTGGTGAATGGACAACAAGATTTTTTACTGTGTTAATTTGGGTAAGACAATTTTTGGATTTTTTTGGAATTTTTGGGAAAACGATGATTTTCGGGATTTTTTGGGGTTTAGGGTAATTTTAATATATTGATTTAGTTTATTATTATGGAATAATGACGTGGAATTAAAAAAGGAATTTATCTTTAAAAATAAATACATATTGTTAATATTAACACATTCAAAGAAATTCCGCAGAGTTGAAGCGCGTCGTGAGTTCTTGATGACACGAGATTTACGTCGTTCGCGTCGATTCGAAATTTGGCAATTTTGGGGCTAAAATTGTATAATTCTAAAAAATTGACTAATTTTGTTAATCAAACTTTCTTTTATTCATTTTTAAAAAAAAAGGTGATAAGTTATGAAACCATTTTGGTGATATGAAAATTCTGAAAAATAATTGACCTAATCATCAAAATTACCCCCAAAAGGTACAGAGAAAACAAAATGGCCGAGCTGATCCAACTAAGCTAACAACTCACAAGCACATACACACAATAATGCATTAAATAAGAAACTTCATTTATCTACTATAATATTCCAAGGGGGTAGGAGAGGAAACCAAAATAAAATTTTGTAACTTCACAAGTATATTCTAGCCCAGATAACAATATTTCACCCCCAATCGCGTAAAAAATTAAATAAAATAGTCAAATTTCACCAGAAATAGCTGCCCCCTGCTCATAGAACAAGTAATCAATCGAAATTCCCCTCAAATAACATCAAACAACCTAATTCATCCAAAATTTCAGGATTCCAACAATCAAGCATAAAATTAGCTGGAGAGAATTTTACCCCAATAGATTAACTTTAAGATGAATGCTGAGCTCAATAAACAGCTCATACATCTGGCCAACATCCGCCGCGTTTCCGTGCGAGTACAACACCGTTGAAGTCGCCATGGGGTACCGCACGTACAGCGCCACGATTTCCGTGCCCCGCCGCGTCGGGAGCTTCAAAACGTCGACGTTTTCCCGGTGCGGGAACGGGTGGAGCAGCAGCAGCCCCGTCGACTCGCTGGTAATCACCTTGTAACTCGGAGGCGCGGGCGGAAAAAACGCCAGCTTCGCCGCCATTGATGACGTCACCCCTCCCATCTCTCGCGCCCCGCCCCTGCTGTCAGAGCTCTGTAACTGTATCCAACTGATGATGGGAAAATATATAAATTAGCGAAGAAGGAATTGTATATAATTGTATGGAAACTGAAGGCAACAGTGGAGAGAGAAAACAGAGTATTTAGATTGAGAAGAGTGATTATGATACTGTGACCAGCTGTGATGTTTACTATTCATCAAAGCATGGCCACATATGCTTTTTTAATTACTTCCTTTTTTCGTGGTTTATTTTATTTTAGATTAAAATAAAATATATTTTGAAGCTCCTATGTGCTATTTTTGGCTTTTGCTTCTTTTTATAGGAGGGAATAAAGTAATATGTCTACTTTTATCTTTTAAAGTTTTAACCCCAAGCCCATAATGTTATTTTTGCACTTTCAGAGTGTTTTTAAGTGAGTTTTACTCTATGTTTTAAAAAACGGAACCGGAAGTTGAGTAGACGACGACCCCAAAAAGGTTGGGCCGGAGTCGGACCAGGTCGGACCAAATTAAATTGGAATCGAAATGTGGATGACATAATAAATATTATATATATATAATATGCATAATCTAAAATAAAAATCAAAATTAAAAAAAAAAATCAATGGACTGGATTGAGAAAAAAGAAAGATAAATTAATTTGGATTGAGAAATTGTTAAAAGCAAAAAGAAAAGATAAATGGGCTTGGGTTGAGATTTTAGAATAAACATAAAAAGGGCAGTCAAAATCGGGCGCCCATTTTTTTTTTTCTCTCTCGAGCGAGGATATTGTTTCTCTCTCTCTCCTTCATTTTTGTTTCTTCAATCGGCGCCTTCCCCATCCTTCTTCCCCATCCAACCATCCTTCTTCCTCATCCCAAAATCAATTAACAAATACGTATCAACAACACTTTCCCACACAATTTTTCCACTCTCTATAGTCTATATATCGATTACACCTTTTCATTAATTCAATTTACCAATTTTTTTAATCAGAAATCAAGGGTTTACAACGAATGTCGACGCGCCCGGCCGGTGGTCGCCCATACTCACTCCTCCCTCCAAAGAAACACGACATCTCCGCCACCCCACCGTCTCGGCGTCTCCGCTTGGCCTGTGACGGCTCCTCCCATCGACCCCCCTCCCCGCCTCCCCGCCGCCCCCACGCCATCCACGACCTCTCCGCCACCGGTCCCACCGCCTCCGCCATCCACGCCCACTCCGACTCCCACCACCTCCACCACCCGACCACGCCGCCGGGCCACCTCCACCTCTCCATCTGGATCCCCACTCCCAATCCCACTTTTAAAAAAAATATTATTTTAATGAAAACCGATCAAAACCGCCGGTTTAATCGGTTGATCCATTTTGACCGATTTTCAACCTAGGTTTTTTAGTTTTGCTGGCTACTGACCCAATAATGTTTTATATCTTTATTGGGCGGTTAAGCGTTCATGGTCGGACCCAAGGTTTTTTAAAATAGAGGTTTTACTTATAAAGATTTTTATATTTGAAAATAGGCATGAATAATTGTATGTTTATTTAGAAACTCAATAAGTTAATAAAATAATTGAATAAGTGGTATCGCCAAATAATTAATACTAAGTAATACAATTTCATTTTTTTATTAAGTAGTACTCCCTCCGTCCCCGAACACTTTGCAGACGATTCTTTGTTCGGCCAGTGTTTTAGCGAGCGAGTTTTTTATTACTATTTGAAATGATAAATTAATTTTAAAAAAAGCGTATGACAGAAGAGGCTAAAGACTATCATACCTCACCTTAAAAATCACTTTATTATTTCAAATAATAATAAACAATTATACACAAAAATACGAAAAAAAAGAAGTGTGTTAAGCCATCCGGAGCCGGAGAGAGTAGTTATATAATTGGATTTTCAATTCACCTTTTTGAAATTTAGAAACAAACATAATATGGAATGTTGAAATTCCAAATTCAAATCGGGAGCCTCGTAGCAAATATAGCCTAAAATTTTAAGAATTTAATAGGTCAATAAAATATGAGAAGTGTGAAGTTATATTTATGATTTATCCTGTGCAAATAAATGTATAAATCTATCTTAAAAAGTTAAATATATATTTTTTAAAAATTTAAAAGCACATTTTTGTCTTTTTCTAAATAATAAAAAGATATATAAAAAATTGTAAGTAAAACCTCGTTCTGTCATGGTACACATTCTACCTTGACCTTCTCATGCTTTGTTGTGATTATATTGGGATTCACTAATCCATCATAATAGCCGAAGATTAAGTATTAATTATTACACCTTAAATATGGGTTTTACTATTTCATTTAACCCCTAAAATGGTCAAAATTACTATAGATTTCAAGATTAATGAGCTGGTACCCAATTATTTGCAAAAATGAGTGTGGCTTCACATGTTTGTCATCTTAGAATATTTGCTCTTGTTTGTATCAAATACTAAAATGTGCAAATAACTAATATTGAACATAAATAAACCATGCACATAACTTTAGGGCCCCACAAAGTGACCCTAATGATTTTCTACATGGTCACCTCTCTTTCTATGAATATTTCATTATTCTTTTTGTAGCATCTAACATTTGAATTAGATTAGACATCAATCTAATCACTATACATGGTAAAGATGGATAAAATTAGGCCAAACTTCTTAAAATTCTACCACACAAAACTTTTGATTAGCACATATTATGAATGTAACATTTATTGATTAGTCTTTGATTAGTGCTATTTTTTCATTAATCTTTTTTATAAGCAACGGAGGAGACCGTAACCCACCATCTACTAGAGTGGACCTAGTTTCAAGTCATAAAGAAAGTTTTCGTGGGACCGACTCATCTTAAATTTTCTTCATTATTTTCATCTCAGAGCAAAGTTCTTCATTATTTTAGAACATCTCTCATTATCGAAAAGAAAAATTAAAAGAATATGTTCATCGGAGTTTCGATCGCCAGTTTCCCGTTCATCAGGTCACCAACTTTCTTGATCTTGCGGCACTAGGCATGCATCACTCCTCTTCATTATCATCGAAAAGTTATATGCATGTATTTGTAATTGATAACATGCTATCAATAAAAGATGAGTTTTAAATTTTCGTATGATACTAAGACATGAGATTTTACCCGAAAATTGACCCAAAATTTGTATGTCATGTGTAGCTAATAAGTAATACTAGTAACTTTTTTAAAAAATATACTAGCTAATAACTTCATCCAATTAGATGACAAGTATCCCCTCAAATCAATGCCTTTTTTTAATTAGGGAAACTTAAAGATTGGACAATAATCCCCTTTTTGGGGGTGCCAACTCCATTTGTGTATGTATATTTTCAAGATATACTTTTTTTATTAATTAATAAGAAATTAAGCTTAGGAATGTGCTGGTGAATTTGTGGACAGCCTTTGGTATTGAAGTTTTCTATACTATAATTTGTGAAAAGTGATACATTTTGACAAAATTGGAAAAAAAAAGAATTAATTAATTATTTTAAAAGGTAAACACATCACATATTAATCTTTGAATGTAGCAGGTATTGTTCACCATAAAGTATAATTAGCCTGCTGGATTTCCTCTTTACTCTAAAAACAATTGGTGAAACTAAGTAGTATATTATATTGATTAATTAAGCTGGGATTAGAGGGATGTTGGAAGCTTCGGATCTTGTTAATTATTAAACATTTGAGTTGGGAATTGTTAGAAAATGAGCTGTTTTAGTTGTCCAATTTATGTGCTCATCCCAAAGTGGCATAGTTTTCTACTTATAAAATTCATTTGGAGTACCATACTACTTATAAAACTCATTTAGTGTTGGGTTTCATGTTGCATGTAAGCCAATGAAAAATATGCACCATGAATACATATTTAAACTATAATATATAAAGTATAACCATAATGCATACACTAAGATTTAGGATAGATCTATTCATGATATAATTGGCTATTAAAATAGACAAAAACTTATGTGAACTCGAGTTCACCGTGAACTCGATTTTTTTAGTATCACTGTTTTGTACAAAAACTTTCATCGATATGCATAAAAATTATCAGTGTTATGCATAAAAACAATAATTATTTAGAAAATATTTTATATTTTTAAAGCGGTGAAAGTTTTTTGCATAATAACGATATTTTTTTATAAAATGATAGAGTTAAATGATAGGCGCGGTTTCATAGAGGTGTTACTCTCCATATAAGCAAAATTATATTAATTCGAATTTCCAACTTTTTTTTTTTTCTATAACAAATACTTTTATTTACACGATTCCACATGATATGATCTATTTCTAGGGATTATTGAAGCACAAACATGCTCTTTTTAGTGGGACCACATCCTTTAGTTTAATTCAATTTTAATTTTGATGAAAGAAACAATTCCAATAGTGGGCCTGAATCTGATCTGCTTTAACTTTTGATTCTTCACGTGTGCTTCGCCCACAAGGCCCACCCTGCTTCTCTTTGCAGGCTTATATCACTGGGCCCTCTTGGGCTTGTCGGCTATTATTGGATCACACTCTCTCATTCATTTTTATTTTCTTTACTTTTATTTTCTTAATTATTTTTGACGAATAATTTTACACAAATTTTCAAACATTGTATTTCAAAATACCATAGAAAATATCAAGAATAATAAATAAATAATTATTTTTACTTTTAAAATGATAAATTTTCTATTAAAATAATATTGTTTTCGAGATGATATCACACAAATTTTTGCCTCATAATTTATATTGACCTGAAATTTTCCACATGACAGTTGGTTTCAGGGGATGTAAGTAGTGTTTAATAAGAAAGAGATATTGTAGGAAGTGTGGATGATTGTATGCAAAATTAGGGCATTTGCTGAGCATAGTTAAATACTAATTAACATAATTAAACTCATGCCCGGTATTAGCAGCGGAGCTAGAGGCGATTGAGAGTCATTACACTTCTGTATTAATTACACATATGCTTTTTTGGCTGTGTAAGCAGCCACAGAGCGACAAAAGTACCTAAACTCAATTAGCAGTATAGTGGAGGACATCCAACGGCGTTTGCAACATGAGAAATTTCTTGAGTTACGACACGTATCTAGAAAGTTTAATCGAGTAGCAGATAAGTTAGCTCATTTTGCTTTTTCATCGGCTCAGCCGTACTTTTGGATTGAGATTGATTTTTATGACTGGGGTGAGAATCTGACTTGTATGGACATTAACACTTGAATGAAATAAAATCCTCTTCCTCCCAAAAAAAAAAAAAAATCTAGGGGTAAACTGCAACAATGAATTGGAAAATAATGTATCTTAAGAAGTTGTGGGGTCAACGTATGAACTTATAAAATTTAAGGGGGTAAAAGATATTTCCGAAAAACAATATGAGTGATGAATGATGATGGTCTTTAATTGCTTCAATTAAAATTGTATTTTTGTTTCTCACAATTTTTTCTTCGCTGAGTCTTCATCCATCAATGGAGGAAAATACCTTCGATCCTGTAAAATTAACAGAAAACTCTCTCTCTATTTCTTCGCATTTTCTTTTACGAATTTGTTTGCGACTTTCGATTACTTATGCCTTTTCTGTGGCTTTCATGAATCAGGAACTGATTCGCGCAATTTTCAGACTCGTCTGGGAAAGACGAGGTGCAGGTATCCCATTTTTCACAATTTATTCTTAATTAATTTTGCAAATTTCAGTTTTATTGGATTTTTTTTTATTTCCCTTTGAGCAGAGCGGGAGAAAAATCAACTATCAGAAACTGAAGCTGAGGTATAATTTGTGTTAATTCCTTCATAAATGTTTTCCCTTTCTGTTGATAATCCAATGGAAATGCATAACTATGTAAGCTTTTCGGTTATTCCGATTTGTTACAAGGATTGTATTCGCAAATTGAAAATAAAAATAAAAATGCTATGTAAGCTTTTTCCTTATACCAATTTTTTCTTCAAATTTTAATTTCTACAGGCAGGGCCAAGTACAACAAAGAGAAGTCGGCTTACTTCTGGTAAAAAAAATTACTTTCTTGATTATACTCTTTACTAGTGCACTTTTATCTTGGTTAGACTATAGAATATTGATCGCTACATTGATATTGCTCTCCTAAATAAGTCTAGTTGAGACTATAGAATGGTGGAACCAAATGGTGGATCGATGTCCTGAAAGTTTGTTGGGATATAAGCTTATAATTGCATAATTTTCATGTAAAAGAGTTAGTTAAGTGGTTTCTTATTGAAATTTTACATATTTGACACATTTGATAAGATGAATTTGACATTGTACATGATCAATACGTTTTACAATCTGCGATTTTGGAAGTTCCGTAAGTATAATTAATTTTGAAGTAGGTACAATTATTTTACCAAACTTGCTCTATGCGTGACTCAATTATGGGTCTTGACATTCTTATTGAGTCTTGAAATTGATGCAGACACAATGTTGCATTTGCTCTAGTCAGCTGATTATCATGTTCAATAATTAATTTTTCAAGTTCTATTATTTGAATGAGCTCGTTGACTCTACATTTTCACTTACAAAAACGAAGATTGCTAACGTATTTCTGTTCTATAACATAATGCAGTCAATGCAAATGCATTGAAGCTTAGCTGTGAACTACTTCGAGTTTTTGTGACAGGTTTGACAACCTAAGAACAAACCCACAAAATCTCTCAGTTTTTCAATTTTCAAACAGCTCACACGTCGCTTATTTTTGTCTTTACTGTTTTATAGAGGCTATCCAGCGTGCTGCTACCATTGCTGAAGCAGAGGGTTCTCTTAAAATAGAAGCAACTCATCTGGAGAGGATACTTCCAAGAGTTACTTTTTAGATTTTTGAGGTACCTTTTGAGCTGGGATTGTTCAATGAAGTAATAAAAAGTGTTATGTAAAATCGGATTCTCAAAAGAATTATTTGAACCCAACTGTGATATAGAAAAAGCATAAAAAATAATCTTCATATTCAATTTTTTCTTGCTAAAAGATGATTGAGAATCATTATCCTTCTTGTAATCTATGATTGTCACATATCAACATGGAGATTATTAATTGAAGCTAGTTGTTATCAATTTATGATTGTGCTCTTTTCAGGTTTATTTTCCATATCTGGTGAAATGTTGGACAATGATATGCTATTTTTCCAGGCAAGAAAATACGGCATTTTGACTTCTGATGTGCTCAACTTAAAAACTGGGAGAGCACGTTGGACAAATTTTGGGATTACGAGGATATTTAATGTGTATATTCACTTAGGAGATAGTATTAGACTGTAAGTTCTACTATCTTGGACTGAACTCATTTTACAAAGGGATATGCCTCTTTTTTGTCAGGAGTTTCTGATATCTATTACTATAGTTTGCAGATAAATTATGTATTCTGATTATGGATCTGCTAAACTTTTGAAATAAAATTTTCCGAGGTTAAGAAAGTGAACTGTTGTGTTATAACATTTGTTCTGGTGGGAAAAGAGAAGTTGGTAATTCAGGTTTGTTTTTGTTACATAGGTTAATATTAGATTACTTACACATTTTGAAATCTTCTCCTCTTATAAAAACAAGCTAAAACTTTGAGAAACAACTTACATGCTTCATATATCTCACAATGGACTGAATTGAAATCTTAATAAAATGCATCTCTAGACATAATCAACAAAATATTCAGTTTCCCTCTTATACTAATGCTTGATCTGAGATAACATGCATCTAGCATCTTTACTATTTGGCCTCTCCTTGGGGTTATCCAGAGTGCAAAAAGCAAGCTACCTTGAGAACCAACAGCATCTGCTCCTCGTACCCGCTTCCCCAACAGCTTCTGGTCGATTGCTCGTTTAGGATCCTCCGAAGTCATCACATTTCTTATCCATTGCACCAAACTCATCTCCTCTGTCTGCTGGATGAAATCATCAGATGGAAACCTTCCAGAGACGAGAACAGCAAGTAGAACACCAAAGCTGTACAGATCACACTTATCTGTGAACTTAAACGTCTGGTAATACTCTGGCGCAATGTATCCCACCGTTCCTGCTACATTTGAAGTCGTAACATGAGTATTAATATCCGGGACAGCTTTTTGCAAGCCCGAAATCTGCAATTCGGGGCTTCCATCTCATCGTCAAAGAGGACATTCAAGGGGCTTCAAATCTCTGTGGATTATCCGCGGGCTCTGGTTCATGTGAAGATACTCGATCCCTGCAGCCACCCCGAGTGCAATCTTGAATCGGGCCAACCAATTTAGCTCCCGTTTACCTTCTGCTACGTGCTTCAGATAATCTTGAAGGCTTCCGTTCTTCATGTATTCGTACACGAGGTAATGGCATTCGGGCGAGGGAGATGGGCCAGTAACGGAAGTAAATTCGGTGCCTGATTCTACCCATGGTCTGAATTTCAGACTTTATTTGGCGCATTTTCTTGTTTAGAAGCTTGCTATCTTCTTCTGTGATCTCTTCTGCATCTACAGTTGGCTGAATTATCTTCTTTACCGCAATTTCTTTCCCATCGCTTCCAGGTAAAGAGGCTTTGTAAACTTCCCCACAGCCACCTCTTCCTATAACTTGAAGTGCATTTAATCCATCTTCTTTTTCCAGGAAAGCCAAGTCCTCGGGTTTCTTGATCATCGGGCTGAAGATTGTCAAGCTCGAATCGGTTCTACGCCCTCTGATTAAGCGCATCAAGAACTTGAAAACCATGGAGAATATCCCACCAGAAAGACTACCTGCTAAAATCCCAGCTGCGAATCCAACAACCCACTGTACTACTTCCTTTTTCTTCTTCTTCTTCTTGAGATCTTGTACAGGTGCTGTCAACGGTGATGGGGCTTGGGAACTAGCCAAACTCGAAGAAGGCGCCATTGCTGAATTGGAATGGTTTCTCTGGGGATTTTCAGCGAAAATATAGCGGTTTGGGATGCTCTCTTCTTCAATCATCCCTGAGGATAAATTCTGATCTTTCATCAAAGGGACTGGACCCTCGAGTAAACTGTTGCCTGAGATGTTGATGAATCTGAGATTCCGAAACGATCTCAACGAGGCTGGCACTTTTCCGGCGAACATATTATCAGCAAGATTGAGTTTTTCCAGGTTAGGAAAGAATTTCAAGAATTTCAGATCCCCTGAAAACTTGTTTGAAGATAAGTCAAGGAACCGGAGGCCAATCAACGACGATAATCCAGATGGGATTTCGCCGGAAAACAGATTTTTGCCGAGGTTTAGCACCTCAAGCTGGTGACAAACAACGATTTGATCCGGAATTCGGTCGGAAATTTGGTTGTTTGGTAAGGAAAGCTCTTTCAGCTCAGAAAGCTCACCAATGGCAGGAGATAGTTTTCCTCTAAGATGTTGGGACTCGAAAACGATCCGAGTGGCTCTGAGAACGACCGAATTGTTTACAATTCGTCGTTCGCAGAATATTCCGGCGGAATCGCAGAGATTCCTCGCCGGAGGAGGGTGGATGCCTAAGTCTTTGTGGATATGCAGGAGGGCCTCATGATCAGAATTCAGAAGATGGAGCCTTGATTGAACATGGAGTGTTAATGTGAAGAAACAGAGGAGAAAGAAATGGGATTGGGGTGGATCCATGATCGGAATTTTACGCGGTTAGCGGGCGGCGGTCGGAGGTGGTGGAAGGCGGCGGGAGGGGAGGAGGTGGTGGTGCTTTGAGGCAGGGAGTTTGAAATGGTAGTTGGGTATATTATATTGTGGAACATAGGTGTTGACTTGACTATAAAACGTACGTGTGTGATGGGTTTATTTTGACAGTATTGGATGACTAAATTATGAAGCTTGGACAAAATGTTTCCGTGTGGAAAAATTTGCAAGTGGGGCCAATATACAGCCTAAGAATTTGGCATTGGTGGACTTTGGAATTTCCTAAAGTGACCCTATATTTTTTTCTTTCTTGTTTCCTTATTACTTTACTTTTTCTTTTTGTATATCCTATGCTATCCACACATATCAAATAATCTCCACAAGATATTTTTGCTGAATATGTGGTATAAAGTTTCCCAGAAGAAATCGGCCACGTGGTGCCATATTACTATAATTTGAATTATAATATCAATGAGCAGTTTATATATTTTAGACTTATTTTGATAATATTTTCAATTACGTATGTTAGTTCAGATGAATTACAGAAAAAGAAGAAGAAAATTTAGTTGGTATTTTCTTGAGTCTTGACCGAGGGTGTGTTTTGAAACACTTAAAATAACTTTCGTAAGATTTATTTTTAAAAAGTGAGAGGGAGGAAACTTTTAAAAATAAGTCTTCCGAAATTTCGCTTTTAAGTGTTTAAAAACACCCTTTAAGAAAAATTATCGAATTAAGTGTCAAATTTTTTGTCTGAGCATTAATTCCATACTTGACTTGGTTGACTTCTTCTCACCTAATTTTTTTTTTCCTTGTATTCCAATCACTTCGATATTTAATGTGATTTATTTTAGAATAATATTCTTCAACTACTCCCACTTTAATTTTTCTAGATGCTAACAGTGTTTACTAGGAAGTAAGAATCAGCACTTGATTCGAAGATTATTAAATTGTACTATAAAATTAAAGTGAAAACACATCGAATTGAATGCTTTGAATTTCATCGTTTTAACTTAACAAGTAGGAATTTTTCCTCGTTTTTTAATTAAATTTCCTATTATAACTTATATATTGAGCTTATGATATTTGAATTCCTGGTTTGTTGCTCAATTAAATTAAATTATTGAGAATGTTTAATTTTAAAAATATATATATATTTTACAAGTGATATATACAATAAAATATATAAGAAATTTATCTTTATCGTATTCTTGACACTAAATTTTTTGAAAATCAGATTCTTATACCAGATCTTATCGTCCCCACACCCTCGCACATATGCCACATGTTTTGTGATTCTTTGGGCTTTGATCGAAATCGGGATCTGCAGGCCTTGAGGCGCTTTCGGCCAAATCTTCGTCGGTCGGAAGCACATCTTCGATCGAGCCCCCCCTTTCCAGTAGCGCGAGAAGGCGACGACCGCCAAACGAGCTGCAAAATCATTACTTATATAATTTGAAGACAAATCTATGTTAATTTGAAGACAAACGAGCTGCAAACGAGCGCCCCCCTATAAATCATTACTTATATAATTTGAAGACAAATCTATGTTAATAAAACGATAACATGTCAGCATCGAACCCTAAACACAATAACTTATAGTAATTCAATGACATAACCTATCAGCTTTCAACCCTAAACCTGTAGAAAATACCATCTGACACACCTTGTGAAAAAATGATTTCATTGTCCTTAAGTGCATAACCGAAACCAGAACCCTAGCCTATAAAAAACTATTTCAGCAGCTGCAAAATCATTACCTATATTGTTTGAAAACAAACCTGTGTTGATAAACTATAGAAATTCCAATAGCCTACAGTAATTCAATGACATAGCCAGTCGGCTTTCAACCCTAAACCTGTAGAAAATACCATTAGCATGTCGTAAAGGAACAAGCTCCAGTTGTATTTGCACATTTTGTCCACATCAGCAACAAATTGGGTGTAGTACCACCCAATGCTATATCCATTGGTTGGAGCAAGTGCATATACAAGGACGTACAACAAGGCCAAACGGGCAAAATCCTTGCTTGTTATTTCTTTTGCTTTAAGCTGTATTTCAATTCTTCTTTTAGTTAACTTGAAGTGCAATTTTCTGTTCTCAGGGTACAATCTGTCAACAAACTCCACAACAGGTCTCTCCTTCTTTTCCAATTTCAATTTGGATATCTCCATCTACTATGCCGAAAATTAGCCGAATCAGTTCCTCGGTAATTTCTATTTTCTGGTCTCCAATACTCAGTGATGTAGTTTGCGTTCATAACTTTTCATGATTTTTTTTATGGTAGTGTTCGACCTTTTGCAAGCGCTTGCTTCCAACGATCCATTGTCAATCACCTCGAAAAGATGCTTAAATGGAGTTTTTCTTAGTTCGACCATGTGTTTTTTCATTTCCATACCCTTCAGATCCGTCACCAATCCATCCATGCACCCCCTGTAAATATCTGTTAAAACACAAATTTATTTAAGAGACAGGTCAGATGTGGTACAGCGTAAGTTAGGACACCTTGAGGATAAATCCAAACACATTACCTTTCAGCTTTCTTGGAGCAGTATTTTTCTTGACTATTTTCCGAGGCAGTTTTTTGGCGCCATTTTTTCCAACAATATTTCTGCATCTGCTTCTTCTACCAGGTGTAATCGTAGCACAAAAGGTAAATCAGTGTTAAGTAATATATATATGTGGCAGGTCCATTCGCAGGGTGGGTTCGATGTGGGTCTGGGTTTGGGCCCATTGTCATCCCTAGTCGGACTAGGAAAAACTGACTCTAACCCCCTATTTTACAAGTTTGCGACCCAATTAACATCCCTAGTGATGAATTGGGAATTACTAAGCCTTTTCACCATTACATATCTTGAGTTAGTGTGTACCAATTTGGACCATAACACATTACACGCATATTCACACAGCATCTCACCTTCAAAGTAATCTTCGCTGCCAGAATCCAGGGACTGTTCAAGTTCTGTAGGGGTTCTAGCATAGTCTTCATCTGCATACACAAATATAAGGAGTTGTTACCTCAATGACAAAGCCGGCGGCAAGATAAGCTGCCTCCGAGGAGCCTTTATTGAAATATAGAGTCGTATTTATTAGCACTCTGTCTCATACTCTCCTCCCTCTCTCTCTCAGCGTGAAATGAACAAATTATTCCACTGGATTGTGCTCGTAAAATTCCCAAATTCGGGGAAAACAGCCAAAACAACATAACATTACCTACTACCAATTAGAAAACAAAAAAGCCAGAAAAACATATCATGAACACAAAAATATACAGAAAACAACAAGCGACATGGATTGCAACGAGAAGACCTTCGTAGAAGCCCAGAAAGAGGAGTTCAGGTTATCCCAAATGGCACGAATCCTTTGGGGGTTTTCTAGGTGGGTTCCTCCAGGTTGCATATGCTTGCACATTCTCTCATCAAACAGTTACCCCACGCGACGTCGTTCCGTTTGTTCTTTCTCATTTTCTTCTCTCTGTAATGGAAGCTGTCTTTTCAACTTCACAGGCTTTTTGCAGCTACTTTGTGTGCGCAAATTGCAGACAATGGCTCCACAACTATAGCTATACGTTTAATTACTAATAAGCCCTTTATTCATGTCCGTTTGGTGCGATGCAAAGAATAACCTTTTTTTTTGTCAACCAAAATATACGTTTTATTTTTTTTTTGGTCAAATAATGCCCTTTGTCTTGTTTTCGGTGTGAAATGATTTTGATGCGAACGAGTGTCGCGGGCTAAAAAATGCATAAAATCGGGCTAGGCGGGCTAGGCTAAGGGAAGCGGCGCAAGGCCCGACTCAATAGAAGGGACCCGCGATATGGTTGAAGTAGGATTGGCAAGAATTGAAAGATATTGTCCTACTTTTATCAAGATACTCAAGATATTCAAGATGAGTGTGAATCTTTGCAAGATTCACCAAGATTTACTTTTTGTTCTTTTATTTTGCGGTGATGGATGAACTACTGGCAAGATTATTGAGTGATTTTAGGTAATATTTAAAATACATTAAAACACATGTATATAGAAGTACTACTGCACATTTATATATTTCAGGGGACCAACTTCCAGTTGAGTCAACCAAGTCAAGTCAACTACACACACTTTAATTTTTCTAGATGCTAACTGTGTTTACTAGGAATCATCACATGCTTCGAAGATTATTGAATTATATTAGTATAAATTAAAGTGAAAACACAGCGAGTTGAATGTATTTATTTATTTATTGGTTGACTTAATATATCTAAATCGAATCGTTTAGATTTTTTTTATCCAGATAGGAGATCACTTATATTCATTGGAGAACCGCAATGAATCATACTATATCTTATCGAGCTGTTATAATTTATAAGTATGAATATACATATGACATCTATTTTAATTTGATGTCATACCTTGTTTTTTGAACTAATAATGAATTTTCTATATTACATAAGAACAGTACATGTCGATCGCATAATAATTAATTTTATAATCATTGATTACATTTAACACACATGTTTTTCTACTAGTGAAAAACCAATTCTACAATACAGCTTTGAATATTACCACAATCCTAAGAAAAACAAGCACCATTACCAAACTATCTCCCAACAACACAACCAAAATCAATAAAAATTAACACCAACAAGACTGATAGAATCAGTCTCTTATTACTACAATCTCACCCTAAAATTTTACCTCAAATCATTGGACCACGAGATGAAACACATATTCATACCACGATCATCAATCGGTGCAACAACGGTACATAAAATACTTCTCCATTGGACGAGTACACTCCGTGCAAACGACCATCTCCGGGATATCATCCACCCCGAAGAATAAGACGGTTGCAATGCTCCGCCGCAGTGATGCCCGGCTAAGTAGTCATGCAACGCCACCACGAACCCCCTTTCCCCGAGCTTCATCGCCCACGTCCCGTACTCCACTAAAGCTTCATTCATTGCAACACCTTTAGCCCTAGCCATTTGACCAACCCCAATTCCACCCCTTGGCTAAAAAATAGCCCACCCTTCTTCACTCCCACCAAATGTGAGCACATTCAACACCTCACTTAAAATGTGATCACCTTTCTCTGTTGTGGTCGGGATTTTCGCGCCATGATGGAGCTTCGAGTACATCATGCTTTCGATTCGGGTCCGAAATACCAAGTCGACTTGGGGTCGGGTCCAAATGTGGGTGCGACCAGCTACCGTTTTCACGCAGCCTTTTAGCGCTTCGATGCTCGTATTCTTGCCTCACGTACACCATCTCTAATTTGACTCTTGCACTATTCGCCACGCCTCTTGCCATTGTCACGAAGTCATGGATCCATTAGCGTGTTTTTCGCCACCGTACAAGCAGATGACACTATTGTCATTCATCTGAAAAACTAGTCATCATCAAAATCTACACAATATAACAAACACTTTTTCAAACAGTATCAGTTGTTCAAAATAAAGGTATTAGTTGTTTCACTGAAAAGTATTAGTTGTTTTCACTGAACAGTATTAGTTCCCAAATGACAATTTGAGCTAGTAAATCGCACGCGCTTACCCAATTCAATATGTTCTGATCAATATCATCCACTACAAGCTGAAGTCTCCATTCCTCATGATCCCACAAAGCCAATTCTTGCTTCTGAGTGAAAGGATAAGCCGAGTTACCCCATATCCAAACCATGTGGTTAGCATTCGAGCTAGCTAACTTGCCCTGAGGATCAATCGCCACAAGAATCGGCTTCTTGAAAATCCCCAAACGCGCTTTGATGTACTCCGCGACAGCTGGCTCTAGCAACCTCAGGTGGTGCAACGCGTGCCATGGCATTTTCGACTGCAACTCCTCAAACTTGTACTCGTGCTGCTGCTCGTCAGGTACTATCGCCTTCTCCACCAACGGAAGCCACACGATATCGTAGTGATATTCTGGCCTTCTCCTTGATTCTTGATAAATTTGGCCAAGTATGAGAATCTCATCATGGGAAATTTCAAGATCTGATATTAGTAACAACACTGTCTTTCCTCTTAGTGCTTCAACTCCCACCTACAAACACATATGCAAATAAAAAACATAGACATTATAAAAGAATCAAAGACAAATATTGAATATAAATACATTTACATACCTTGATTGTCCTGTTATTACCAACTTCAAGTGGAAGTAAATCATCCTTCAAGTATATTATGTGCTTCAGTACTCTCTGGTTGTCCAAGTGAGGCGTAGTCTCGAACAAATGCACGAGCATTTGATAGTATTCGCCGTGTTTCTTCTTTCCTACACAAAATTAAACCACACAACCTCTTATAACATCATACACGCGAAAAATACATTTTTTGTCCTGTAACTTTGACCCATTTTGATCTTGGTCCTACTAACTTACGGTTTTTGATCTTGGTCCTGTAACTTTACAAAATTTGATTTTTTCATCCTGTCACCGCTATTGCAGGTGACAGACTAAAAAAGTCGATTTTTTTAAGTTACAGGACTAAAATCAAAATCTATTGTATGTTCTAACAACAATGCTAAATCGCTCACCGATGTATCGATAGCAGTGATCAAGCTGTGTTTTGAGGCTATCTTGAATGCTAGCAATCTTGTGAGCTAAGCTCGAAAAGCTCCCATGTTTCCGAAGTTAAAGAAGCCACCCTGCAGTTTTCAGATCAAGAAATCAGATCAACACTTGATTTAAGACACAAAAGATTGATCCTTTGATCCTAAATGAGTATTCGATTGCTTACGCTTTCCCCAATCCAAGAACTTCTGTAACCTGAGATGAACAAGCAACCAAGCTTCTTATGATCCAGTAAACAGCCATGGGGATGTAAGTTGAAGCAGCAATGACGGGCTCAGCATCTTTCGATATGTACTTTGATGGCAAACTACGAAACTCAGCAATGTGCCTAGTTAGTTCCAATGAGACTTTGATTAGGCCGTTGATTGTTTCGAATCTTGGTTTCAGGACATCGGAGTGGCCGTTGATGATGTCTGGAAACTGCTTCAAGACGGCGACTGATTTGGCCAGGGGGTCGCCGAGAAGAGGCTGGCGACGAGCCAGAACTGGCCGTAGATGATGGAGAATGAAGCTAAGGCTATCGCTGCTTTATCGTCCCACGCGTAGTTTTCGAGCATGTTGAGAATCTCCATTGCTGATGCGTGGTTTTCTCCTCCGGAACACCTGCTTGAGAGCTGATGGGGGTTGAATTTGTTAGCTATCCGTTAGTAAAAGGATTAAAATAGCTCTAATGAGTTGAAAAGATGGGAGTCGTGCCACTTTTTGTACTTTCTCGAGGCGTGTAGTTCATCCGTGTGGATTTTGAGCTTCTAGATGCCATGGAGAGAGGGAGAGTTTAGTCTTATAAAAAAAAAGAACGGGGTAACGTTTCGTTAGTAAAAGGACTAAGATAACTCTAATGAGTTGAAAAGATGCGGGTTGTGCCACTTTTTATACGTTCTGAGACGTGTAGAAGTTCATCCGTGTGGATTTCGAGCTTCAATATGCCATGGAGAGAGGCATAATTTTGTCTTGTAAAGAAAAGAACGGGGTAAAGATTCCTTAGTAAAAGGACTAAAATAGCCCTAATGAGTTGAAAAGATGTGAGTTCTGCCTCTTTCCAAACGTGTTGAGACGTGTTAAAACTCAATTGTATGGGTTTTGAGCTTCTACACGTTACAGAGAGAGGTAGAACTCCGTCTTATACAACAAAAGGAAAAAAAAGAAGGGCCTTATTAAAAGGACTAAAATAGCACTAATGAGTTGAAAAGATGAGAGTACTGCCTCTTTCTACACGTGTTGAGAAGTGTAAAAGTTCAATTGTGTGGATTTCAAGATTCCACATGTCATGCACAGAGAGGCGTAACTTCGCCTTACACAAAAAAAAAACGTGGAAAATGACGAACTTTTACGAATAAAGCAATAGAATCATTAAACATGAACCTAGTGAAGTTTATTTAACAAAGATTCAAGATCAACCTCACAGGAAATCTTGTTCAACACAAAAGCCAATGCATCCTGGAGGCCATCAAACCCAGTCAAGGCTGCAGTTTCGTCGCGTATTTCGTCGTTCTTCCGTGAGCCCTGATCATGAACAACACCAACAAGTTAAACAAGTTGAAAAACAGCCATGAAAATCAAGAATAACAAATCAAGAAACACACATACATTCAGAATTCCATCAATGCCAGGAGACACAAGATGCATGATATCCTTAACAATGACAAGGATAGATTCTGCGTCGATCACGCGTCCATCGTAAGCATGAGTCGCCTGGATTTGCTTACTGAGTGCACTGTCATCGGAAAACATTGAAGGACGATTGCGAATCATTGCCTGATTCTTGGCTGGTACAACACTTGCCATTTCTTTTTGAATTCTTGATTTCTCTCTGTTTTTCTCTGTTTTCACATTTGCATGGTGTTTTATTAGGCAATGCAAGCAATATATAGTGAGCAGTAAGGAATAAAGCTATGGTGGATCTAGTTCCTTGCTTGTACGGTGGTGTAAATAACTAAAGCCTTTTCCAATCTGGATAAGGGAATTTCATTTATGGCCCTCATGCAACTTTCCTTAATAAGTAAAGAGTATCATAGCATTAGTAGGGTGTGAAATTATCCAATCATACTTTTGGATTCGAGATTATTCATTAAGGTCTAGTTTGCTTAGCTGGACTGAATTAATTAGTTACTATAGAAGGTAGGATTGATTAAAAATGGATTGATTTAACTAAATTATTTAAATTAAGATATGGGTAGGATTGCATCTTTTAATTTTGTACCGAAAAAATTAATATTTGTATTTAGATCGAGGGATTAGATGGGATATCTATCTATGTCATAAATATAAATATCTCCACATAGGATAGACTATGTCATTTTAAGTAGGCTTAATTGCAAATAAAATCACCACTTTTCAAGGAATTGCAATTTAATCTAAAGTTTTTGATAATTGCAAATTAATCACCACCTTTAAATATTGTTGCAAGTTAGGCTTATGGGTGATTTTCTTTGTGCCTGTTTATTTTACATGACAATTCTAATAGGTTTTTCGTTCGTAAAATGATGATATTTAAATTAAGGGGTGACTATATCGATTGGTCATATCAAAACAAAAAATAGTGTTAATAAGTTTAATTTGCAACAATACTTAAAAGAAATGATTTATTTGCAACTTTCTAAAGGTTCGATTAAATTGCAATTCCTTGAAAAAGTGGTGATTTTATTTGCAATTAAGTCTTTTAAGTACAAATACGAGGACAATATTGTAATCTTGTATTCACAACCCATTTTGTCCCACCTTCCAATTGAGATATGACTGTCTCTCAATTTAAGAATTAAATATATTTTTGTACTTTCGAACCTAAAATATATCATGAGCTCTCATCTAGCGAACCAAAACCGATTACTTAAGATTAAACTGTTATCTACCGCCTATTCCATCTATCCCCCTAAGGGGGCGTTTGGTTCACGGGATTGAATTGATTATGTATGATAGGATTGAGTAGGATTGAGTAAGATTAAATTGATTGAACTGAATTTGTTTGAATCAAGATATGTGTTTGAATTGTAGGATTGGAGTGAGAGATTAGATGTGATACCTATTGAAATGTCATAAACACCCTGAAATTGAATTGAAACAACACTTCATTCTTGTGAATCTATTCAAACAATAGAAGAACAATTTATAATATTGCACTTGAGATATGTTCTTTCACACCTTTCACGTGAGACACACATATCCCTTCATGGAGAGATTTGATACATTTTCCACTCGGGCTTGAAGCATATCATGGGCCCCCATCCCACAAACCAAATAGTAGATTAATTGAAATTAAAATCCTAATTTAAACCTATACCAATCAATTCCGCGAAGCAAACGGGTCTAAGCAAATGGAGCCGAAAAGTTTGTCTTAACTACTAGATTCGACATAGTCAAGAGAAAAGATGAAACGTGTGAACAAAAAATGCAACTCATTGCAATCATAGTTGGAGTTGATTTAAATTTGATTCAAATAATTAAAAATACTCGGAACATAAATTTTAGAAGTTACTCCCTCTTTTTTTTTTTTTTTAAATAGATGCCAGGATATATTTTTTTTCTAAAATTAATTTTAATTAATATTATTTAAATATTCTTAACAATAAATACTATTGGTTGAAAAATTAAACACACAACACATTTGTAGGAAGGTAAAGTATAGTGTGAACAAGTTTCACGGTGAACCTAAGTTAAGAGTGTGACTTATATTACTAAAGAGATATTACTAAAGAGTGTGATTTTTTACTTATATTACTAAACTATAAAAAGTATTGCTGACTTATATTACTTAAAACAAAGAGTGTGATTTTTTAAAGAGTACTATAAAGGTTGTAACTTTTTTTACTAAAAAGTATTGCTCATAAAAAGTGAAGGGTGAAAAGTGAAGGGTGTGACTTATATAATAACAAAGACGTCGAGTGAAAAACGCAGAGTGAAAATATTACTAAAGAGTGTGATTTATATTACTAAAAGAGTAACTTTTTACTTAAAAAGTATTGCTTAAAAGTGAAGGGTGAGTTATATAATAACAAAAAAAAAAAATCAGAGAGTGACTTTATTACTAAAGAGTGAATATTACTCAGTTTCAAAAAAAATCGATACCAACCCAACTCTTGTAGGAATTTTGAAATTTAAAATTACAATATTAAAGATAAATATGAGATAAAAATCAGAACGATATCTATTTCACAAATAATTCAAAATGCTAAAACGACATACAAATAAAAAAAGCAGGGAATACAATTTTTGTAAATGCACTAGTATCGTTAACTAATTTAACTGCCATAGTTTCTTTTGCATTAAAATAAAAATAGTAATTCAGGTAGATAAACAATGGATGTATGCTACACACGCAATGTTGAATGGGTCACTTTTATCATTTTATTCAAATAATATGAAAGAAAAGGAGAAAAACATAAAGAAAAGGGGAAGCGTGCATAGGATGCTTCTTTGTAATAGTAAGTATTTCTTAATGCTGTAGTATAATAATACTCTCTCCGTCCTAATTTTAATTGCCCAAATACTATAGATACAGAGATTAAGAAAAAAATAAGGAATAATATTATTAAATGATATAAAATAGGTAAAATGGGTTTGATGATGGGATATTGTGAGTGTAAAATGAGTTTGATGGAAAAAAATAATAATATTAAATAGTATTGAAAGTTGTTTTATTTTTTTTTTTTTAAAATGACCAAATAAAATAAAAGACGATTATTTACTTTTAAAGTGACCAATTAAAATTAAGACGGAGAGTGTAACTAACAAATCCATTTCCCAATGCTTTTATGACGTCAGAACTCAGAAGTACCTTTAGCTAAGTGACAATTTTTCTTGCATCATCATCAAATAAAGAGAAGCTATAGTTCTTTTCTTAGCTTAAGCAAAAGCAAAAGCAAAAGGGGTGTTCAAATGTGGAAATCGAATCATCTTTTACTGTTTGTGATGTTAGCAGCAAAAATGGTTTAGCAGTTATATTATCCCAAACTCTTTAATTTCTTATTTTGATTATGATGTTATGTCCAAATTATTTCGTTGATACATGATCGGGATTAAATCTAAAATGGTCTCATAACTTATCACTTTTTTTGAAATGACAAGAAAGTTTGACTAATAAAATTAGTCTTAATTTTTTTTCGAATTGTACAATTTTAGCCCCAAAATTTGTCGGCGGCTCGGAACAACACGAAACAACATCGTTTCGTGTCATACGCAACTCATGCGCGCCTTCAAAATGGGAATTTTCGGCTAGCTGTTTACTGGGCGCGACGTGTCATGCTGACAAGGATTTAATAGCCAATAAAAAAAACCTGTCAGCACATAAGCTGCTCATTAAAAAAAATTAAAATTTAAAATTTAAAACAAAACATTAAAAATTAAAAACGTTTTCAGATTAATAAAATATTTTTTAAAAAATGAATTACAACAAGAGGATCGTTTCAGTCAATTTCTTAGCAATGCCCTCCATATTTGTTGCCTCCTCTCTCTGTCAATTAATCCTTTTCACAATCCACGTATTATTTGTTTTGCCCTCTCGCACAAAGGTGCATCAACCCAACCAAAAAACTTACAATATCCACCAATCTACAAAAATTGAAAGAAGAATTTTTTTAACATCGACTGAATTTGGACCAACAAACACTCACATAACACCATTGATCGATATATCGATTTTCAATTCTGCAGGAAATTGAAAAAAATACCCGCAATGAACACAACGGTCGAATATAAATTGGCCCCAATTGAATCCGTTGAACCCTAAATCAATTGCGAAAATTCTCATAATCAATTCAATCCCCTGAACTATAAATTAACACCCAATTCAATATAAATCACACACAATACATAAATGGGATTCTTACAGGTAGTTTTTGCACCCGTAAAACCGTCGCTCGACGTTGGCTTCTTTCCAACAGGTGTCCATCGTTGCCACCCTATGACAATAACATCTCACCTCTCGCGAGCTTCCACTATGTTGGGACTTGGGACATTTCAATTGCAGAATCTTCGCCTTGGGGAAAATTGTTAGGGTTTCAATCGGTGGCACTTCGAAGAGAGTTGGGGAAGAAGACGACTAAGATCGGTGAATGGACAACAAGATTTTTTACTGTGTTAATTTGGGTAAGACGATTTTTGGATTTTTTTTGGAATTTTTGGGGAAGACGATGATTTTCGGGATTTTTGGGGTTTAGGGTAATTTTAATATATTGATTTAGTTTATTATTATGGAATAATGACGTGGAATTAAAAAAAAGGAATTTATCTTTAAAAATAAATGCATATTGTTAATATTAACACATTCAAAAAATTCGCGGGGAGTTGAAGGCGTCGTGAGTTATGCGTGACACGACGAGACGATGTCGTTTAGCGTGGATTACAAATTCGAAATGCCGAATTTTGGGGCTAAAATTGTATAATTCTAAAAAAATTGGGACTAATTTTGTTAGTCAAACTTTCTTGGGACCATTTCAAAAAAGGTGATAAGTTATGAAACCATTTTGGATTTAATCTCATACATTGACCTGTCTTTAATTTTAGTTAAGATTCTAAAATTCGAGAACACTTGTATCATTGACAATAATAATTAGAGTAGTATACTGTGAAGCTTGTTCAAGGTTAAACTAAATTTTCTTTTAAATGTATCATATGCTTTATTAAACCGTATTATTTGTTTTCACTAAACAATATCATCTGTTTAATTAAACTTATTAGCAAGCAAGTGTGAAAACATAAATATCGTTCACTGAAAACATCTAAAATGATTTAGTGAAAATAGGCAATAATACAATTTAGTAAAACACATGTGATAAGGTTTTTAAAAGAAAACCAATTATATCGGAAACAAGTTTTACACGATATTTTTCCTAATAACTATACTATCTACCTGTTTTAGAACTATAAAAGTGTTGCAAAAGAATTTATTTTTAAAACTGTAAAACACATTATTTAAAAAAAAATATTGATTATAGAGTTTGTATTGAATTTCCAAACATGCCCTATGAATTCAAATTAAATATAAGGTTTGAGCTAAAACATGTTTAATCAACAATGTCTTGAAAAGAGAAGTTCTAAACTTCCACTCTTTACTTGGGCCGAAAATCCAGACTCAAGACATGCAAAGGCCTTTACCATTGAGGCCCAATTCGCAGAAAACTAACCCATTTTCATTCCAAAGGTACAAAGTTTTTGGGCTGGGCCCAAAACAGGCCCAAATATCAAACCACTGCACAGCCCAACAGCCATATTACTATAATTTGAATTATAATATCAATGAGCAGTTTATATATTTTAGACTTATTTTGATAATATTTTCAATTACGAATGTTAGTTCAGATGAATTACAGAAAAAGAAGAAGAAAATTTAGTTGGGATTTTCTTGAGTCTTGACTGAAAGGGAAATTACCGAATTAAGGGTGTGTTTTGAAACACTTAAAACAGCTTCCAGAAGCACTTATTTTCAAAGCTCCCTCTCACAGCTTTTGAAAATAAGTGCTTTTGAAAGCTGTTTTAAGTGTTTCAAAACACATACTTAAGTGTCAAATTTTTTGTCTGAGCATTAATTCCATACTTGACTTGGTTGACTTCTTCTCACCTAATTTTTTTTCCTTGTATTCCAATCACTTCGATATTTAATGTGATTTATTTTAGAATGATATTGCTTCAACTACTCCCACTTTAATTTTTCTAGATGCTAACAGTGTTTACTAGGAAGTAAGAATCAGCACTTGATTCGAAGATTATTAAATTGTACTATAAAATTAAAGTGAAAACACATCGAATTGAATGCTTTGAATTTCCTCGTTTTAACTTAACAAGTAGGAATTTTTCCTCGTTTTTTAATTAAATTTCCTATTATAACTTATATATTGAGCTTATGATATTTGAATTGTTGGTTTGTTGCTCAATTAAATTAAATTATTGAGAATGTTTAATTTTAAAAAATATATATATATTTTACAAGTGATATATACAATAAAATATATAAGAGACTTATCTTTATCGTATTGCACACTAAATTTTTTGAAAATCTGTATTCTCATACCCGTATCTTATCGTCCCCTCACCCTCGCACATATGCCACATGTTGGGATTGTTGGAGCCTGATCGAAACCGGGATGCAAAGCGCGGGAGGCGCTCGACCAGTGCTCGTGGTCGAGCACATCTGCTCGATCGAGCTCCCCCCTTTCCAGCGCGCAGAAGGCGCACGACCGCCAAACGAGCTGCAAAATCATTACTTATATAATTTGAAGACAAATCTATGTTAATTTGAAGACAAACGAGCTGCAAACGAGCGCCCCCCTATAAATCATTACTTATATAATTTGAAGACAAATCTATGTTAATAAAACGATAACATGTCAGCATCGAACCCTAAACACAATAACTTATAGTAATTCAATGACATAACCTATCAGCTTTCAACCCTAAACCTGTAGAAAATACCATCTGACACACCTTGTGAAAAAATGATTTCATTGTCCTTAAGTGCATAACCGAAACCAGAACCCTAGCCTATAAAAAAACTATTTCAACAGCTGCAAAATCATTACCTATATTGTTTGAAAACAAACCTGTGTTGATAAACTATAGAAATTCCAATAGCCTACAGTAATTCAATGACATAGACAGTCGGCTTTCAACCCTAAACCTGTAGAAAATACCATTAGCATGTCGTAAAGGAACAAGCTCCAGTTGTATTTGCACATTTTGTCCACATCAGCAACAAATTGGGTGTAGTACCACCCAATGCTATATCCATTGGTTGGAGCAAGTGCATATACAAGGACGTACAACAAGGCCAAACGGGCAAAATCCTTGGTTGTTATTTCTTTTGCTTTAAGCTGTATTTCAATTCTTCTTTTAGTTAACTTGAAGTGCAATTTTCTGTTCTCAATCTGTCAACAAACTCCACAACAGGTCTCTCCTTCTTTCCAATTTCAATTTGGATATCTCCATCTACTATGCCGAAAATTAGCCGAATCAGTTCCTCGGTAATTTCTATTTTCTGGTCTCCAATACTCAGTGATGTAGTTTGCGTTCATAACTTTTCATGATTTTTTTTATGGTAGTGTTCGACCTTTTGCAAGCGCTTGCTTTCAACGATCCATTGTCAATCACCTCGAAAAGATGCTTAAATGGAGTTTTTCTTAGTTCGACCATGTGTTT
Organism: Stenogyne calaminthoides; assembly: GCA_037126765.1. NCBI lineage: Eukaryota > Viridiplantae > Streptophyta > Magnoliopsida > Lamiales > Lamiaceae > Stenogyne > Stenogyne calaminthoides. Next base: position 227,808 of record JBBCBC010000041.1, read on the forward strand.
TTTCATTTCCATACCCTTCAGATCCGTCACCAATCCATCCATGCACCCCCAGTAAATATCTGTTAAAACACAAATTTATTTAAGAGACAGGTCAGATGTGGTACAGCGTAAGTTAGGACACCTTGAGGGATAAATCCAAACACATTACCTTTCAGCTTTCTTGGAGCAGTATTTTTCTTGACTATTTTCCGAGGCAGTTTTTGGCGCCATTTTTTCCAACAATATTTCTGCATCTACTTCTTCTACCCGGTGTAATCGTAGCACAAAAGGTAAATCAGTGTTAAGTAATATATATATGTGGCAGGTCCATTCGCAGGGTGGGTTCGATGCGGGTCTGGGTTTGGGCCCATTGTCATCCCTAGTCGGACTAGGAAAAACTGACTCTAACCCCCTATTTTACAAGTTTGCGACCCAATTAACATCCCTAGTGATGAATTGGGAATTACTAAGCCTTTTCACCATTACATATCTTGAGTTAGTGTGTACCAATTTGGACCATAACACATTACACGCATATTCACACAGCATCTCACCTTCAAAGTAATCTTCGCTGCCAGAATCCAGGGACTGTTCAAGTTCTGTAGGGGTTCTAGCATAGTCTTCGTCTTGTCTTATATTGACTTCAACCTGGAAATATGAATTCACATAATCAAATAGGTGACGTGAAGTAACAGTCCTCATTAACAATGCTCTTCAATATATTAGGCTCTTGTATGTTATACTGTATTTGGATTTTATGATGCATTAGAACCTCATAGGATGCAAAAGGAAAATGAAGTATGACCTCAATATTCAATCTGCTAGTGATCACTTTGTCTGGAATTTTGGCCGCAAGTATAGGCCAATATCTGCATAAAGCTTGGCGTACTTACGCAAAATGAAGATGTATCAATCATTATTGTAGAAGTTGAGAGAGCATGTAAAATAACATGGTCATATGTTGTTTGATCATAAACTTATTTTGGGGAAACATATCTCTCAAATACAAAATCAAGAAACATTATATGTTATATATATAATGAACTTGAAATGCGGAGCCCAAGTGGACGAATGCATATATTAAGTGAAAAGGTCAAATGGTGCTTAATCGTCCAATCACTTACTGTTTTTATCAGAGGCCATGTGGGCTTAAGGGAAAGATCCTTCAAAGACCTAATAGGAGGCTTGTAATCTAGCAACATTTCAATACAAGCTTGGGTTGCATTTGCTAATGAAACAGGATTATATCCTCCTTCAAGCGCCATAACAATCTTGCCTCTTGCAAATTTCATCAACTGGATACACAAACATAATCAATAGCGTTTAACTTTATAATCACATTTTGAGGAATTAGACAAAAGATGATGTTTGGTTGAATAACCAAATGGATAAATTCTAACCTTGTAAAGCATGATCGAATAACCATACGGACTTAAACAACAACCTCCAATGGGATCACCTGTGGCTGTTCCAAAAAATAATAGAGGTCCTAAAGTCAATAATCAGCCTTGATTTCATAGCATGTTACACCACACCAAGTTTAACAGAGGAACATGAGATGCATAAAAAATGAGAAATGCAATGAAATAGGAATTTATTTCTAACCTGCATCAAATCCTGCTGATATAATAATCAAATCGGGATCAAATTCCTTAGCCAGGGAAGTAATATGTGATCCCAAACAGCAAAATAGTCAGCATCTCCAACCCCACCACCTTCCCAGGGGACATTTATATTGTATCCTGCACCTAGCCCTTCTCCCATCATTTCATACGACCCATCATTACCTTCAGGATAGAACATCCCAGAATCATGCCTGATTAATACAAAAACGTTAAGTTGCAAACTATAACTAGCAAAACAAATAAATGATACAAGACTAAAACATGAATACCTATCCACGGAGAAGACTAGCACTCGAGGATCCTTGTAGAACATCTTTTGAGTACTATTTCCGTGATGTACATCCCAATCAACTATCAAAATTTTCTTGATACCCAACTCGGACTACAATTTGCAATGGAATGAAATTTTAAAATTAACATAAGTATCAAATTTTCAAAGAAAAACTTTGGAAAACTTTATCTAGCTCTCACCCTTTCGTTCAAAATAACACTTGTGGCAATAGCAACATTATTCAATAGGCAAAAACCCATTGGTTCAGATTCTTTTGCATTATGCCCAGGTGGCCTTACTATAGCAAATGCTGAATCCAATTCCCCTTTAGCAACTTGCTCTGCAGCCTATACATGCATAATTAAGCTTACAGAAAACTCAAGAAAGATACCATGTTGCAATTAACTAATAATGATCAATAACAAATTTCATCTTGAAACGTAATGAAATTCAAAAAGGTATGCAGATGATATCTCTAATTCCAAAACTTTTCATGTTAATGAAAAAGATGCCAAGCATCATGGTTCACGGAGAATAAATTTCTATAGTTACTGATCTCAAATAAACCAAATAATACAGGAAGCACATGCAAAAAAAAGTGTCCATACAAGCATACATATCTGCATACACAAATATAAGGAGTTGTTACCTCAATGACAAAGCCGGCGGCAAGATAAGCTGCCTCCGAGGAGCCTTTATTGAAATATAGAGTCGTATTTATTAGCACTCTGTCTCATACTCTCCTCCCTCTCTCTCTCTCTCAGCGTGAAATGAACAAATTATTCCACTGGATTGTGCTCGTAAAATTCCCAAATTCGGGGAAAACAGCCAAAACAACATAACATTACCTACTACCAATTAGAAAACAAAAAAGCCAGAAAAACATATTATGAACACAAAAATATACAGAAAACAACAAGCGACATGGATTGCAACGAGAAGACCTTCGTAGAAGCCCAGAGGAGTTCAGCTTATCCCAAATGGCACGAATCCTTTGGGGGTTTTCTAGGTGGGTTCCTCCAGGTTGCATATGCTTGCACATTCTCTCATCAAACAGTTACCCCACGCGACGTCGTTCCGTTTGTTCTTTCTCCATTTCTTCTCTCTGTAATGGAAGCTCTCTTTTCAACTTCACAGGCTTTTTCTGCAGCTACTTTGTGTGCGCAAATTGCAGACAATGGCGCCACAACTATAGGTATACGTTTAATTACTAATAAGCCCTTTATTCATGTCCGTTTGGTGCAATGCAAAGAATAACCTCTTTTTTTTTTTCAACCAAAATATACGTTTTATTTTTATTTTTGGTCAAATAAGCCCTTTGTCTTGTTTTCGGTGTGAAATGAATTTTAGAACAAGAGAATTTTCAAAATTCTAGTAACAAAAGCTACCTCGTCCCGAAATAACTTGCACTATATGAGCACACAAAATAAGAAGGCACATTTTGTATGTGCACCCTTTACACTAATTTAGAACTGGTGTAATTAAATTTTAATTTAATATTTTTTACCAGTTTATTTTACCAGGACCCGGCCCTTCTCGAACCCGGTCCGAATGGTTCATGATTCCCCCGACCTAAATGGGTCATGATTTATGATTCATAATTTAGAATTTAGGGTTCATGGTTCATTCAAATTTAAATTGAATCTAATTGTTGCACACAAGAATCACTCAAATAACAAAGTGTAGTAATTAATATAATTTTGAGTGATAATTTTATAAATTTTTATGTCTAAAGTAAAAAAAGGAATTTGAATCGTGTGTATGTGTAAATCCAAAAAAGTAATGACATTTTGTGTAATATTGTGGATATTGTGAGAAAAAAGTTTATGAAGGATTTTCTATTTTTAGGGTGTTCATGTTATCTGATGCGAACGAGGATTTTGAGAAAAGATATTGTCCCAGTTTTGATTCTTGCAAGATCCAAGATTTGGCAAAATCCACAATATTTGGCAAGATATGCAAGATCCATAAGATTACTCTAGTTTTATTATTTATTTGTTAGATATATTTGCTAGATTTGGTCCTTTTTAGATTAGGTTTAGTCCTTTTACTTTATAAATAGTTCTGTACGTTTTTTGAGAAGGGAATCAATGAAAAAAGTATAACTTTTCTTAGCAAATTGTTGCTAAAACCAATCGTTCTCCTGCTGGCCTGAGCCAGGGCGTCGATTTTATATTCGTTCTCCTGCTAGCCTGTGCTAGGGCGACGAATTTATCTGTTCCCAAATCGCGGTTCTCATCAAATTGGTACTTTCATTGAGAGTATCTGAGAATCGCGATTGAAATTCTGCTACCATGTCAGTAGCTGACGAGTTCATCGCCATGGGCGAAAAGCTTGACCAGATTAATCAATCTCTTGAACGTATGATTAAGAAACTGAGTCACCGACGAAGGAAGAGGTCTGTTTCTAAGTCTTCGTCAAAATCCCCGCACCGAACCTCACGACGTCACCGCCACAAGTCGTACACCTCTGAAATTTCAGAGATTGCGCCTGTTATCATTCCGTCACCACCGCAAACCGTCGTACCATCACTCTCCTCTACTAAACAACCATCGACAAAATTTTATGAATCCACCATCAACTGTCCAGTCCCTGACCCCCCAACCCCGACTCACACCACCGGAGAAAAATTGCCAGACTCGCAAAACTTGGACGAGCACGAATCGGCTGCACCAGCATCGGAGATGAACAGATCGGGTTCTGCTCGGCTCTCCACCGCTCACTGTTCTTCAATCGACGGTTCTAGCCTTCCGATGTCGTCATTCGACCTTACGTCCGCCACCGGGAAGGAAGATCGCGCCGTTCTGCACGCCGCCGCGATGGAACCTGACATTCCTGGTGAGGAGATTGAGAACTCTGAAGCCCTATCCACTCATTTGGGGCATGTTCCATTGAGGGTGATTTTTAGAAATGTGCCTTCTAGTTCTAATTTTAATTTGGAAGCCCAGATTAGGCATGAGACTTTGGTGGAAATTTTTGGGCCGTGTCTTGTTAATGAACATAGTGAGCCACGAAAATTTATTGAGGATTTTGTTGAAGTCGATATCAGTAAGAATGAGATTGGACCATGTAATTATTTGGACCAGTTTGGGCATATGAATTCAATGGATAATTATTCAGCTATGCCTGCAATTAATTTTGGACCTTTTGAGCATTATAGATCAGATTTTGTAGATGGATTTGAGAATTATTGTGAGTCTTTTAATTATGATGGACCACCTATTAATGATGAAGAGACGTCCGGAAGTGATTTTGTGTTTCCTGTTATGGCACCAACACCGAAGACGAGCCGTTCAAAAAATTTGCTAAGGAAGATGAAGACGGGGGCAAGTTTTTCGGAAATTGATATGACATCCGCTAAGTCCTACTTCGATGAAGATAACAGTTTTGACTCCCATAATAATTATTATTTTTTTATAATTAATGATAGTTATTTTGTTGGCAGCACTATGAAAAATCCACGCTATCACCTTAAGGTTTTTTGCCACACCCGAACAACTGATAATTTTGAGTTCAATTGTTGGGTGGCAAGAGAGCATTTTCGGAATTGGTCCTTGAGGACAAGGACGATCTCGAATGGGACGAGAATGATGCGAACGAGGATTTTGAGAAAAGATATTGTCCCAGTTTTGATTCTTTCAAGATCCAAGATTTGGCAAAATCCACAATATTTGTCAAGATATGCAAGATCCACAGGATTACTCTAGTTTTATTATTTATTTGTTAGATATATTTGCTAGATTTGGTCCTTTTTAGATTAGGTTTAGTCATTTTACTTTATAAATAGTTCTGTACGTTTTTTGAGAAGGGAATCAATGAAAAAAGTATAACTTTTCTTAGCAAATTGTTGCTAAAACCAATCGTTCTCCTGCTGGCCAGAGCCAGGGCGTCGATTTTATATTCGTTCTCCTGCTAGCCTGTGCTAGGGCGACGAATTTATCTGTTCCCAAATCGCGGTTCTCATCAAATTGGTACTTTCATTGAGAGTATCTGAGAATCGCGATTGAAATTCTGCTACCATGTCAGTAGCTGACGAGTTCATCGCCATGGGCGAAAAGCTTGACCAGATTAATCAATCTCTTGAACGTATGATTAAGAAACTGAGTCACCGACGAAGGAAGAGGTCTGTTTCTAAGTCTTCGTCAAAATCCCCGCACCGAACCTCACGACGTCACCGCCACAAGTCGTACACCTCTGAAATTTCAGAGATTGCGCCTGTTATCATTCCGTCACCACCGCAAACCGTCGTACCATCACTCTCCTCTACTAAACAACCATCGACCAAATTTTATGAATCCACCATCAACTGTCCAGTCCCTGACCCCCCAACCCCGACTCACACCACCGGAGACAAATTGCCAGACTCGCAAAACTTGGACGAGCACGAATCGGCTGCACCAGCATCGGAGATGAACAGATCGGGTTCTGCTCGGCGCTCCACCGCTCACTGTTCTTCAATCGACGGTTCTAGCCTTCCGATGTCGTCATTCGACCTTACGTCCGCCACCGGGAAGGAAGATCGCGCCGTTCTGCACGCCGCCGCGATGGAACCTGACATTCCTGGTGAGGAGATTGAGAACTCTGAAGCCCTATCCACTCATTTGGGGCATGTTCCATTGAGGGTGATTTTTAGAAATGTGCCTTCTAGTTCTAATTTTAATTTGGAAGCCCAGATTAGGCATGAGACTTTGGTGGAAATTTTTGGGCCGTGTCTTGTTAATGAACATAGTGAGCCACGAAAATTTATTGAGGATTTTGTTGAAGTCGATATCAGTAAGAATGAGATTGGACCATGTAATTATTTGGACCAGTTTGGGCATATGAATTCAATGGATAATTATTCAGCTATGCCTGCAATTAATTTTGGACCTTTTGAGCATTATAGATCAGATTTTGTAGATGGATTTGAGAATTATTGTGAGTCTTTTAATTATGATGGACCACCTATTAATGATGAAGAGACGTCCGGAAGTGATTTTGTGTTTCCTGTTATGGCACCAACACCGAAGACGAGCCGTTCAAAAAATTTGCTAAGGAAGATGAAGACGGGGCAAGTTTTTCGGAAATTGATATGACATCCGCTAAGTCCTACTTCGATGAAGATAACAGTTTTGACTCCCATAATAATTATTATTTTTTTATAATTAATGATAGTTATTTTGTTGGCAGCACTATGAAAAATCCACGCTATCACCTTAAGGTTTTTTGCCACACCCGAACAACTGATAATTTTGAGTTCAATTGTTGGGTGGCAAGAGAGCATTTTCGGAATTGGTCCTTGAGGACAAGGACGATCTCGAATGGGACGAGAATGATGCGAACGAGGATTTTGAGAAAAGATATTGTCCCAGTTTTGATTCTTGCAAGATCCAAGATTTGGCAAAATCCACAATATTTGGCAAGATATGCAAGATCCACAAGATTACTCTAGTTTTATTATTTATTTGTTAGATATATTTGCTAGATTTGGTCCTTTTTAGATTAGGTTTAGTCCTTTTACTTTATAAATAGTTCTGTACGTTTTTTGAGAAGGGAATCAATGAAAAAAGTATAACTTTTCTTAGCAAATTGTTGCTAAAACCAATCGTTCTCCTGCTGGCCTGAGCCAGGGCGTCGATTTTATATTCGTTCTCCTGCTAGCCTGTGCTAGGGCGACGAATTTATCTGTTCCCAAATCGCGGTTCTCATCATTATCGTGGAATGTTCAAATAAGAAAAGTGTGCAAATTATTATGGAATGGAAGGAGCAGTAAAGTGATTTTGATTTGAACTTTTTAACTATGATTGAAATTTGATTTTATGTCAAAACCAATGTGTTCAAATTTATGAAGTTGTATAATTATAGTATTATTATTGAATGTGATTATCAGGATTAATCATTTATGGTTACCTAATTGTTAGTTATAAGTTATAACCAATATCATCTTATAAATACCGAGTACATAGTAAGCTACATTCACACACAAATATTACAATCTAAGGTACTAAACCTTCTTTCTATATTTCAATTAGCTCTCAGATTTCATAAAATTATTGAAATATGGCCTCTTACTCTTCAAAACATCCCAAACAACCTACAAATATTCTTGATTTCAAATTATTTAATCCAAATATCAAAATTTCCAACCAAATCCAAGAATTACCCAACTCTTAATATCACAAGTCTTCTTCAGTTTCCAATTCCTCTTATTTTCTTTTTCAGATCCTAAATCACTATAATTAATTTAATCATTTAAATCTTGGCATATACTAACTATTTTAATTTATAGGTGAAAAAGGATTTGAGGCACTTGAGTTGTTGGCACAATCGCACGTAAATTTATCATCATTTGAGGAGGTTTCTTCTTTTTCTTCTTTAAAATTCTCTCAATTCTAATTACTATATATATATTATAGTACAATCATTTAAATTCTGATACATTAAATTTTTAAATAAATATATATATGTAACTGGCTAGCTCGTTATTTTTTGGAGAAGGTTTTATGTGAAACTGATTTACCGTACACCACTCATACTATTGCTTGTAGAAACTAATACTATAGCAACTATAGTATTAATTTCTACAAGCAATAGTATGAGTGGTGCACGGTAAACCAGTTTCATACGAAACTTTGCCTATTTTCTGTTTAAAATTGCTTTTAGTTTCTTGTAGCAACATGCATGTACAATTTATTTTAAAAATAGGATATATCTTATCAGTATAACATACTTTTAATGTTTTTTTAGTGATGGCAATTTACTGGGAAATATGTTATGTGGCGTTAATATTGATGATTCAAGCTCATACCAATGCAAGCGATGATATTTCGATATATATATATACCAGAGCTTGGCAGCACGATCAACGTCACGACGAGGAGTTTTAAGGGAATTTTAGGTTAAATCGGGCCATAATTCCAGGTATATAATAAGTATTAATTACTTAAATTCATAATATTTTTGTGTATTATAATATTTCACATGAGTATCAGTTAAATAGTGAATCGAACCTAGCTAATAGTATCTATTTTCGAATTTATTCACCTCCCCTGCTGTTAATTCTCCAAATGAACCATTATCATAGATTTTTTTTTTTTTTTGAGAAATAAAAATGAATTGCATTGAACGAGTATAAGGGTACTCAAATCCTGAAATATATCATGTATTCATTCTTAATTTTTCTAGATGCTAACTGTGTTTACTAGGAATCATCACATGCTTCGAAGATTATTGAATTATATTAGTATAAATTAAAGTGAAAACACAGCGAGTTGAATGTATTTATTTATTTATTGGTTGACTTAATATATCTAAATCGAATCGTTTAGATTTTTTTTTTCCAGATAGGAGATCACTTATATTCATTGGAGAACCGCAATGAATCATACTATATCTTATCGAGTTGTTATAATTTATAAGTATGAATATACATATGACATCTATTTTAATTTGATGTCATACCTTGTTTTTGAACTAATAATGAATTTTCTATATTACATAAGAACAGTACATGTCGATCGCATAATAATTAATTTTATAATCATTGATTACATTTAACACACATGTTTTTTTCTACTAGTGAAAAACCAATTCTACAATACAGCTTTGAATATTACCACAATCCTAAGAAAAACAAGCACCATTACCAAACTATCTCCCAACAACACAACCAAAATCAATAAAAATTAACACCAACAAGACTGATAGAATCAGTCTCTTATTACTACAATCTCACCCTAAAATTTTACCTCAAATCATTGGAACACGAGATGAAACACATATTCATAACACGATCATCAATCGGTGCAACAACGGTACATAAAATACTTCTCCATTGGACGAGTACACTCCGTTCAAACGGCCATCTCCGGATATCATCCACCCCGAAGAATAAGACGGTTGCAATGTTCCGCCGTGTGATGCCCGGCTAAGTAGTCATGCAACGCCACCACGAACCCCCCTTTCCCGAGCTTCATCGGCCCACGTCCCGTACTCCACTAAAGCTTCATTCATTGCAACACCTTTAGCCCTAGCCATTTGACCAACCCCAATTCCACCCCCTTGGCTAAAAATAGCCCACCCTTCTTCACTCCCACCAAATGTGAGCACATTCAACACCTCACTTAAAATGTGATCACCTTTCTCTGTTGTGGTCGGGATTTTCGCGCCATGATGGAGCTTCGAGTACATCATGCTTTCGATTCTGGTCCGTAAATACCAAGTCGACGTGGGGTCGGTCCAAATGTGGGTGCGACCAGCTACCGTTTTCAAGCAGCCTTTTAGCTGCTCGATGCTCGTATTCTTGCCTCACGTGACAGCATCTCTAATTTGACTCGTGCACTATTCACCACATCTCTTGCCATTGTCACGAAGTCATGGATCCATTGCGTGTTTTCGCCACCGTACAAGCAGATGACACTATTGTCATTCATCTGAAAAACTAGTCATCATCAAAATCTACACAATATAACAAACACTTTTTTCAAACAGTATCAGTTGTTCGAAATAAAGGTATTAGTTGTTTCACTGAAAAGTATTAGTTGTTTTCACTGAACAGTATTAGTTCCCAAATGACAATTTGAGCTAGTAAATCGCACGCGCTTACCCAATTCAATATGTTCTGATCAATATCATCCACTACAAGCTGAAGTCTCCATTCCTCATGATCCCACAAAGCCAATTCTTGCTTCTGAGTGAAAGGATAAGCCGAGTTACCCCATATCCAAACCATGTGGTTAGCATTCGAGCTAGCTAACTTGCCCTGCGGATCAATCGCCACAAGAATCGGCTTCTTGGAAAATCCCCAAACGCGCTTGATGTACTCCGCGACAGCTGGCTCTAGCAACCTCAGGTGGTGCAACGCGTACCATGGCATTTTCGACTGCAACTCCTCAAACTTGTACTCGTGCTGCTCGTCGTGTACTATCGCCTTCTCCACCAACGGAAGCCACACGATGTCGTAGTGATACTCTGGCCTTCTCCTTGATTCTTGATAAATTTGGCCAAGTATGAGAATCTCATCATGGGAAATTTCAAGATCTGATATTAGTAACAACACTGTCTTTCCTCTTAGTGCTTCAACTTCCACCTACAAACACATATGCAAATAAAAAACATTGACATTATAAAAGAATCAAAGACAAATATTGAATATAAATACATGTACATACCTTGATTGTCCTGTTATTACCAACTTCAAGTGGAAGTAAATCATCCTTCAAGTATATTATGTGCTTCAGTACTCTCTGGTTGTCCAAGTGAGGCGTAGTCTCGAACAAATGCACGAGCATTTGATAGTATTCGTCGTGTTTCTTCTTTCCTACACAAAATTAAACCACACAACCTCTTATAACATCATACGCGGGAAAATACATTTTTTGTCCTGTAACTTTGACCCATTTTGATCTTGGTCCTACTAACTTACGGTTTTTGATCTTGGTCCTGTAACTTTACAAAATTTGATTTTTTTCATCCTGTCACCGGCTATTGTAGGTGACAGGACTAAAAAGTCGATTTTTTTTAAGTTACAGGACTAAAATAAAAATCTATTGTATGTTCTAACAACAATGCTAAATCGCTCACCGATGTATCGATAGCAGTGATCAAGCTGTGTTTTGAGGCTATCTTGAATGCTAGCAATCTTGTGAGCTAAGCTCGAAAGCTCCCATGTTTCCGAAGTTAAAGAAGCCACCCTGCAGTTTTCAGATCAAGAAATCAGATCAACACTTGATTTAAGACACAAAAGATTGATCCTTTGATCCTAAATGAGTATTCGACTGCTTACGCTTGCCCCAATCCAAGAACTTCTGTAACCTGAGATGAACAAGCAACCAAGCTTCTTATGATCCTGTAAACAGCCATGGGGATGTAAGTTGAAGCAGCAATGACGGGCTCAGCATCTTTCGATATGTACTTTGATGGCAAACTACGAAACTCAGCAATGTGCCTAGTTAGTTCCAATGAGACTTTGATTAGGCCGTTGATTGTTTCGAATCTTGGTTTCAGGACATCGGAGTGGCCGTTGATGATGTCTGGAAACTGCTTCAAGACGGCGACTGATTTGGCTAGGGGGTCGTCGAGGAAGAGGCTGGCGACGAGCCAGAACTGGCCGTAGATGATGGAGAATGAAGCTAAGGCTATCACGGCTTTATCGTCCCACGCGTAGTTTTCGAGCATGTTGAGAATCTCCATTGCTGATGCGTGGTTTTCTCCTCCGGAACACCTGCTTGAGAGCTGATGGGGGTTGAATTTGTTAGCTATCCGTTAGTAAAAGGATTAAAATAGCTCTAATGAGTTGAAAAGATGTGAGTCGTGCCACTTTTTGTACTTTCTGAGACGTGTAGAAGTTCATCCATGTGGATTTTGAGCTTCTAGATGCCATGGAGAGAGGGAGAGTTTCGTCTTATAAAGAAAAGAACGGGGTAACGTTTCGTTAGTAAAAGGACTAAGATAACTCTAATGAGTTGAAAAGATGCGGGTTGTGCCACTTTTTATACGTTCTGAGACGTGTAGAAGTTCATCCGTGTGGATTTCGAGCTTCTATATGCCATGGAGAGAGGCATAATTTTGTCTTGTAAAGAAAAGAACGGGGTAAAGATTCCTTAGTAAAAGGACTAAAATAGCCCTAATGAGTTGAAAAGATGTGAGTTCGCCTCTTTCCAAAACGTGTTGAGACGTGTTAAAACTCAATTGTATGGGTTTCGAGCTTCTACACGTTACAGAGAGAGGTAGAACTCCGTCTTATACAACAAAAGGAAAAAAATAAGGGCCTTAATAAAAGGACTAGAATAGCACTAATGAGTTGAAAAGATGAGAGTTCTGCCTCTTTCTACACGTGTTGAGACGTGTAAAAGTTCAATTGTGTGGATTTCGAGATTCCACATGTCATGCAGAGAGAGGCAGAACTTCGTCTTACACAAAAAAAAACGTGGAAAATGACGAACTTTTTACGAATAAAGCAATAGAATCATTAAACATGAACCTAGTGAAGTTTATTTAACAAAGATTCAAGATCAACCTCACAGGAAATCTTGTTCAACACAAAAGCCAATGCATCCTGGAGGCCATCAAACCCAGTCAAGGCTGCAATTTAAATAAACGTATTTAAATGGTTCTTCCGTGAGCCCTGATCATGAACAACACCAACAAGTTAAACAAGTTGAAAAACAGCCATGAAAATCAAGAATAACAAATCAAGAAACACACATACATTCAGAATTCCATCAATGCCAGGAGACACAAGATGCATGATATCCTTAACAATGACAAGGATAGATTCTGCGTCGATCACGCGTCCATCGTAAGCATGAGTTGCCTGGATTTGCTTACTGAGTGCACTGTCATCGGAAAACATCGAAGGACGATTGCGAATCATTGCCTGATTCTTGGCTGGTACAACACTTGCCATTTCTTTTTGAATTCTTGATTTCTCTCTGTTTTTCTCTGTTTTCACATTTGCATGGTGTTTGATTAGGCAATGCAAGCAATATATAGTGAGCAGTAAGGGAATAAAGCTATGGTGGATCTAGTTCCTTGCTTGTAAAGTGGTGTAAATAACTAAAGCCATTTCCAATCTGGATAAGGGAATTTCATTTATGGCCCTCATGCAACTTTCCTTAATAAGTAAAGAGTATCATAGCATTAGTAGGGTGTGAAATTATCCAATCATACTTTTGGATTCGAGATTAATCATTAAGGTCTAGTTTGCTTAGCTGGACTGAATTAATTAGTTACGATAGATAGAAGGTAGGATTGATTATGATTGAATTGATTTAACTTAATTATTTAAATCAAGATATGCGTTGGTAGGATTGCATCTTTTAATTTTGTACCGAAAAATTAATATTTGTGTTTAGATTGAGAGATTAGATGGGATATCTATTGAAATGTCATAAATACCTTCACATATGATAGACTATGTCATTTTAAGTAGGCTTAATTGCAAATAAAATCACAACTTTTCAAGGAATTGCAATTTAATCTAAAGTTTTTGATAATTGCAAATTAATCACCACCTTTAAATATTGTTGCAAGTTAGGCTTATGGGCGATTCTCTTTGTGCCTGTTTATCTTACATGACAATTCTAATAGGTTTTTCGTTCGTAAAATGATGATATTTGGATTAAGGGGTGACTATATCGATTGGTCATATCAAATTCGGGCACAAAAAATAGTGTTAATAAGTTTAATTTGCAACAATACTTAAAAGAAATGATTTATTTGCAACTTTCTAAAGGTTCAGATTAAATTGCAATTCCTTGAAAAGTGGTGATTTTATTTGCAATTAAGCTTTTTAAGTACAAATACGAGGACATAATTGTAATATTGTATTCACGACTGATTTTGTCCCACCTTCCAATTGAGATATGACTGTCTCTCAATATAAGAATTAAATATAATTTTGTACTCGAACTGAAAATATATCATGAGCCCTCATCTAACGAACCAAAACTGATTACTTAAGATTAAACGGTTAATACCGGCCTATCCCAATCTATCCCCTAAGGGGGCGTTTGGTTCACGGGATTGAATTGATTAGGTATGATAGGATTGAGTGAGATTGAGTAAGATTAGATTGATTGGACTGAATTTGTTTGAATCAAGATATGTGTTTGGATTGTAGGATTTGAGTGATGGATTAGATTTGATACCTATTGAAATGTCATAAACACCCTGAAATTGAATTGAAACAACACTTCATTCTTGTGAATCTATTCAAACAATAGAAGAACAATTTGTAATATTGCACTTGAGATATGTTCTATCTCATCTTTCACATGAGATACACATATCCCTTCATGGAGAGATTTGATACATTTTCTACTCGGGCTTGAAGAATATCATGAGCTCTCATCTCACAAATCAAATAGTAAATTAGGTGGAATTAAAATCCTAATTTAAGTCTATACCAATCAATATCGCGAACCAAACGGACATAAGCAAATGGAGCCGAAAAGTTTGTCTTAACTACTAGATTCGACATAGTTAAGAGAAAAGATGAAACATGTGAACAAAAAAAGCAACTCATTGCAATCATATATAGTTGGAGTTGATTTAAATTTGATTCAAATAATTAAAAATACTCGGAACATAAATTTTAGAAGTTACTCCCTCTTTTCTTTTCTTTTTTTACATAGATGCCAGGATATATTTTTTTTCTAAAATTAATTTAAATATTATTATTTAAATATTCTTAACAATAAATACTATTGGTTAAAAAATTAAACACACAACACAATTGTAGGAAGGTAAAGTATAGTGTGAACAAGTTTCAAGGTAAAATTGGTTAAGGAGTGTGACTTATATTACTAAAGAGTGTGACTTTTTACTATAAAGGGTGTGACTTTTTACTATAAAAAGTATTGCTCATAAAAGTGAAGGGTGTGACTTATATAATAGCAAAGATGTCGAGTGATAATCAAGAGTGTGACATATATTACTAAAGAATATGTCTAAAAAAAATCAGGTTTCACGGTGAACAAGTTTCACAGCATACCAACTCTTGTAGGAATTTTGAAATTTAAAATTACAATATTAAAGATAAATATGAGATAAAAGATCAGAACGATATCTATTTCATAAATAATTCAAAATGCTAAAACGACATGCAAATAAAAAAGGAGGGAGTACAATTTTTTGTAAATGCACTAGTATCGTTAACTAATTTAACTGCCATAGTTTCTTTTGCATTAAAATAAAAATAGTAATTCAGGTAGATAAACTATGGATGTATGCTACACATGCAATGTTGAATGGGTCACTTTTATCATTTTATTCAAATAATATGAAAGAAAAGGAGAAAAACATAAAGAAAAGGGGAAGCGTGCATAGGATGCTTCTTTGTAATAGTAAGTATTTCTTAATATTGTAGTATAATAATACTCTCTCCGTCCTAATTTTAATTGCCCAAATACTATAGATACAGAGATTAAGAAAAAATGAGAAATAATAGTATTAGATAATATAAAATAGGTAAAATGAGTTTGATGATGGGGTATTGTGAGTGTAAAATGAGTTTGATGGAAAAAAATAATAATATTAAATAGTATTGAAAGTTGTTTTATTTTTTTTTTAAATGACCAAACAAAATAAAAACGATTATTTACGGAAAGTGATCAATTAAAATTAAGACGGAGAGCGTAACTAACAAATCCATTTCCCAATGCTTTTATGACGTCAGAACTCAGAAGTACCTTTAGCTAAATGACAATTTTTCTTGCATCATCATCAAATAAAGAGAAGATATAGTTCGTTTCTTAGCTTAAGCAAAAGCAAAAGGGTTGTTCAAATGTGGAAATCCAATCATCTTTTACTGTTTGTGATGTTAGCAGCAAAAATGGTTTAGCAGTTATATTATCCCAAACTCTTTAATTTCTTATTTTGATTATGATGTTATGTCCAAATTATTTCGTTGATAAATGATCGGGATTAAATCTAAAATGGTCTCATAACTTATCACTTTTTTTGAAATGACAAAAAAGTTTGACAAATAAAATTAGTCCTAATTTTTTTCGAATTGTACAATTTTATCCCCAAAATTTGCCGGCGGCTCGGAACAACACGAAACAACATCGTTTCGTGTCATACGTAACTCATGTGCGCCTTCAAATTGGGAATTTTCGGCTAGCTGTTGACTGGGCGCGACGTGTCATGCTGACAAGGATTTAATAGCCAATAAAAAAAACCTGTCAGCACATGAGCTGCTCATTAAAAAAAATTAAAAATTAAAATTTAAAACAAAACATTAAAAATTAAAAACGTTTTCAGATCAATAAAATATTTTTTTTAAAAAAATGAATTACAACAAGAGGATCGTTTCATTCAATTTCTTAGCAATGCCCTCCATATTTGTTGTCTCCTCTCTCTGTCAATTAATCCTTTTCACAATCCACGTATTATTTGTTTTGCCCTCTCGCACAAAGGTGCATCAACCCAACTAAAAAACTTACAATATCCACCAATATACAAAAATTGAAAGAAGAATTTTGTGTTTTATATTGACTTCAACCTGGAAATATGAATTCACATAATCAAATAGGTGACGTGAAGTAACAGTCCTCAATAACAATGCTCTCCAATATATTAGGCTCTTGTATGTTATACTGTATTTGGATTTTATGATGCATTAGAACCTCATAGGATGCAAAAGGAAAATGAAGTATGACCTCAATATTCAATCTGCTAGTGATCACTTTGTCTGGAATTTTGGCCGCAAGTATAGGCCAATATCTGCATAAAGCTTGGCGTACCTACGCAAAATGAAGATGTATCAATCATTATTGTAGGAGTTGAGAGAGCATGTAAAATAACATGGTCATTCATGTTGTTTGATCATAAACTTATTTTAGGGAAACATATCTCTCAAATACAAAATCAAGAAACATTATATGTTATATATATAATGAACTTGAAATGCGGAGCCCAAGCGGACGAATGCATATATTAAGTGAAAAGGTCAAATGGTGCTTAATCGTCCAATCACTTACTGTTTTTATCAGAGGCCATGTGGGCTTAAGGGAAAGATCTTTCAAAGACCTAATAGGAGGCTTGTAATCTAGCAACATTTCAATACAAGCTTGGGTTGCATTTGCTAATGAAACAGGATTATATCCTCCTTCAAGCGCCATAACAATCTTGCTCTTGCAAATTTCATCAACTGGATACACAAACATAATCAATAGCGTTTAACTTTATAATCACATTTTGAGGAATTAGACAAAAGATGATGTTTGGTTGAATAACCAAATGGATAAATTCTAACCTTGTAAAGCATGATCGAATAACCATACGGACTTAAACAACAACCTCCAATGGGATCACCTGTGGCTGTTCCAAAAAATAATAGAGGTCCTAAAGTCAATAATCAGCCTTGATTTCATAGCATGTTACACTACACCAAGTTTAACAGAGGAACATGAGATGCATAAAAAATGAGAAATGCAATGAAATAGGAATTTATTTCTAACCTGCATCAAATCCTGCTGATATAATAATCAAAACGAGATCAAATTCCTTAGCCAGGGGAAGTAATATGTGATCCCAAACAGCAAAATAGTCAGCATCTCCAACCCCACCACCTTCCCAGGGGACATTTATATTGTATCCTGCACCTAGCCCTTCTCCCATCATTTTATACGACCCATCATTACCTTCAGGATAGAACATCCCAGAATCATGCCTGATTAATACAAAAACGTTAAGTTGCAAACTATAACTAGCAAAACAAATAAATGATACAAGACTAAAACATGAATACCTATGCACGGAGAAGACTAGCACTCGAGGATCCTTGTAGAACATCTTTTGAGTACTATTTCCGTGATGTACATCCCAATCAACCATCAAAATTTTCTTGATACCCAACTCGGACTACAATTTGCAATGGAATGAAATTTTAAAATTAACATAAGTATCAAATTTTCAAAGAAAAACTTCGGAAAACTTTATCTAGCTCTCACCCTTTCGTTCAAAATAACACTTGTGGCAATAGCAACATTATTCAATAGGCAAAAACCCATTGGTTCAGATTCTTTTGCATTATGCCCAGGTGGCCTTACTATAGCAAATGCTGAATCCAATTCCCCTTTAGCAACTTGCTCTGCAGCCTATACATGCATAATTAAGCTTACAGAAAACTCAAGAAAGATACCATGTTGCAATTAACTAATAATGATCAATAACAAATTTCATCTTGAAACGTAATGAAATTCAAAAAGGTATGCAGATGATATCTCTAATTCCAAAACTTTTCATGTTAATGAAAAAGATGCCAAGCATCATGGTTCACGGAGAATAAATTTCTATAGTTACTGATCTCAAATAAACCAAATAATACAGGAAGCACATGCAAAAAAAAAGTGTCCATACAAGCATACATATCTGCATACACAAATATAAGGAGTTGTTACCTCAATGACAAAGCCGGCGGCAAGATAAGCTGCCTCCGAGGAGCCTTTATTGAAATATAGAGTCGTATTTATTAGCACTCTGTCTCATACTCTCCTCCCTCTCTCTCTCTCAGCGTGAAATGAACAAATTATTCCACTGGATTGTGCTCGTAAAATTCCCAAATTCGGGGAAAACAGCCAAAACAACATAACATTACCTACTACCAATTAGAAAACAAAAAAAGCCAGAAAAACATATCATGAACACAAAAATATACAGAAAACAACAAGCGACATGGATTGCAACGAGAAGACCTTCGTAGAAGCCCAGAGGAGTTCAGGTTATCCCAAATGGCACGAATCCTTTGGGGGTTTTCTAGGTGGGTTCCTCCAGGTTGCATATGCTTGCACATTCTCTCATCAAACAGTAACCCCACGCGACGTCGTTCCGTTTGTTCTTTCTCCATTTCTTCTCTCTGTAATGGAAGCTGTCTTTTCAACTTCACAGGCTTTTTCTGCAGCTAGTTTGTGTGCGCAAATTGCAGCAATGGCGCCACAACTATAGCTATACGTTTAATTACTAATAAGCCCTTTATTCATGTCCGTTTGGTGCAATGCAAAGAATAACCTTTTTTTTTTTGACAACCAAAATATACGTTTTATTTTTATTTTTGGTCAAATAAGCCCTTTGTCTTGTTTTCGGTGTGAAATGATTTTTAGAACAAGATAATTTTCAAAATTCTAGTAACAAAAGCTACCTCGTCCCGAAATAACTTGCACTATATGAGCACACAAAATAAGGAGGCAAATTCTGTATGTGCACCATTTACACTAATTTAGAATTGGTGCAATTAAATTTTAATTTAATATTTTTTTTACCAATTTATTTTACTCGGACCCGGCCCAACTCGAACCCGGTCCGAGTGGTTCATGATTCCCCGACCTAAATGAGTCTGATTTAGGATTCATAATTTAGAATTTAGGGTTCATGGTTCATTCAAATTAAAATTGAATCCAATTGGTGCACACAAGAATCACTCAAATAAGAAAGTGTAGTAATTAATATAATTTTGAGTGATAATTTTATAAATTTTTATGTCTAAAGTAAAAAAAGGAATTTGAATAGTGTGTATGTGTAAATCCAAAAGTAATGATATTTTGTGTAATATTGTGGATATTGTGAGAATAAAGTTTATGAAGGATTTTCTATTTTTAGGGTGTGCACGTTATCGTGGAACGTTCGAATAAGAAAAGTGTGCAAATTATTATGGGATGGAAGGAGTAGTAAAGTGATTTTGATTTGAACTTTTTAACTGTGATTGAAATTTGATTTTATGTCAAAACCAATGTGTTCAAATTTATGAAGTTGTATAATTATAGTATTATTATTGAATGTGATTATCAGGATTAATCATTTATGGTTACCTAATTGTTAGTTAATAAGTTATAACCAATATCATCTTATAAATACCGAGTACATAGTAAGCTACATTCACACACAAATATTACAATCTAAGGTACTAAACCTTCATTCTATCTTTCAACAAGCTCTCAGATTTCATAAAATTATTGAAATATGGCCTCTTACTCTTCAAAACATCCCAAACAACCTACAAATATTCTTGATTTCAAATTATTTAATCCAAATATCAAAATCCAATAATTACCCAACTCTTAATATCACAAGTCTTCTTCAGTTTCCAATTCCTCTTATTTTCTTTTTCAGATCCTAAATCACTATAATTAATTTAATCATTTATACTAACTATTTTAATTTATAGGTGAAAAAGGATTTGAGGCACTTGAGTTGTTGGCACAATCGCACGTAAATTTATCATCATTTGAGGAGGTTTCTTCTTTTTCTTCTTTAAAATTCTCTCAATTCTAATTACTATATATATATTATAGTACAATCATTTAAATTCTGATACATTATATTTTTAAATAAATATATATGTAACTGGCTAGCTCGTTATTTTTTGGAGAAGGTTTTATGTGAAACTGGTTTACCGTACACCACTCATACTATTGCTTGTAGAAACTAATACTATAGCAATTATAGTATTAATTTCTACAAGCAATAACATGAGTGGTGCACAGTAAACCAGTTTCATAAGAAACTTTGCCTATTTTCTGTTTAAAATTGCTTTTAGTTTCTTGTAGCAACATGCATGTACAATTTATTTTAAAAATAGGATATATCTTATCAGTACAACATACTTTTAATGTTTTTTTAGTGATGGCAATTTACTGGGAAATATGTTATGTGGCGTTAATATTGATGATTCAAGCTCATACCAATGCAAGCGATGATATTTCGATTACGTTAGTAAATTCGATCATAAAATACAAAATTTCGTAATTTTAATTTTATTTTACATATGTTCTATAATTTTATTTCAATGATTATAACTCTTTGTATTGCTAGTTTATATGGACGGTAGCCCTGCAGGCTACTATTACACTCCTGGATATAGAGATGAAGCCAATAGTTGGCTCATTTTCATCTAATGGTAATTATATATTTCACATTTAATTTATTTATATCATAATTTTTTGTTATTATTAAGTCAATTTTTCTCTAATTTATATATATACCAGAGCTTGGCAGCACGATCAACGCCACGACGAGGAGTTTTAAGGGAATTTTAGGTTAAATCGGGCCATAATTCCAGGTATATAATAAGTATTAATTACTTAAATTCATAATATTTTTGTGTATTATAATATTTCACATGAGTATCAGTTAAATAGTGAATCGAACCTAGCTAATAGTATCTATTTTCGAATTTATTCACCATTATCATAGATTTTTTTTTTTTTTTTTAGAAATAAAAATGAATTGCATTGAACGAGTATAAGGGTACTCAAATCCTGAAATATATCATATATTCATTCTTAAATATTGATCAAATTAACAACTTCAATCATTAAATGTTTCTTGATATAGTGTACGGCTTTTACTCCCATAAATTCTTTTCAATTGCAGATTTTTAATTGGAATCGAGTTTTCGTTCACTATTGCTACAGCTCATCTTTTCTTGGAGACACCGAAGTAACTAATAATGTAAGTATTGCTATAATATGACATCATTTTAAATTTTTACAATACTGAAAGTTTTAATATAATTCGTGACAATTCTGCACATTTATATATTTCAGGGGACCAATTTCCAGTTGAGGGGATCGAGGATTTTTGATGCTGTGATGGATGAACTACTGGCAAGATTATTGAGTGATTTTAGGTAATATTTAAAATACATTAAAACACTTGTATATAGAAGTACTACTGCACATTTATATATTTCAGGGGACCAATTTCCAGTTGAGTCAACCAAGTCAAGTCAACTACACACACTTTAATTTTTCTAGATGCTAACTGTGTTTACTAGAAATCATCACAGGCTTCGAAGATTATTGAATTATATTAGTATAAATTAAAGTGAAAAGTGAAAACACAGCGAGTTGAATGTATTTATTTATTTATTGGTTGACTTAATATATCTAAATCGAATCGTTTAGATATTTTTTATCCAGATAGGAGATCACTTATATTCATTGGAGAACCGCAATGAATCATACTATATCTTATCGAGCTGTTATAATTTATAAGTATGAATATACATATGACATCTATTTTAATTTGATGTCATACCTTGTTTTTTGAACTAATAATGAATTTTCTATATTACATAAGAACAGTACATGTCGATCGCATAATAATTAATTTTATAATCATTGATTACATTTAACACACATGTTTTTCTACTAGTGAAAAACCAATTCTACAATACAGCTTTGAATATTACCACAATCCTAAGAAAAACAAGCACCATTACCAAACTATCTCCCAACAACACAACCAAAATCAATAAAAATTAACACCAACAAGACTGATAGAATCAGTCTCTTATTACTACAATCTCACCCTAAAATTTTACCTCAAATCATTGGAACACGAGATGAAACACATATTCATACCACGATCATCAATCGGTGCAACAACGGTACATAAAATACTTCTCCATTGGACGAGTACACTCCGTGCAAACGACCATCTCCGAGATATCATCCACCCCCGGAAGAATAAGACGGTTGCAATGCTCCGCCGTGTGATGCCCGGCTAAGTAGTCATGCAACGCCACCACGAACCCCCTTTCCCGAGCTTCATCGGCCCACGTCCCGTACTCCACTAAAGCTTCCTTCATTGCAACACCTTTAGCCCTAGCCATTTGACCAACCCCAATTCCACCCCCTTGGCTAAAAATAGCCCACCCTTCTTCACTCCCACCAAATGTGAGCACATTCAACACCTCACTTAAAATGTGATCACCTTTCTCTGTTGTGGTCGGGATTTTCGCGTCATGATGGAGCTTCGAGTACATCATGCTTTCGATTCTGGTCCAGAAATACCAAGTCGACGTGGGGTCGGTCCAAATGTGGGTGCGACCAGCTACCGTTTCGCGCAACCTTTTAGCGCCTTCGATGCTCGTATTCTTGCCTACGTACACCATCTCTAATTTGACTCGTGCACTATTCGCCACGTCTCTTGCCATTGTCACGAAGTC
Organism: Stenogyne calaminthoides; assembly: GCA_037126765.1. NCBI lineage: Eukaryota > Viridiplantae > Streptophyta > Magnoliopsida > Lamiales > Lamiaceae > Stenogyne > Stenogyne calaminthoides. The sequence continues at coordinate 251,116 of JBBCBC010000041.1, forward strand.
ATGGATCCATTGCGTGTTTTCGCCACCGTACAAGCAGATGACACTATTGTCATTCATCTGAAAAACTAGTCATCATCAAAATCTACACAATATAACAAACACTTTTTCAAACAGTATCAGTTGTTCGAAATAAAGGTATTAGTTGTTTCACTGAAAAGTATTAGTTGTTTTCACTGAACAGTATTAGTTCCCAAATGACAATTTGAGCTAGTAAATCGCACGCGCTTACCCAATTCAATATGTTCTGATCAATATCATCCACTACAAGCTGAAGTCTCCATTCCTCATGATCCCACAAAGCCAATTCTTGCTTCTGAGTGAAAGGATAAGCCGAGTTACCCCATATCCAAACCATGTGGTTAGCATTCGAACTGGCTAACTTGCCCTGCGGATCAATCGCCACAAGAATCGGCTTCTTGAAAATCCCCAAACGCGCTTGATGTACTCGCGACAGCTGGCTCTAGCAACCTCAGGTGGTGCAACGCGTACCATGGCATTTTCGACTGCAACTCCTCAAACTTGTACTCGTGCTGCTCGTCGTGTACTGACGCCTTCTCCACCAACGGAAGCCACACGATTTCGTAGTGATACTCTGGCCTTCTCCTTGATTCTTGATAAATTTGGCCAAGTATGAGAATCTCATCATGGGAAATTTCAAGATCTGATATTAGTAACAACACTGTCTTTCCTCTTAGTGCTTCAACTCCCACCTACAAACACATATGCAAATAAAAAACATAGACATTATAAAAGAATCAAAGACAAATATTGAATATAAATACATTTACATACCTTGATTGTCCTGTTATTACCAACTTCAAGTGGAAGTAAATCATCCCTCAAGTATATTATGTGCTTCAGTACTCTCTGGTTGTCCAAGTGAGGCGTAGTCTCGAACAAATGCACGAGCATTTGATAGTATTCGTCGTGTTTCTTCTTTCCTACACAAAATTAAACCACACAACCTCTTATAACATCATACGCGGGAAAATACAGTTTTTGTCATGTAACTTTGACCCATTTTGATCTTGGTCCTACTAACTTACGGTTTTTGATCTTGGTCCTGTAACTTTACAAAATTTGATTTTTTTCATCCTGTCACCGGCTATTGCAGGTGACAGGACTAAAAGGTCATTTTTTTTTAAGTTACAGGACTAAAATCAAAATCTATTGTATGTTCTAACAACAATGCTAAATCGCTCACCGATGTATCGATAGCAGTGATCAAGCTGTGTTTTGAGGCTATCTTGAATGCTAGCAATCTTGTGAGCTAAGCTCGAAAGCTCCCATGTTTCCGAAGTTAAAGAAGCCACCCTGCAGTTTTCAGATCAAGAAATCAGATAAGACACAAAAGATTAATCCTTTGATCCTAAATGAGTATTCGACTGCTTACGCTTGCCCCAATCCAAGAACTTCTGTAACCTGAGATGAACAAGCAACCAAGCTTCTTATGATCCAGTAAACAGCCATGGGGATGTAAGTTGAAGCAGCAATGACGGGCTCAGCATCTTTCGATATGTACTTTGATGGCAAACTACGAAACTCAGCAATGTGCCTAGTTAGTTCCAATGAGACTTTGATTAGGCCGTTGATTGTTTCGAATCTTGGTTTCAGGACATCGGAGTGGCCGTTGATGATGTCTGGAAACTGCTTCAAGACGGCGACTGATTTGGCCAGGGGGTCGTCGAGGAAGAGGCTGGCGACGAGCCAGAACTGGCCGTAGATGATGGAGAATGAAGCTAAGGCTATCACGGCTTTATCGTCCCACGCGTAGTTTTCGAGCATGTTGAGAATCTCCATTGCTGATGCGTGGTTTTCTCCTCCGGAACACCTGCTTGAGAGCTGATGGGGGTTGAATTTGTTAGCTATCCGTTAGTAAAAGGATTAAAATAGCTCTAATGAGTTGAAAAGATGTGAGTCGTGCCACTTTTTGTACTTTCTGAGACGTGTAGAAGTTCATCCATGTGGATTTTGAGCTTCTAGATGCCATGGAGAGAGGGAGAGTTTCGTCTTATAAAGAAAAGAACGGGGTAACGTTTCGTTAGTAAAAGGACTAAGATAACTCTAATGAGTTGAAAAGATGCGGGTTGTGCCACTTTTTATACGTTCTGAGACGTGTAGAAGTTCATCCGTGTGGATTTCGAGCTTCTATATGCCATGGAGAGAGGCATAATTTTGTCTTGTAAAGAAAAGAACGGGGTAAAGATTCCTTAGTAAAAGGACTAAAATAGCCCTAATGAGTTGAAAAGATGTGAGTTCTGCCTCTTTCCAAACGTGTTGAGACGTGTTAAAACTCAATTGTATGGGTTTCGAGCTTCTACACGTTACAGAGAGAGGTAGAACTCCGTCTTATACAACAAAAGGAAAAAAATAAGGGCCTTAATAAAAGGACTAGAATAGCACTAATGAGTTGAAAAGATGAGAGTTCTGCCTCTTTCTACACGTGTTGAGACGTGTAAAAGTTCAATTGTGTGGATTTCGAGATTCCACATGTCATGCAGAGAGAGGCAGAACTTCGTCTTACACAAAAAAAAGAACGTGGAAAATGACGAACTTTTACGAATAAAGCAATAGAATCATTAAACATGAACCTAGTGAAGTTTATTTAACAAAGATTCAAGATCAACCTCACAGGAAATCTTGTTCAACACAAAAGCCAATGCATCCTGGAGGCCATCAAACCCAGTCAAGGCTGCAATTTCGTCGCGTATTTCGTCGTTCTTCCGTGAGCCCTGATCATGAACAACACCAACAAGTTAAACAAGTTGAAAAACAGCCATGAAAATCAAGAATAACAAATCAAGAAACACACATACATTCAGAATTCCATCAATGCCAGGAGACACAAGATGCATGATATCCTTAACAATGACAAGGATAGATTCTGCGTCGATCACGCGTCCATCGTAAGCATGAGTCGCCTGGATTTGCTTACTGAGTGCACTGTCATCGGAAAACATCGAAGGACGATTGCGAATCATTGCCTGATTCTTGGCTGTTACAACACTTGCCATTTCTTTTTGAATTCTTGATTTCTCTCCGTTTTTCTCTGTTTTCACATTTGCATGGTGTTTGATTAGGCAATGCAAGCAATATATAGTGAGCAGTAAGGGAATAAAGCTATGGTGGATCTAGTTCCTTGCTTGTAAGGTGGTGTAAATAACTAAAGCCATTTCCAATCTGGATAAGGGAATTTCATTTATGGCCCTCATGCAACTTTCCTTAATAAGTAAAGAGTATCATAGCATTAGTAGGGTGTGAAATTATCCAATCATACTTTTGGATTCGAGATTATTCATTAAGGTCTAGTTTGCTTAGCTGGACTGAATTAATTAGTTACTATAAAAGGTAGGATTGATTAAGATTGGATTGATTTAACTGAATTATTTAAATCAAGATATGCGTTGGTAGGATTGCATCTTTTAATTTTGTACCGAAAAATTAATATTTGTGTTTAGATTGAGGGATTAGATGAGATATCTATTGAAATGTCATAAATACCTCCACATAGGATAGACTATGTCATTTTAAGTAGGCTTAATTGCAAATAAAATCACCACTTTTCAAGGAATTGCAATTTAATATAAAGTTTTTGATAATTGCAAATTAATCACCACCTTTAAATATTGTTGCAAGTTAGGTTTATGGGGATTCTCTTTGTGCCTGTTTATCTTACATAACAATTCTAATAGGTTTTTCGTTCGTAAAATGATGATATTTGGATTAAGGGGTGACTATATCGATTAGTCATATCAAATTCGGGCACAAAAAATAGTGTTAATAAGTTTAATTTGCAACAATACTTAAAAGAAATGATTTATTTGCAACTTTCTAAAGTTTCAGATTAAATTGCAATTCCTTGAAAAGTGGTGATTTTATTTTCAATTAAGTCTTTTAAGTACAAATACGAGGACAATGTTGTAATACTGTATTCACGACTGATTTTGTCCCACCTTCCAATTGAGATATGACTGTCTCTCAATATAAGAATTAAATATGTTTTTGTACTCGAACTGAAAATATATCATGAGCCCTCATCTAGGGAACCAAAATTGATTACTTAAGATTAAACTGTTAATATCGGCATATCCCAATCTATCCCCTAAGGGGGCGTTTGGTTCACGGGATTGAATTGATTAGGTATGATAGGATTGAGTGGGATTGAGTAAGATTAGATTGATTGGACTGAATTTGTTTGAATTGAGATATGTGTTTGGTTTGTAGGATTGGAGTGATGGATTAGATGTGATACCTATTGAAATGTTATAAACACCCTGAAATTAAATTGAAACAACACTTCATTCTTGTGAATCTATTCAAATAATAAAAGAACAATTTGTAATATTGCACTTGAGATATGTTCTATCTCACCTTTCACATGAGATACACATATCCCTTCATGGAGAGATTTGATACATTTTCTACTCGGGCTTGAAGCATATCATGGACCCTCATCCAACAAACCAAATAGTAGATTAGTTGGAATTAAAATCCTAATTTAAGCCTATACCAATCAATCCCGCGAACCAAACCGGCCTAAGCAAATGGAGCCGAAAAGTTTGTCTTAACTACTAGATTCGACATAGTTAAGAGAAAAGATGAAACATGTGAACAAAAAAAGCAACTCATTGCAATCATATATAGTTGGAGTTGATTTAAATTTGATTCAAATAATTAAAAATACTCGGAACATAAATTTTAGAAGTTACTCCCTCTTTTCTTTTCTTTTTTTACATAGATGCCAGGATATATTTTTTTTCTAAAATTAATTTAAATATTATTATTTAAATATTCTTAACAATAAATACTATTGGTTAAAAAATTAAACACACAACACAATTGTAGGAAGGTAAAGTATAGTGTGAACAAGTTTCAAGGTAAAATTGGTTAAGGAGTGTGACTTATATTACTAAAGAGTGTGACTTTTTACTATAAAGGGTGTGACTTTTTACTATAAAAAGTATTGCTCATAAAAGTGAAGGGTGTGACTTATATAATAGCAAAGATGTCGTAGTGATAACTGAAGAGTGTGACATATATTACTAAAGAATATGTCTGAAAAAAAAATCAGTTTCACGGTGAACAAGTTTCACAGCATACCAACTCTTGTAGGAATTTTGAAATTTAAAATTACAATATTAAAGATAAATATGAGATAAAAGATCAGAACGATATCTATTTCATAAATAATTCAAAATGCTAAAACGACATGCAAATAAAAAAGGAGGGAGTACAATTTTTTGTAAATGCACTAGTATCGTTAACTAATTTAACTGCCATAGTTTCTTTTGCATTAAAATAAAAATAGTAATTCAGGTAGATAAACTATGGATGTATGCTACACATGCAATGTTGAATGGGTCACTTTTATCATTTTATTCAAATAATATGAAAGAAAAGGAGAAAAACATAAAGAAAAGGGGAAGCGTGCATAGGATGCTTCTTTGTAATAGTAAGTATTTCTTAATATTGTAGTATAATAATACTCTCTCCGTCCTAATTTTAATTGCCCAAATACTATAGATACAGAGATTAAGAAAAAATGAGAAATAATAGTATTAGATGATATAAAATAGGTAAAATGAGTTTGATGATGGGGGTATTGTGAGTGTAAAATGAGTTTGATGGAAAAAAATAATAATATTAAATAGTATTGAAAGTTGTTTTATTTTTTTTTTAAATGATCAAACAAAATAAAAAACGATTATTTACTTTAAAAGTGATCAATTAAAATTAAGACGGAGAGCGTAACTAACAAATCCATTTCCCAATGCTTTTATGACGTCAGAACTCAGAAGTACCTTTAGCTAAATGACAATTTTTCTTGCATCATCATCAAATAAAGAGAAGATATAGTTCGTTTCTTAGCTTAAGCAAAAGTAAAAGGGTTGTTCAAATGTGGAAATCCAATCATCTTTTACTGTTTGTGATGTTAGCAGCAAAAATGGTTTAGCAGTTATATTATCCCAAACTCTTTAATTTCTTATTTTGATTATGATGTTATGTCCAAATTATTTCGTTGATAAATGATCGGGATTAAATCTAAAATGGTCTCATAACTTATCACTTTTTTTGAAATGACAAAAAAGTTTGACAAATAAAATTAATCCTAATTTTTTTCGAATTGTACAATTTTATCCCCAAAATTTGCCGGCGGCTCGGAACAACACGAAACAACATCGTTTCGTGTCATACGTAACTCATGTGCGCCTTCAAATTGGGAATTTTCGGCTAGCTGTTGACTGGGCGCGACGTGTCATGCTGACAAGGATTTAATAGTCAATAAAAAAAACCTGTCAGCACAAGAGCTGCTCATTAAAAAAAATTAAAAATTAAAATTTAAAACAAAACATTAAAAATTAAAAACGTTTTCAGATCAATAAAATATTTTTTTTTTAAAAATGAATTACAACAAGAGGATCATTTCATTCAATTTCTTAGCAATGCCCTCCATATTTGTTGTCTCCTCTCTCTGTCAATTAATCCTTTTCACAATCCACGTATTATTTGTTTTGCCCTCTCGCACAAAGGTGCATCAACCCAACTAAAAAACTTACAATATCCACCCATCTACAAAAATTGAAAGAAGAATTTTGTGTTTTATATTGACTTCAACCTGGAAATATGAATTCACATAATCAAATAGGTGACGTGAAGTAACAGTCCTCAATAACAATGCTCTCCAATATATTAGGCTCTTGTATGTTATACTGTATTTGGATTTTATGATGCATTAGAACCTCATAGGATGCAAAAGGAAAATGAAGTATGACCTCAATATTCAATCTGCTAGTGATCACTTTGTCTTGAATTTTGGCCGCAAGTATAGGCCAATATCTGCATAAAGCTTGGCGTACCTACGCAAAATGAAGATGTATCAATCATTATTGTAGGAGTTGAGAGAGCATGTAAAATAACATGGTCATTCATGTTGTTTGATCATAAACTTATTTTAGGGAAACATATCTCTCAAATACAAAATCAAGAAACATTATATGTTATATATATAATGAACTTGAAATGCGGAGCCCAAGCGGACGAATGCATATATTAAGTGAAAAGGTCAAATGGTGCTTAATCGTCCAATCACTTACTGTTTTTATCAGAGGCCATGTGGGCTTAAGGGGAAGATCCTTCAAAGACTTAATAGGAGGCTTGTAATCTAGCAACATTTCAATACAAGCTTGGGTTGCATTTGCTAATGAAACAGGATTATATCCTCCTTCAAGCGCCATAACAATCTTGCCTCTTGCAAATTTCATCAACTGGATACACAAACATAATCAATAGCGTTTAACTTTATAATCACATTTTGAGGAATTAGACAAAAGATGATGTTTGGTTGAATAACCAAATGGATAAATTCTAACCTTGTAAAGCATGATCGAATAACCATACGGACTTAAACAACAACCTCCAATGGGATCACCTGTGGCTGTTCCAAAAAATAATAGAGGTCCTAAAGTCAATAATCAGCCTTGATTTCATAGCATGTTACACTACACCAAGTTTAACAGAGGAACATGAGATGCATAAAAAAATGAGAAATGCAATGAAATAGGAATTTATTTCTAACCTGCATCAAATCCTGCTGATATAATAATCAAATCGAGATCAAATTCCTTAGCCAGGGAAGTAATATGTGATCCCAAACAGCAAAATAGTCAGCATCTCCAACCCCACCACCTTCCCAGGGGACATTTATATTGTATCCTGCACCTAGCCCTTCTCCCATCATTTTATACGACCCATCATTACCTTCAGGATAGAACATCCCAGAATCATGCCTGATTAATACAAAAACGTTAAGTTGCAAACTATAACTAGCAAAACAAATAAATGATACAAGACTAAAACATGAATACCTATGCACGGAGAAGACTAGCACTCGAGGATCCTTGTAGAACATCTTTTGAGTACTATTTCCGTGATGTACATCCCAATCAACTATCAAAATTTTCTTGATACCCAACTCGGACTACAATTTGCAATGGAATGAAATTTTAAAATTAACATAAGTATCAAATTTTCAAAGAAAAAACTTTGGAAAAACTTTATCTAGCTCTCACCCTTTCGTTCAAAAATAACACTTGTGGCAATAGCAACATTATTCAATAGGCAAAAACCCATTGGTTCAGATTCTTTTGCATTATGCCCAGGTGGCCTTACTATAGCAAATGCTGAATCCAATTCCCCTTTAGCAACTTGCTCTGCAGCCTATACATGCATAATTAAGGCTTACAGAAAACTCAAGAAAGATACCATGTTGCAATTAACTAATAATGATCAATAACAAATTTCATCTTGAAACGTAATGAAATTCAAAAAAGGTATGCAGATGATATCTCTAATTCCAAAACTTTTCATGTTAATGAAAAAGATGCCAAGCATCATGGTTCACGGAGAATAAATTTCTATAGTTACTGATCTCAAATAAACCAAATAATACAGGAAGCACATGCAAAAAAAAGTGTCCATACAAGCATACATATCTGCATACACAAATATAAGGAGTTGTTACCTCAATGACAAAAAGCCGGCGGCAAGATAAGCTGCCTCCGAGGAGCCTTTTATTGAAATATAGAGTCGTATTTATTAGCACTCTGTCTCATACTCTCCTCCCTCTCTCTCTCTCAGCGTGAAATGAACAAATTATTCCACTGGATTGTGCTCGTAAAATTCCCAAATTCGGGGAAAACAGCCAAAACAACATAACATTACCTACTACCAATTAGAAAACAAAAAAGCCAGAAAAACATATCATGAACACAAAAATATACAGAAAACAACAAGCGACATGGATTGCAACGAGAAGACCTTCGTAGAAGCCCAGAGGAGTTCAGGTTATCCCAAATGGCACGAATCCTTTGGGGGTTTTCTAGGTGGGTTCCTCCAGGTTGCACATGCTTGCACATTCTCTCATCAAACAGTAACCCCACGCGACGTCGTTCCGTTTGTTCTTTCTCCATTTCTTCTCTCTGTAATGGAAGCTGTCTTTTCAACTTCACAGGCTTTTTCTGCAGCTACTTTGTGTGCGCAAATTGCAGACAATGGCGCCACAACTATAGGTATACGTTTAATTACTAATAAGCCCTTTATTCATGTCCGTTTGGTGCAATGCAAAGAATAACCTTTTTTTTTTGTCAACCAAAATATACGTTTTATTTTTATTTTTGGTCAAATAAGCCCTTTGTCTTGTTTTCGGTGTGAAATGAATTTTAGAACAAGAGAATTTTCAAAATTCTAGTAACAAAAGCTACCTAGTCCCGAAATAACTTGCACTATATGAGCACACAAAATAAGAAGGCAAATTTTGTATGTGCACCATTTACACTAATTTAGAATTGGTGTAATTAAATTTTAATTTAATATTTTTTTTACCAGTTTATTTTACCCGGACCCGGCCCTACTCGAACCCGGTCCGAATGGTTCATGATTCCCCCGACCTAAATGGGTCATGATTTATGATTCATAATTTAGAATTTAGGGTTCATGGTTCATTCAAATTAAAATTGAATCTAATTGGTGCACACAAGAATCACTCAAATAAGAAAGTGTAGTAATTAATATAATTTTGAGTGATAATTTTATAAATTTTTATGTCTAAAGTAAAAAAAGGAATTTGAATCGTGTGTATGTGTAAATCCAAAAAAGTAATGACATTTTGTGTAATATTGTGGATATTGTGAGATTAAAGTTTATGAAGGATTTTCTATTTTTAGGGTGTGCATGTTATCTGATTCGAACGAGGATTTTGAGAAAAGATATTGTCCCAGTTTTGATTCTTGCAAGATCCAAGATTTGGCAAAATCCACAATATTTGGCAAGATATGCAAGATCCACAAGATTACTCTAGTTTTATTATTTATTTGTTAGATATATTTGCTAGATTTGGTCCTTTTTAGATTAGGTTTAGTCCTTTTACTTTATAAATAGTTCTGTACGTTTTTTGAGAAGGGAATCAATGAAAAAAGTATAACTTTTCTTAGCAAATTGTTGCTAAAACCAATCGTTCTCCTGCTGGCCAGAGCCAGGGTGTCGATTTTATATTCGTTCTCCTGCTAGCCTGTGCTAGGGCGACGAATTTATCTGTTCCCAAATCGCGGTTCTCATCAAATTGGTACTTTCATTGAGAGTATCTGAGAATCGCGATCGAAATTCTGCTACCATGTCAGTAGCTGACGAGTTCATCGCCATGGGCGAAAAGCTTGACCAGATTAATCAATCTCTTGAACGTATGATTAAGAAACTGAGTCAACGACGAAGGAAGAGGTCTGTTTCTAAGTCTTCGTCAAAATTCCCGCACCGAACCTCACGACGTCACCGCCACAAGTCGTACACCTCTGAAATTTCAGAGATTGCGCCTGTTATCATTCCGTCACCACCGCAAACCGTCGTACCATCACTCTCCTCTACTAAACAACCATCGACAAAATTTTATGAATCCACCATCAACTGTCCAGTCCCTGACCCCCCAACCCCGACTCACACCACCGGAGAAAAATTGCCAGACTCGCAAAACTTGGACTAGCACGAATCGGCTGCACCAGCATCGGAGATGAACAGATCGGGTTCTGCTCGGCGCTCCACCGCTCACTGTTCTTCAATCGACGGTTCTAGCCTTCCGATGTCGTCATTCGACCTTACGTCCGCCACCGGGAAGGAAGATCGCGCCGTTCTGCACGCCGCCGCGATGGAACCTGACATTCCTGGTGAGGAGATTGCGAACTCTGAAGCCCTATCCACTCATTTGGGGCATGTTCCATTGAGGGAGATTTTTAGAAATGTGCCTTCTAGTTCTAATTTTAATTTGGAAGCCCAGATTAGGCATGAGACTTTGGTGGAAATTTTTGGGCCGTGTCTTGTTAATGAACATAGTGAGCCACGAAAATTTATTGAGGATTTTGTTGAAGTCGATATCAGTAAGAATGAGATTGGACCATGTAATTATTTGGACCAGTTTGGGCATATGAATTCAATGGATAATTATTCAGCTATGCCTGCAATTAATTTTGGACCTTTTGAGCATTATAGATCAGATTTTGTAGATGGATTTGAGAATTATTGTGAGTCTTTTAATTATGATGGACCACCTATTAATGATGAAGAGACGTCCGGAAGTGATTTCGTGTTTCCTGTTATGGCACCAACACCGAAGACGAGCCGTTCAAAAAATTTGCTAAGGAAGATGAAGACGGGGCAAGTTTTTCGGAAATTGATATGACATCCGCTAAGTCCTACTTCGATGAAGATAACAGTTTTGACTCCCATAATAATTATTATTTTTTTATAATTAATGATAGTTATTTTGTTGGCAGCACTATGAAAAATCCACGCTATCACCTTAAGGTTTTTTGCCACACCCGAACAACTGATAATTTTGAGTTCAATTGTTGGGTGGCAAGAGAGCATTTTCAGAATTGGTCCTTGAGGACAAGGACGATCTCGAATGGGACGAGAATGATGCGAACGAGGATTTTGAGAAAAGATATTGTCCCAGTTTTGATTCTTTCAAGATCCAAGATTTGGCAAAATCCACAATATTTGTCAAGATATGCAAGATCCACAGGATTACTCTAGTTTTATTATTTATTTGTTAGATATATTTGCTAGATTTGGTCCTTTTTAGATTAGGTTTAGTCCTTTTACTTTATAAATAGTTCTGTGCCTTTTTTGAGAAGGGAATCAATGAAAAAAGTATAATTTTTCTTAGCAAATTGTTGCTAAAACCAATCGTTCTCCTGCTGGCCTGAGCTGTATGTCGATTTTATATTCGTTTCTCCTCGCTAGCTTTTGTGCTAGGGGCGGCATTTAATTTATCTGTTCCCAAATCGCGGTTCTCATCATTATCGTGGAATGTTCAAATAAGAAAAGTGTGCAAATTATTATGGAATGGAAGGAGCAGTAAAGTGATTTTGATTTGAACTTTTTAACTATGATTGAAATTTGATTTTATGTCAAAACCAATGTGTTCAAATTTATGAAGTTGTATAATTATAGTATTATTATTGAATGTGATTATCAGGATTAATCATTTATGGTTACCTAATTGTTAGTTATAAGTTATAACCAATATCATCTTATAAATACCGAGTACATAGTAAGCTACATTCACACACAAATATTACAATCTAAGGTACTAAACCTTCATTCTATCTTTCAACAAGCTCTCAGATTTCATAAAATTATTGAAATATGGCCTCTTACTCTTCAAAACATCCCAAACAACCTACAAATATTCTTGATTTCAAATTATTTAATCCAAATATCAAAATCCAATAATTACCCAACTCTTAATATCACAAGTCTTCTTCAGTTTCCAATTCCTCTTATTTTCTTTTTCAGATCCTAAATCACTATAATTAATTTAATCATTTAAATCTTGGCATATACTAACTATTTTAATTTATAGGTGAAAAAGGATTTGAGGCACTTGAGTTGTTGGCACAATCGCACTTAAATTTATCATCATTTGAGGAGGTTTCTTCTTTAAAATTCTGTCAATTCTAATTACTATATATATATTATAGTACAATCATTTAAATTCTGATACATTAAATTTTTAAATAAATATATATATGTAACTGGCTAGCTCGTTATTTTTTGGAGAAGGTTTTATGTGAAACTGATTTACCGTACACCACTCATATTATTGCTTGTAGAAACTAATACTATAGCAACTATAGTATTAATTTCTACAAGCAATAAGTATGAGTGGTGCATTAAAATAAACCAGTTTCATCTTAAACTTTGCCTATTTTCTGTTTAAAATTGCTTTTAGTTTCTTGTAGCAACATGCATGTACAATTTATTTTAAAAATAGGATATATCTTATCAGTATAACATACTTTTAATGTTTTTTTAGTGATGGCAATTTACTGGGAAATATGTTATGTGGCGTTAATATTGATGATTCAAGCTCATACCAATGCAAGCGATGATATTTCGATATATATATATACCAGAGCTTGGCAGCACGATCAACGTCACGACGAGGAGTTTTAAGGGAATTTAAGGTTAAATCGGGCCATAATTCCAGGTATATAATAAGTATTAATTACTTAAATTCATAATATTTTTGTGTATTATAATATTTCACATGAGTATCAGTTAAATAGTGAATCGAACCTAGCTAATAGTATCTATTTTCGAATTTATTCACCTCCCCTGCTGTTAATTCTCCAAATGAACCATTATCATAGATTTTTTTTTTTTTTTGAGAAATAAAAATGAATTGCATTGAACGAGTATAAGGGTACTCAAATCCTGAAATATATCATGTATTCATTCTTAATTTTTCTAGATGCTAACTGTGTTTACTAGGAATCATCACATGCTTCGAAGATTATTGAATTATATTAGTATAAATTAAAGTGAAAACACAGCGAGTTGAATGTATTTATTTATTTATTGGTTGACTTAATATATCTAAATCGAATCGTTTAGATTTTTTTTATCCAGATAGGAGATCACTTATATTCATTGGAGAACCGCAATGAATCATACTATATCTTATCGAGTTGTTATAATTTATAAGTATGAATATACATATGACATCTATTTTAATTTGATGTCATACCTTGTTTTTTGAACTAATAATGAATTTTCTATATTACATAAGAACAGTACATGTCGATCGCATAATAATTAATTTTATAATCATTGATTACATTTAACACACATGTTTTTCTACTAGTGAAAAACCAATTCTACAATACAGCTTTGAATATTACCACAATCCTAAGAAAAACAAGCACCATTACCAAACTATCTCCCAACAACACAACCAAAATCAATAAAAATTAACACCAACAAGACTGATAGAATCAGTCTCTTATTACTACAATCTCACCCTAAAATTTTACCTCAAATCATTGGAACACGAGATGAAACACATATTCATACCACGATCATCAATCGGTGCAACAACGGTACATAAAATACTTCTCCATTGGACGAGTACACTCCGTGCAAACGACCATCTCCGGGATATCATCCACCCCCGGAAGAATAAGACGGTTGCAATGCTCCGCCGTGTGATGCCCGGCTAAGTAGTCGCGCAACGCCACCACGAACCCCCTTTCCCGAGCTTCATCGGCCCACGTCCCGTACTCCACTAAAGCTTCATTCATTGCAACACCTTTAGCCCTAGCCATTTGACCAACCTCAATTCCACCCCCTTGGCTAAAAATAGCCCACCCTTCTTCACTCCCACCAAAAGTGAGCACATTCAACACCTCACTTAAAATGTGATCACCTTTCTCTGTTGTGGTCGGGATTTTCGCGCCATGATGGAGCTTCGAGTACATCATGCTTTCGATTCTGGTCCAGAAATACCAAGTCGACTTGGGGTCGGTCCAAATGTGGGTGCGACCAGCTACCGTTTCGCGCAGCCTTTTAGCGCGTTCGATGCTCGTATTCTTGCCTACGTACACCATCTCTAATTTGACTCGTGCACTATTCGCCACGTCTCTTGCCATTGTCACGAAGTCATGGATCCATTGCGTGTTTTCGCCACCGTACAAGCAGATGACACTATTGTCATTCATCTGAAAAACTAGTCATCATCAAAATCTACACAATATAACAAACACTTTTTCAAACAGTATCAGTTGTTCGAAATAAAGGTATTAGTTGTTTCACTGAAAAGTATTAGTTGTTTTCACTGAACAGTATTAGTTCCCAAATGACAATTTGAGCTAGTAAATCGCACGCGCTTACCCAATTCAATATGTTCTGATCAATATCATCCACTACAAGCTGAAGTCTCCATTCCTCATGATCCCACAAAGCCAATTCTTGCTTCTGAGTGAAAGGATAAGCCGAGTTACCCCATATCCAAACCATGTGGTTAGCATTCGAACTGGCTAACTTGCCCTGCGGATCAATCGCCACAAGAATCGGCTTCTTGGAAAATCCCCAAACGCGCTTGATGTACTCCGCGACAGCTGGCTCTAGCAACCTCAGGTGGTGCAACGCGTACCATGGCATTTTCGACTGCAACTCCTCAAACTTGTACTCGTGCTGCTCGTCGTGTACTGACGCCTTCTCCACCAACGGAAGCCACACGATTTCGTAGTGATACTCTGGCCTTCTCCTTGATTCTTGATAAATTTGGCCAAGTATGAGAATCTCATCATGGGAAATTTCAAGATCTGATATTAGTAACAACACTGTCTTTCCTCTTAGTGCTTCAACTCCCACCTACAAACACATATGCAAATAAAAAACATAGACATTATAAAAGAATCAAAGACAAATATTGAATATAAATACATTTACATACCTTGATTGTCCTGTTATTACCAACTTCAAGTGGAAGTAAATCATCCTTCAAGTATATTATGTGCTTCAGTACTCTCTGGTTGTCCAAGTGAGGCGTAGTCTCGAACAAATGCACGAGCATTTGATAGTATTCGTCGTGTTTCTTCTTTCCTACACAAAATTAAACCACACAACCTCTTATAACATCATACGCGGGAAAATACATTTTTTGTCCTGTAACTTTGACCCATTTTGATCTTGGTCCTACTAACTTACGGTTTTTTATCTTGGTCCTGTAACTTTACAAAATTTGATTTTTTTCATCCTGTCACCGGCTATTGCAGGTGACAGGGCTAAAAAGTCGATTTTTTTTAAGTTACAGGACTAAAATCAAAATCTATTGTATGTTCTAACAACAATGCTAAATCGCTCACCGATGTAACGATAGCAGTGATCAAGCTGTGTTTTGAAGCTATCTTGAATGCTAGCAATCTTGTGAGCTAAGCTCGAAAGCTCCCATGTTTCCGAAGTTAAAGAAGCCACCCTGCAGTTTTCAGATCAAGAAATCAGATCAACACTTGATTTAAGACACAAAAGATTGATCCTTTGATCCTAAATGAGTATTCGACTGCTTACGCTTGCCCCAATCCAAGAACTTCTGTAACCTGAGATGAACAAGCAACCAAGCTTCTTATGATCCAGTAAACAGCCATGGGGATGTAAGTTGAAGCAGCAATGACGGGCTCAGCATCTTTCGATATGTACTTTGATGGCAAACTACGAAACTCAGCAATGTGCCTAGTTAGTTCCAATGAGACTTTGATTAGGCCGTTGATTGTTTCGAATCTTGGTTTCAGGACATCGGAGTGGCCGTTGATGATGTCTGGAAACTGCTTCAAGACGGCGACTGATTTGGCCAGGGGGTCGTCGAGGAAGAGGCTGGCGACGAGCCAGAACTGGCCGTAGATGATGGAGAATGAAGCTAAGGCTATCACGGCTTTATCGTCCCACGCGTAGTTTTCGAGCATGTTGAGAATCTCCATTGTTGATGCGTGGTTTTCTCCTCCGGAACACCTGCTTGAGAGCTGATGGGGGTTGAATTTGTTAGCTATCCGTTAGTAAAAGGATTAAAATAGCTCTAATGAGTTGAAAAGATGGGAGTCGTGCCACTTTTTGTACTTTCTGAGACGTGTAGAAGTTCATCCGTGTGGATTTTGAGCTTCAAGATGCCATGGAGAGAGGGAGAGTTTCGTCTTATAAAGAAAAGAACGGGGTAACGTTTCGTTAGTAAAAGGACTAAGATAACTCTAATGAGTTGAAAAGATGCGGGTTGTGCCACTTTTTATACGCTTCGAGACGTGTAGAAGTTCATCCGTGTTTTTTCGAGCTTCTATATGCCATGGAGAGAGGCATAATTTTGTCTTGTAAAGAAAAGAACGGGGTAAAGATTCCTTAGTAAAAGGACTAAAATAGCCCTAATGAGTTGAAAAGATGTGAGTTCTGCCTCTTTCCAAACTTGTTGAGACGTGTAAAACTCAATTGTATGGGTTTCGAGCTTCTACACGTTACAGAGAGAGGTAGAACTCCGTCTTATACAACAAAAGGAAAAAAATAAGGGCCTTAATAAAAGGACTAAAATAGCACTAATGAGTTGAAAAGATGAGAGTTCTGCCTCTTTCTACACGTGTTGAGACGTGTAAAAGTTCAATTGTGTGGATTTCGAGATTCCACATGTCATGCAGAGAGAGGCAGAACTTCGTCTTACACAAAAAAAGAACGTGGAAAATGACGAACTTTTACGAATAAAGCAATAGAATCATTAAACATGAACCTAGTGAAGTTTATTTAACAAAGATTCAAGATCAACCTCACAGGAAATCTTGTTCAACACAAAAGCCAATGCATCCTGGAGGCCATCAAACCCAGTCAAGGCTGCAATTTCGTCGCGTATTTCGTCGTTCTTCCGTGAGCCCTGATCATGAACAACACCAACAAGTTAAACAAGTTGAAAAACAGCCATGAAAATCAAGAATAACAAATCAAGAAACACACATACATTCAGAATTCCATCAATGCCAGGAGACACAAGATGCATGATATCCTTAACAATGACAAGGATAGATTCTGCGTCGATCACGGGTCCATCGTAAGCATGAGTCGCCTGGATTTGCTTACTTAGTGCACTGTCATCGGAAAACATCGAAGGGCGATTGCGAATCATTGCCTGATTCTTGGCTGGTACAACACTTGCCATTTCTTTTTGAATTCTTGATTTCTCTCCGTTTTTCTCTGTTTTCACATTTGCATGGTGTTTGATTAGGCAATGCAAGCAATATATAGTGAGCAGTAAGGGAATAAAGCTATGGTGGATCTAGTTCCTTGCTTGTAAGGTGGTGTAAATAACTAAAGCCATTTCCAATCTGGATAAGGGAATTTCATTTATGGCCCTCATGCAACTTTCCTTAATAAGTAAAGAGTATCATAGCATTAGTAGGGTGTGAAATTATCCAATCATACTTTTGGATTCGAGATTATTCATTAAGGTCTAGTTTGCTTAGCTGGACTGAATTAATTAGTTACTATAGAAGGTAGGATTGATTAAGATTGGATTGATTTAACTTAATTATTTAAATCAAGATATGCGTTGGTAGGATTGCATCTTTTAATTTTGTACCGAAAAATTAATATTTGTGTTTAGATTGAGAGATTAGATGGGATATCTATTGAAATGTCATAAATACCTCCACATAGGATAGACTATGTCATTTTAAGTAGGCTTAATTGCAAATAAAATCACCACTTTTCAAGGAATTGCAATTTAATATAAAGTTTTTGATAATTGCAAATTAATCACCACCTTTAAATATTGTTGCAAGTTAGGCTTATGGGCGATTCTCTTTGTGCCTGTTTATCCTACATGACAATTCTAATAGGTTTTTCGTTCGTAAAATGATGATATTTGGATTAAGGGGTGACTATATCGATTGGTCATATCAAATCCGGGCACAAAAAATAGTGTTAATAAGTTTAATTTGCAACAATACTTAAAAGAAATGATTTATTTGCAACTTTCTAAAGGTTCAGATTAAATTGCAATTCCTTGAAAAGTGGTGATTTTATTTGCAATTAAGCCTTTTAAGTACAAATACGAGGACAACATTGTAATACTGTATTCACGATTGGTTTTGTCCCACCTTCCAATTGAGATATGACTGTCTCTCAATATAAGAATTAAATATGTTTTTGTACTCGAATTGAAAATATATCATGAGCCCTCATCTAGCAAACCAAAACGGATTACTTAAGATTAAACTGTCAATACCGGCCTATCCCAATCTATCCCCTAAGGGGGCGTTTGGTTCACGGGATTGAATTGATTAGGTATGATAGGATTGAGTGTGATTGGGTAAGATTAGATTGATTGGACTGAATTTGTTTGAATCAAGATATGTGTTTGGATTGTAGGATTGGAGTGAGGGATTAGATGTGATACCTATTAAAATATCATAAACATCCTGAAATTGAATTGAAACAACACTTCATTCTTGTGAATCTATTCAAACAATAGAAGAACAATTTGTAATATTGCACTTGAGATATGTTCTATCACACCTTTCACATGAGATACACATATCCCTTCATGGAGATATTTGATACATTTTCTACTCGGACTTGAAGCATATCATGGGTCCTCATCCCACAAACCAAATAGTAAATTAGTTGGAATTAAAATCCTAATTTAAGTCTGTACCAATCAATCCCGCGAACCAAACGGCCTAAGCAAATGGAGCCGAAAAGTTTGTCTTAACTACTAGATTCGACATAGTTGAAGAGAAAAGATGAAACATGTGAACAAAAAAAGCAACTCATTGCAATCATAGTTGGAGTTGATTTAAATTTGATTCAAATAATTAAAAATACTCGGAACATAAATTTTAGAAGTTACTCCCTCTTTTTTTTTTTTTTTTAAATAGATACCAGGATATATTTTTTTTCTAAAATTAATTTTAATTAATATTATTTAAATATTCTTAACAATAAATACTATTGGTTGAAAAATTAAACACACAACACATTTGTAGGAAGGTAAAGTATAGTGTGAATAAATTTCACGGTAAAACTGGTTAAGGTTTGTGACTTATATTACTAAAGAGTGTGACTTTTTACTATAAAGGGTGTGACTTTTTACTATAAAAAGTATTGCTCATAAAAGTGAAGGGTGTGACTTATATAATAGCAAAGATGTCATAGTGATAACTGAAGAGTGTGACTTATATTACTAAAGAATGTGACTTATATTACTAAAGAGTATGTCTGTAAAAAAAAAATCAATTTCACGGTGAACAAGTTTCACAGCATACCAACTCTTGTAGGAATTTTGAAATTTAAAATTACAATATTAAGGATAAATATGAGATAAAAGATCAGAACGATATCTATTTTACAAATAACTCAAAATGCCAAAACGACATGCAAATAAAAAAGCAGGGAATACAATTTTTTGTAAATGCACTAGTATAGTTAACTAATTTAACTGCCATAGTTTCTTTTGCATTAAAATAAAAATAGTAATTCAGGTAGATAAACAATGGATGTATGCTACACACGCAATGTTGAATGGGTCACTTTTATCATTTTATTCAAATAATATGAAAGAAAAGGAGAAAAACATAAAGAAAAGGGAAAGCGTGCATAGGATGCTTCTTTGTAATAGTAAGTATTTCTTAATGTTGTAGTATAATAATACTCTCTCCGTCCTAATTTTAATTGCCCAAATACTATAGATACATAGATTAAGAAAAAATTAGAAATAATAGTATTAAATGATACTACATAAAATAGGTAAAATGGGTTTGATGGTAGGGTATTGTGAGTGTAAAATGAGTTTGATGGAAGAAAATAATAATATTAAATAATATTGAAAGTTGTTTTATTTTTTTTTTGAAAATGATCAAACAAAATAAAAACGATTATTTACGGAAAATGACCAATTAAAATTAAGACGGAGAGAGTAACTAACAAATCAATTTCCCAATGCTTTTATGACGTCAGAACTAAGAAGTACCTTTAGCTAAATGACAATTTTTCTTGCATCATCATCAAATAAAGAGAAGCTATAGTTCTTTTCTTAGCTTAAGCAAAAGCAAAAGGGGTGTTCAAATGTGGAAATCCAATCATCTTTTACTGTTTGTGATGTTAGCAGCAAAAATGGTTTAGCAGTTATATTATCCCAAACTCTTTAATTTCTTATTTTGATTATGATGTTATTTCCAAATTATTTCGTTGATACATGATCGGGATTAAATCTAAAATGGTCTCATAACTTATCACTTTTTTTGAAATGACAAGAAAGTTTTACTAATAAAATTAGTCCTAATTTTTTTCGAATTGTACAATTTTAGCCCCAAAATTTGCCGGCGGCTCGGAACAACACGAAACAACATCGTTTCGTGTCATACGTAACTCATGTGCGCCTTCAAATTGGGAATTTTCGGCTAGCTGTTGACTGGGCGTGACGTGTCATGCTGACAATGATTTAATAGCCAATAAAAAAAACCTGTCAGCACATAAGCTGCTCATTAAAAAAATTTAAAATTTAAAATTTAAAACAAAACATTAAAAATTAAAAACGTTTTCAGATCAATAAATTTTTTTTTAAAAAAATGAATTACAACAAGAGGATCGTTTCATTCAATTTCTTAGCAATGCCCTCCATATTTGTTGCCTCCTCTCTCTGACAATTAATCCTTTTCACAATCCACGTATTATTTGTTTTGCCCTCTCGCACAAAGGTGCATCAACCCAACGAAAAAACTTACAATATCCACCAATCTACAAAATTGAAAGGAATTTTTTTAACATCGACTGAATTTGGACCAACAAACACTCACATAACACCATTGATCGATATATCGATTTTCAATTCTGCAGGAAATTGAAAAAAATACCCGCAATGAACACAACGGTCGAATATAAATCGGCCCCAATTGAATCTGTTGAACCCTATCAATTGCAAAAATTCTCATAATCAATTCAATCCACTGAACTATAAATTAACACCCAATTCAATATAAATCGCACACAATACATAAATGGGATTCTTACAGGTAGTTTTTGCACCCGTAAATCCGTCGCTCGACGTTGGCTTCTTTCCAACAGGTGTCCATCGTTGCCACCCTATGACAATAGCATCTCACCTCTCGTGAGCTTCCACTATGTTGGGACTTGGGACATTTCAATTGCAGAATCTTCGCCTTGGGGAAAATTGTTAGGGTTTTCAATCGGTGGCACTTCGAAGAGAGTTGGGGAAGAAGACGACTAAGATCGGTGAATGGACAACACGATTTTTTACTGTGTTAATTTGGGTAAGACGATTTTTGGATTTTTTTGGAATTTTTGGGGAAGACGATGATTTTCGGGATTTTTGGGGTTTAGGGTAATTTTAATATATTGATTTAGTTTATTATTATGGAATAATGACGTGGAATTAAAAAAAAGGAATTTATCTTTAAAAATAAATGTATATTGTTAATATTAACACATTCAGCAAATTCCGTCGGAGTTGAAGGCGTACTTGAGTTGCGCATGACACGAGACGACGTCGTTTCGTGTCATTCCGAGCTACCGGCGAATTTTGGGGCTAAAATTGTACAATTCTAAAAAAATTGGGACTAATTTTGTTAGTCAAACTTTCTTGGACCATTTCAAAAAAGGTGATAAGTTATGGAACCATTATGGATTTAATCTCATACATTGACCCTTCTTTAATTTTAGTTAAGATTCTAAAATTCGAGAACACTTGTATAATTGACAATAATAATTAGAGTAGTATACTGTGAAGCTTGTTCAAGATTAAACTAAATTTTCTTTTAAATGTATCATATGCTTTATTAAACCGTATTATTTGTTTTCACTAAACAATATCATCTCTTTAATTAAACTTATTAGCAAGCAAGTGTGAAAACATAAATATCGTTCACTGAAAACATCTAAAATGATTTAGTGAAAATAGGCAATAATACAATTTAGTAAAACACATGTGATAAGGTTTTTAAAAGAAAACCAATTATATCGGAAACAAGTTTTACACGATATTTTTCCTAATAACTATACTATCTACCTGTTTTAGAACTATAAAAGTGTTGCAGAAGAATTTATTTTAAAACTGTAAAACACATTATTTAAAAAAAAATATTGATTATAGAGTTTGTATTGAATTTCCAAACATGCCCTATGAATTCAAATTAAATATAAGGTTTGAGCTAAAACATGTTTAATCAACAATGTCTTGAAAAGAGAAGTTCTAAACTTCCACTCTTTACTTGGGCCGAAAATCCAGACTCAAGACATGCAAAGGCCTTTACCATTGAGGCCCAATTCGCAGAAAACTAGCCCATTTTCATTCCAAAGCTACAAAGTTTTTGGGCTGGGCCCAAAACAGGCCCAAATATCAAACCACTGCACAGCCCAACAGCCAGGGGCGAGACAGGTTGGTGCCGGGTGGGAGTGAATGTCGAAGGACACGCAGCAGAGGCAAAGAAAATGCGATAAACTTTGGAAAGAATATAATAATGCCTTCCACGTCCCTTTATTCTCCATTTTCAGCTATCCTGAGCACCTCCCGCTATCGTGCGCCTCTAAAGTTATCCTTTTTATACCTCACTCCTCGCCGCTTCATTCACCACCGATTCCGCGCCGTCCGTCCGCCGGAGCTGGCCGCCGCACTCGCCGCCTGTTCGTATTGCTGCTGCCGCCGCCTTCCTAACAGTCACGTCTTCACGGGGAAATCTCTCTTCTCTCGCATGGAGGTACGGATACTGTTACACGTCTTTACACTTTCTCTGTGTGTGTGTGTTTCTGTTTCCTGTTTAGAGGTTTTTGTGATTGGAATTGGGCGAAACACTGGAGCTTTTTCGATATGACTATTTGTTGGTTGATTTAATTTGAGAATTAAAGGATTTTGTTTCATATTGGCAATTTGAGTTATGATTGAGTCGTTGGATAGTTAACAAGCAGTGGAGTGGTGGGTGTGATTCGTTAAAATTTTAAATTTGGTGCCTGATTTGGTTTTGAGGTTTCTGCTGTGGTGTTTTAATCCTAAATGAATAGGAAAAAGTGTGAGTTGAGTTTTTTAAGAGTAACGAAAATGTGAAACTTTGGCATAATTTTGGAACGATGTTTTGGCACTTTGTGCTAGTTTGTGAAACGCCTTACCATAAGACAGTTTCTCACCCGAGTTTTTGCCGAAACTTTTTAGGGAGCCTTGGCTCATCTTCTTTAATGGAAATGAATATGGGGTAATTGTGGTGGATAATGAAATAAGTTAATCATTGACATCTTGATTAACTACCTCTCCTATAATCATTTATCCTCAATCATTCTACTATTCCTCAACCAACAATAGTTTCTTGTCCCAACTTATTCCAAAGTCAGAGCATAGTTTTCATTGTAATTCACTATTTGATGATTCTTATTATCATTCCCGTCGAAGAATTTGAACCAAGCTCCCCTTTAGTTTTTTCGATATGATAGAAAAGAAAGGATAGAACCTCTGTAGCACTCTGCCTATGAGAAAGTAGCTAAATGGTGAATAGCAAGTTAGCAAGTAGGATGCTAGACATTATCTCGTTCTACCAATTCCACCAGGAATGAAGAAGGTGAGCATTTTGATTGATCTTATGAAAGTTTGCTTTGCTCAAACAAAATAGGATGATCAAATTCTTTTTTTTTAAAATAGATGCATTTAAAACTGGTTTAGTGGTTTGAACTGCTTGTGCAAAAAACTTGGTTGGATATCTCTAATCCCTATAGCCAATTCCCAAAGTCGATTCACTAATATATTTGATATTTATATTGCATTTCTTTTAGTGTAGATTGGGGACAGGTCATGAGACGGATCTGTGTTGTGTGTTACATCTTACCTCACTATTGTTTTATATTTCCTAACAGCAATTCTGGAGTGGAAGTGGTATCAATAGGAATAAAGAAATGGTGAAGCATCTGCAGGGCTACGGGGTGCTAAGGTCCAAGAAAGTAGCTGAAGTAATGGAAACCATTGATAGGGCTGTGTTTGTACCTGAGGGTGCACCAGCTTACGTTGATAGTCCTATGCAGATAGGTTACAATGCTACTATTTCAGCACCTCATATGCATGCCATGTGCCTCGAGTTGTTAGAGAATCATTTGAAGCCTGGCATGCATGCCTTGGATATCGGTTCAGGTAATATATTATACTATTATTTTAGGAGGATTCATTAAATGTGTCTAGTGCTCTGATTTACCTTAAGGAATGTTTTGCCATTTCAGTGCATTTGAGATTTTAATATGTATCCCGTCAAAAAAAAAAAAAATTTTAATATGTATATTTTACCCTTTAAAAACATCAAATTGCAACCAATGTTTCCCTTCTGATGGGAAATTATTTAATTTAGCTACCATTATTGCACTTTCTAGATTATGAGGTTCTTATGTAGCTCCTTTTGTAGGGACGGGATATTTGACTGCATGCTTTGCTGTTATGGTTGGACCACAAGGTCGTGCTATTGGTGTAGAACATATTCCAGAGTTGGTTGAATCTTCCATTAAGAATATCCAAAAGAGCGCAGCAGCTCCACTGCTCAAAGAAGGATCCCTTGCAGTACATGGTGGTGGTATTTCTCGTCTTAATGCTCTTCTATTCGAGTTAATCGCTCAAGAGTAATTTGATTCGTATTCATTTTATATGTACATTTTTCTGCATCTGTTAGGAATACAAACAGGCATCATGCTGGTTTTTGCAACACTAGGGATATGTTTGGTTTGGGATTAGAAAACCAGATTTCGGATTTCGAAAGCTAAATATTGTTCTACTTTGGGATTTAAGAATCCGGTTTTTAAAAACCTTATACATTCATCATACAAATACCTATAAACCCTACAAATATCATTTTTTTCCTCCGTCACACACTGTCCAATTATTTATTATTGCAAATAAAAAATCTCACTCTTTAATATTAATCACATTTAGAGGTTATATCTTGATCGCCTCGTTTTAACATGAATGATAACAGATGGTAGGCTAGGTTTCCCTGAGTTTGCACCATACGATGCTATTCATGTGGGAGCAGCTGCACCGGAAATCCCTCCAGCTCTAATCGAACAACTGAAGCCAGGTGGAAGGTTGGTGATCCCAGTGGGCAATATATTCCAGGACCTGCAAGTTGTGGACAAGGATGAGGACGGCAAACTCACTGTCCGGAGCGAGACTTCGGTTCGTTATGTTCCACTGACGAGCCGGGAAGCTCAGATCCGGGGCTACTAATACCATGTAATAAACACCGGTTGGTAGAATAATGTCGAAATGTAATTTTTTTTTTTGATCTGTCAAAGTTAGTTGTTAGATGTTAGTACACCAAACATCCAAACACTCCACAAATTTACCAAGCCACCTTATAATTCCCAAATTTCAATTCGTTGTCAAAGGGAATTGAACGTGGGTCTCCCACTCAATTGAGAAGCCCAGTGGCCAGGTGAAAAAATGTAATTTCTTTTTATCTTGGCTATGTACAGGAATTGAATGCAACTCTGGAATAAGGCGATGTGCCTGTTAATATGCAACAAATAATCATCTAAGTTAGCTTGTGTTGGGTAATATGAATGGTAAGAAATATTCTCCGCCTAAGCCGGCTTATTATATGCTATTTTGCAAGGCATTGTCCAGTTCACACGTCAGTTTCCATTAGTTTTGGATGGAAAAATTGTACGGGATCAAAATTGGTTTAAAAAAGGACCAATTTTGTGCGGCAAATTCTATGTACTAACACTTGGGATCAAGATCTGTACTTGAGCTTTATCATTGTTATATGTAAAAATTATTATTGTTATGTATAAAAAATTTCATTGTTTAAAAATATAAAATATTTTTTATACAGTGAATTTTTGTACATAACAATAATAATTTTTATACATAATAGTGATACTAAAAAATTGAGTTCACTATGAACTCGGGTTCACATAATTTTTTGTCTATAAACATACACGTCAGTGGAAAACTCCTCGTGTGGTAATTTTTCAGAAATCTCTTCTTTCATAGGAAAATAAATTCATGACAATAATATTAGGCTAGAGATTAATATTAGATAAAAAATTTATATGAGACAGTCTCATGCATGAGATGGATTACAACCTAACAAAAATCACACCCACCCCTCTCAAAGTGTTAAAAGCGTCAATGCACAACTTATACCTCATCTCGCCATAAGACGGTCTCATGTCCCAAAGTGTTAAAAGCGTCAATGCACAACTTATGCCTCGTCTCACCATAAGACGGTCTCATGTAAATGTACTTCTTAATATTATTATTATTTTTCATTTTTTAGTGGGTCGAAGATATTTTATTTTTGTGGATGCACCTCTCAAAGAACAATTTAAGAAGTTTTGGAGAGGAACAGTAATAGAAACAATTCAACTTGGAAAAACCATTTGACAAATGAATCAAAACTCAACTGCACTAATAACAGCAGCACAAATTGGTGCAACAAAATCTTGAGAGTGCTCAAACATATCATAAACGGATGAACCTTTTTGCAACTGATCTTAAAGTGCAAAATATCAGTAAAAAAGGGAAAAATAAAAAAGAGACGATATATATAAAATCAACAGAAACCCCCATCACAAAATGGATATGCAGGATAAACTTAGAGCACTTTGGTCTTAAACCAAACTAAAATCTGCTGCGCCTCGGTGGTCTTTCTGTAGCGGCATTCACTCTGATCGCCCTCCCGTCCAAACTCTGCACCAATGCCATCGAGATAATTAGCTTAATATCACGTAACAAACGGTTATTTCAATATTCCGTGTACTTCATTACACAAAGCTCAAATACAATAATGGCATTTGTTATGGACTAAAGTCTAAATCTTTGAGGACTGTCTATTTAATGAGAATAGTGTAAATAACTAAATTGAGTGATTTGTAAAATGCACGACTAACTAAGACTCGATACAGCTCGATAAAGCTTGATTTAATTACTTACACGCACACATGTAAATAACTAGATATATTAAGGAGTAAAATTGTGATAATATAAGCTCACGAGACTTTTAAGTTGTTAAGCTAGATCTCTTCTCAAAATGCATTTGATTACTTACACGCACATGTAAATAACTAGATATATTAAGGAGAAAATTTGTGATAATATAAGCTCATGAAACTTTTAAGTTGTTAAGCTAGAGCTCGACTCAATGAATTTTGAGCCGAGTTCGAGATTTTTTTCCTGAGTAGGTTGGGCGAAATATTTTAGAAATAGAAATGATTGTTACCTGTCCATCAAGGTTAGCAATGGCATCATTCATTTCAGCCTCGCTCGACATTACTACAAAACCAAAACCACGTGATCTTCCTGACTCCATGTCTGGTATTACCCGAGCACTTTCAACTTTTCCATACTCACTGAAAACCTGCTCCAGACGCTCGCTATCCACATTCCACGCAAGGTTTCCGACATATAATTTGTACGAAGCTCCAAAAGCGCGATGGGGAGAAGAACGCTTCAGGCCGTTTCTCCTCTAGGAGCAGCTATGTTAACGGTCAAGAGTCGCCCATTTACATCCTGTTAAGAAAAAGTGCAAAAGAAAAAAAAAAGAGAATAATAAATTGGATGTGTCATCACATAAACGTAAAGCCATGAAGCAAAATAAAATTTGTTGCAGGGATCTGACTTGACAAAAAATGTGTAGCTCATGTTTTTTTTGGGTTAAATTTTTACCATGAGAAAATGTTAGATTAAGCTGATTAAGGTCTAAAGCTTATATAGCATACATTGAGACCAACCTATTGAACTAGGGCATTAAAAAAGGCATTGTAGAAATCACACTTGATAGATTACATTTGACAAGAATAATCAAGAATGATGCAGAATATCTTGTATAAACTTAACCAAATAATTTCAACCTATATGAAATCTAGATCTATACTCTGCAAAAAATGACAGAGAGAGAGTAAGCAAGACTTAGAACAAGGGATTCGTGTTATTAGGAAAATGACAAGAGTTAAAGTATCCAACGGGTTTAAATCTTGTGCATATATGATCTCATGTACTAAATTTATATCATATTCTATATTATCCTTGCAAGTTCCATAAATTACTGCTAACAAGAAGAGGAAACAACCAATTACAGATAGCTGTACAGACATACGATAACAGCCATACAAACTTACATATCGATTAAATATCTCCACAGCCCTCTCAGCCTCTTCTACACTACTCATTGTTACAAAACCAAACCCTCGACTCTGTTCGGTTGCCCTGTCGACAATAACCTACAAATCAACAATACATACACAAATCAAAACAAATAAAACCATCCAATCATTTTTCAATAAAAAGGCATCATAACCATCCATTTCACACCAAAACCCACATTCCAAATTGCAATCTTTTTCACTCAAAAACACAAGTATCCAGCCATTTTTCATCAAAGATAGCATCAAAATCATCCATTCTACACCAAAATCCACATTCCAAAATCCAATCTTTTTCACTCAAAAACACCATTTCTCATCAAAGATAAGCATCAGAATCAAATTCATCCACTCTGCACCAAACTCCATATTCAAATACCCAACTATTCCCCACTCAAAAAACATCTTCAATTTCAAGAAACAAATCAATTATACCTGAGCCATGTCAACAACACCAGCTTTACTAAAAAGCATAGCCAATTTCTCACCATCCACATCGTACGGCAAATTCCCTACATACACTTTGGTTCCCTCTGGTGCTTCCACGTAGCCATCTCCCTCCCCCTCATTCGCCACGTCATCTTCACTTCCATCCTTCACAGATGCTTCCCAGTCCAAATCCCCCAGAATTTCCTCTTTTTCTTCAAGAATTACAGGGCTGTTATCTTCTTCAGCAGCCACAACAGAAACCATGAAAAGGGATTCTTTCCTTTTGGCATAGAATGCAGAATGTGAAGAAACAGAGGCTATCTTGTTGCAAGAAAGCTGAAATTTTATGGGTTTGTGCGGGATTGAAATCTGTGAAGAAATGTAAAGCGATGGGCTTGAAATTAAGCAACCGTTCGTTGACATTGTTACGGGTTTCAATACAGTATTTGCTACGAAAGACATTTTTGCAGTGATTATATGAGTGGAGAAAGCGAAGAAGAAAAGGGTTTTGATAGGGTTTCAGAGGTATGAGAGGATAAGAGGGAATGGGAATAAAGCCCGCGGTAGAATAGAATTAATAACCTAAGTTCAGATATAAATACAAGTTCAATCATTGTAAATTTTCATTTTATTACTGTTTAATTTTGACTTTTTCCAAGTTTAATTTTCATTGTAAATCAGTGTTCAAGTAATATGTTTACCTCAAGTTTTTTAATTAAATCAACAAAATTGGTTTTAAATAACTTTAATTTAAAAATATATACTTAGAAACTAACTGAGAATTGTTTAGTTTCTGTTCTGATTGGTTAACTTTATTAGTAAAATAATTAAGTAAAAATAAGAGTAGGAAGATCATAAAATACACAAACAAATCTGAGTTAGGAATTTAGGATCATATTTTTTATTTTAATTGTTCAAATATCCCTAAGTAGGTTATTAGTCTAGGAGAGATCAAAATATTTCAAGGGTTGACCTACAGAAAACAATTATCACTTTATAGTAAAAAAAATTAATATATTTTTTATGAAGTAATAAAAATTTGTCAAACTAATATATTCTAATAAAATTACTAATATGTTCTAAAATGCAAACTAGCTGCACAATAAAATTAGTTTGCATGAACCTTTACGTATTTCAAATTTCCCAATTAACTGCATAGACGGATAATCAATCAGTAGAATGGTCCAAAGATGATGGAAAAATCATAAATTTCTTTTGAACCATGAATATTAATCCAAAATGGAAAGGAAAAATAATTCACAATAACTAAACAAATGAGGAAGACAAAACCAAATGATAACACTGTCTTAGTATACAAATTCAATCTCTTTGAAACTGGTCTCACTCTGAAGATTAATTGTCAACAGTCCATTCTCAGAAGTGTATGTGAACTCCTCATTTTGTTTGTCAACTTGAATATGCTCCAAATAATCCACTCCCTCTTGCTTTGATCTTTATTTTTTCACTTATGATGCATTCTTCAACTGCTCCTCCTGAGTTGTACATGTTGATCAATCCAATGGGAGCAAACTCAATGCTCTCATTTACCACCTGTAATTCATAGAGTTCAAATTGTCTTGTTAGCGATTCTATGAGGTGTAAATGAATCGAGTCGAGTAGTGTCAACATGAATGTAACTCAATCAAGCTTCATTTTTTTGAGCTTGAGCTCGATTTGATAAGAAACTCGCTAAACTCGAAATACATAAGTAATGCAATAGTTTAGCTTCGATAATGTACATAACTCGAAGCTCGACTAGACTTGTTGAGAAATAGTTTTTTTTAGAAATATATTTTAAGGGTAAAATAGTAATATACTTAAGCTCACAAGTATGTCGAGTCGAGTATTACTGAACTCAAACTCAAGCTCGACTCGATTAAATTCAAATATTTTTCCTAGACGAGCACAAGTAGCTCGTGAGCTTAGCTCCATTTACTTAGGAGATGTTTTCAATCACTACAAAATAGTGATGATCACTTTGGAAAAGTAAAAAATTGTGAAGCGCCACTTTGATGAAAAATGATTTTGCCCCCTCTAATAGAAGTTGCAAAAACCCCTTGCTCTCTTAGTACTTCTGATTGAGAAAAGTGAAATGAGTTCGTCTCATACAAGTTTTTCTTACCTTAATCGGAGAAATAGTAAATATTTCACATTGTAGCATGCCTAAACACACTTCAAATTCTTTGGCACTCTTGAAAGAGTTCCTGCAACAAAAACAGTTGCACATCAAGATTGTGAATTATGTTTTCTTTAACACCTCTTTCTTTCTTTCTAACCTGAATTGAATGCATATACAGCAGAGTCCCCTGTCCATGTTTCCCCTGCAAAGTCTTCAAGAAATTCTACATCAAGGGGAGTCACATGCCCCGCGATGGACTTGCCCTTAAGAGTAGACATTTCGACAGATTCGGAAACTTGTTTCATAGGCCAACTACCTGCTCCTTGACAGTTGAAAACACCTACCACACCAGTTATCTTATTCAAGTTCCATATCTTGAGTAAGCTGTTCATCATAATTGAAGAAAAAAAAAGTTAGTTATTAACTAACTTATTGTGTCACATACATAAATAAAAGACTAGATAATTGATCACCTCTTTCCGTCCATAACTGGATCGACAAATAGGCAATCTCGAGTAGGCCTTCCAGCATATCTAGCTCTCAGGATTGATCCATCAGGAAGCACGAGTTTCCTTAAAATCTTGAAATCGTGTTTTCCTGGCTTGTCACTGCATCATTTGATCAAATCAATGAGTCGTAAAGATTTCGTGAGTGGTTTTTGATTGTTTGTAACGAGGTTTTTTACCTTACATAGACCGGACAACCCCCTAACGCTCTAGCTGCACCGTGGAACTCAGCAGTGTTGTGGTCGCTCTTTGTTGAAGAAAAGACAAAGGCGTCATTAGTACTTTGTGTTGTAAAAACAGTAGTTATATTACTAAATGATGATGCAAAAGTTCTTACATGAAACATATCCCAATCAGGAACCACGATTTCGCCTATCAGAAGGCTGTTGAAAGACACTGATGCAATGTGCAATGTTTGAAAAGTAGGCTCATTAGGCATGAAATCCTCAGAAGCTCTAGCAGTTGCACTCTTCTTTGAGCTAAGAATCGACACAAGAAGATCATGTCGGTTAATTCTGGATTGCGCTAATATCATTTTTGGTCCCTAAAGTTTAGTTTCTGCCAGTTTTGGCTCCCTCTTTCACTCACTATAAAATTCAGTAGAGTACAAATTTACTCTTTGATTCCACAGATATGTCTATCTACTGACTGAATCAACTATTTGGGGGTGCAAAATGTAATTATTCAAAAGTTTTGTATTTACATATAATTATAAAAAAAATTAGATGTAGCGCCCGCACCCAAACAGTTGATTTTGTTAGTCAATTGACGATGAGACCAAATATGAGAGTAAAAGTGTATTTTCAAAACCAAACTTGACTGTAATTTTGAAAAGGAGGGACTAAAACTGGAAAAAGACAAACTTTAGGGACCAAATATGATATTTGCCCTTTCTTGATTCAACAAGTATGATAACAATGGATTAAAACAAGAAGCAAATGATGATCATATACCTAAAGATGGAGTCTGAATTGTGGCACATACAGCAAATCAAGTTATTATCTCCAAAGTTCTTCTCCACAGATTCATCAAGAGCTTCATGATACTTTTTCGTAATCGAAACTCTGCCACCGTATCCCGACCCCAAAGTTTCCAACAGATTTTGAACATCAACCTTAACACCATCCACCCCACTGTCAGCAAGATAGCTATGCATATCATTGTAAAAATCGAACACCTTCTGAGGGTTGACTACTCCAACTCCGTACTTCTCCAAACTATCCATCGCTATGTCCCTTATATTCCCGATATTTCCAGGCGTCTGGACTGGATATTCGAGCTTTGGGTTGTACTTTTTTAGCGCCTCGGAAGAAGCAAGAACTCCACCCCAGTATCCAGCTAAGGCGTGCCACATGTACACGTACCTGCATTGCGCGTAAATTTGAGGATTTTGAGGTTGTTTGGAACAGAGAATTCATTGAACTACTTACTCTAGTCCATAATTTTCTTTGATGTAATGGATCAACTCTTTGAGGCCGTCCGATTCTGATGCTTTAAACTTGCTGTTTTCTTTAATATCTGTTAATCTGGTTGCAAATCTACAAAAACAGATTCATCATCAATTATCAAGAAAGGCGTGATTACTTAAGTTAGATCATGTGACTCACTGTGTTCCTTCAATAAGGGGTTCGCCTTCCGTTTGAAATTCGTTCATCGTTTCTTGCCATCCGTCGTCTATGATCAAGAACTTTGGGGATATCCCTCCATCTTTGAAGCTGTAAAAACATGAAATCTTTTAGGCATTCCATGTTGTACTATGTGATTGAAAAACTTATGATTTACACTATGTTTTGTTGTCGAACCTTTGAAGACCGTCTTTGATTCCTTTTGGACTAACTTCAGTGTAAAATGCATCCCAGGTGCACCAACCAAACCAATCTAAATGAGCAGGAACCTGAGATTTTGAAACATGATCTAATTTAAGGAACAAAAATATCTTTCTTTAAGTACATAAAGTTCCCATTTTCTAAGGCGTTTGAGCTTTTGACTCTCTCGCCCCAAAAACTGGACTTATTGGGCCAGATCTATATGATCCAACTGGCCTAATTAGCCGGTTTTTCATCTGGCCCAATAGGTCCAGCATGGCCTGGCCACGGATCTTGACCCTGTGGGCCCAGTCCAGGCCAGACTAACTCGATTTGACAGCTCTAGTTATGAGGATTAGTTCGGACGAAGCTCGGTAAGCAGGATTATAACAAATGGATAAGGGATAAAAAGGTACCTTCTTGTTTTCTAGGTGACTAAATGTACCCTTATGTTTAGACAATATCCTGGAATTTTTTTTTTTTTCACATGATCAATTATTAGATAAATATATTCTGAAATCAAATCTGAAACTGAAACCAACATACTTGATTGAATCCTTAATCAGTTCAAAAGGGTTATCCCCTGAGCTAACAAAAACTCCTTCCATTGCTTCAGCAGTTTGAACATCAGGATCACCTTAAAACAAAACCAAACAACATAATCAACAAGAAATCAACTCCATAATTGCCAAAATAAAACGAGTTGAAACGAACCACTCTCGTAGCAGAACTGAAGCTCGTTAGACGGTGTCCCTTGCAGAGTTGTCCTAAAAGCTCCATCCAAGATAGGCAAAACAGCATGTAGAACTTGTTCTGGATCGTCTGCTCGTTTACAACCTCGTTGTCTACTACATCAAGAACAGATTCTTGTCCAATCTCCAAGAGAAGCATCTGAGTTTCTTTAGGTATCTCACTTGCCGATTTTCCAACACGTGGTATCATCCACCATATTTTGGCAATAAAAAGACACATGAACTTATAATCCCTGAAACATAGGATATATGATCATCAGATCATCAAACATTAATTCTTGACAACTGAAATCAAGAAAATCATTACAAAATAAGATAAAGTCTAGCATGCACCAGGTGCAGCGTGCAATATCAATTGCATTTTCAAACAGT
Organism: Stenogyne calaminthoides; assembly: GCA_037126765.1. NCBI lineage: Eukaryota > Viridiplantae > Streptophyta > Magnoliopsida > Lamiales > Lamiaceae > Stenogyne > Stenogyne calaminthoides. The sequence goes on from JBBCBC010000041.1 coordinate 285,584, forward strand.
ATTAGTTGTTTTCACTGAATAGTATTAGTTGTGTACATCCGCACCGTGCAACTGATGCACAAGAGACCTACTCAAAAAATAATACTTACTCAAGAATCCCAAGATTGAAAACATATCAATTTCATTTTCAAACAGTATTAGTTGTTTTCACTGAACAGTATTAGTTGTTTTCACAAAACAGTATTAGTTGTTATCACTGAAACGTATTAGTTATGTAAAGTCGCACCATGCAACTGATGCACAAGAGACTTACTGACGAAACAATACTTACTCAAGAATCCCAAGGTTGAAGACATGGTGAGAGCTCGGAGACGTAGAATCGGCCCCAACGAAAGCTGATACCGAACTTGTCGGAGAAATGACCAAGTTGTTTGGAACTCCAGTTAAGACAACCTTCCCTCGGACCATGAGGCTGCCATTTTTAATCACTGGAATTGCTGTGATAGTCATTTTTTGCTATCGTTTCTTGTCAATCTGCAAAATGATGACTTAGTTCCAATAAAGAAACAGGAAATGATGATGAAAAAACCAAGAAAACTGCCATGAAAAACAACATTGAAACATATGTAACTAAACTGTCCTAATCAATTAAAGATTAAGATGGGAAGTCAAGTTTTTTACTTAACTTTCTAGCAGAGTCCAAGTACAAAATTTCAAGAATAAGTGATATAGGAGAAATTAAATGTGACAAACAATGGTTCAAGAAAGGTCGTTTTATAGTAAAATCTTGTCAAGAAACATACAATAAATACCGTTTAGATATTTCAAAAGTTCATAGGCATCAACGATCGATTATTTTAAGTTTTTGGGTTTTAATAATGCTCGTAATTTGGATCGATTATGTTTGAGATCATGATCATGGGACCAAACCCATGAATTGTTGACATGGAAATGAGTCATCACTAATATATGGGAATATAAGACTCATTTGATCTTGATCCTATTACCTTACGGTTTTTTATCTTGGTCCTGTAACTTTACAAAATTCGATTTTTTTGTCCTGTCACCGGCTAGTTACCTGCAATAGCAGGTGACAGGACTAAAAAGTCGAATTTTGTAAAGTTATCGGACCAAGATCACAATTTAAGGATTTTGATTTTAGTCCTATAACTTAGAAAAATTCGACTTTTTAATCCCGTCACCTGCTATTGTAGGTAACTAGTCGGTGACAGGACGAAAAAATTGAATTTTGTAAAGTTACAGGACCAAGATAAAAAAACCGTAAGCTAGTGGGACCAAAATCAAAATTGGTCAAAGTTATGGGATAAAAAGATCAATTTTTGTCTCTATATATATTTTTGCCATTATTAGTATTTTAGAGTGCCATTTTTATTCAACAAAATGATATTGAAAATTGTGTGGAGATCCAATCTAGCAGATGTTAATTAACTGTGATTTAGATCGAGCAATTTCTGCAAATAAAAAAACGTCTATCCAGAATTTGGCAGATCGTTTCAGGAAATTATTTTGTCCCATAATTGATTGTCAGAAATCTTGTGAATTTACTGGTCATTTTGCATCATTAGCATCTTTACAAAGTGCTAACGAACAAATCCATCTTTTTTGTAAAGATTTTTCCTTGTCCTCACTTTTCATTGCATATGTAATGTGCATCAATCCAAAGTTCAGAAGAAAAAAATACAACACAAGTGGTTACATAAAGTAGTGTTTTGCAAATTATAATTTATATGAGATTGGATTATACATAATCACTACTACCGTGGGATCTGACCTTTGATTTACAAATATTCGGTGCAACACTATATGATATTTTAATATTAATTATCACAAATTTTTTGTGTTAAACCGTCTCACATAATTTTTTGTTAATTAAGGAGTTTTTATTAATTAATTAATGTTATGTCATATGCCAAAACGACATCCCCCTGAATCATGCCAAAGCGACATCACGTGCTCTTGATTTACTGAAGATTCATGCCATAACACGTATGGTTTTTTATTTTTTAACTCTATTTATTAATTGGTTTCACGAGTTGGGAATAATGGGGGGTTTTGAGTTTATCGAAGTAATATTAAATTAGGCAAAGTATAATAGTTTCACACAATAATTTATTAACTGATTAAAAAGTGTAATTTTGGATAGCTCAAGTGGTTAGAGCTCCACCACCTGAAACCTTGAGGTCCCGGGTTCAAGACACGGAGAGAGAGAATATTATTCACTCTTATGGTGGTCCCTCTCTTGTGGGGTGGTGGTCCCCCTGTTGTTGGGTTGCGGTTCCGGTTGCGGTGCGGTTACGGTTCCGAGTTGCGATTTCGGGTGGTCTCCCTCTTGTGGTGATTGCGGTTCCGGTCTACAGTGAGATGAAATGTTGCTGCCATGTGTCCGATGGTAGAAGGAATTATTGTAATTGATTATGTTAGGAAACTATTGTAATTGATTGTCTTTCAAAAAAATAAATAAATTACTAAAGGGTATTAATTATGATAATTAAATAGTGTGATTTTTTACTATAAATGATATTACTCATAACACTGCAAGGTGTGACCTATATTACATCAAAGGGTATAATAGTAGTGATAACTGAAGGGTATGACTTATATTACAAAAGAGTATTAGTCATGATAACTAAAGGGTCATACTTGTAAAAAAGAAACCAGTTTCATTGCATACCAACTCATTAAATTAAGTTAGCTAAATAAAATAGTTTATGGCAACTTGGAGAAATTAATTTGAGAAATACATTTTCTGTGAATCAAAGAATGTATTGAATATAAAACTACATTAATGACATGAAAACATTATATATGTCGAGTTCGCTAGGCACCACGACTGTAATACAATTAATTACTTGTATTCCAATTTTATTTATATGACAATACACTAAGTGACCATTAATTTGTATAATTATTACTCGTGTGTTCCCTCTCAAGAACTACATAAGGAGACACAATTTAAACAAATGTAAAGATTTTATTGTGTTAAATCTTCAAGTTCTAAATCACACAAAACAGACAAGTTTTTTTAACGTGTTATTTAGGTAGTTATACTAGGGATGGATAAATATATTGATGATGGGTGCTTACCATGGTTATGAACGAATTAAAAGGGACTAATGCAAGTGACATTACACAAATAAATTACAATTTACCTTGACATTAATGTTCATATCTAGGCTAGGTTTAGATGAGCTATGTGTAACTAAAATAAAAATTGAGAGATCTTTAGCATTTTTCGCAAACATTTATGTGAACTTGTTCATATTATGAAACACATACCATTATATTTATAAATTGACACCACTACTTTTATAAACTAATACGTATAACATTTAATGTTATGATCTCAATTTATAATTATAATAGTATCAATTGATAAATATAGTTGTAAAAATTTCATACTATGAACATGTTTTGCCGGAAACCTCCTCAACATTTTTTTAGTTGATAGAGCGAGTAAGCCTTATGATTAAATGATTAAAGATTACATGAATGTGTAGTTTGAATTTTGTATTAAATCCGTGTACACAAACTATAGAATATAGTCTATTAAAAAAAAAAAACATAGAATATATACTTTGGAAAGGAAATACTATACTTATCTAATTACTCCCACTTATCGTGCAAACTGATAAATAAGTCCATTACGGAAATAGGAAAGATGTTCACCATAGAATTACTCGAGTATGAATATGAATATTATTTAAAAATTTAAAAAAAAATAAAAAAAAAAAAAATATATATATATATATATATATATCTATATCAGTTCAGTTGCAAAAAACCTCATTAAGTAGTCAAGTACCTATTTTGCTCATGAGTTGAACGTTATATTTTTCTTCTTCACAATTATAAATATGAGATAAGCTAATCACACAACTGTTGGCCTTAGCTATTAATTTGAGGGTGAGATTCTTCAGTTAATAGAAAATTACAAATAGAATATGCTAATTATATAATATGACAGAAAGCTTCTCCATTTAATTTTATTTTGACTGAATGGGTTCTATAAATATTCTTTAAAAAAGATTACTAAAAGCTGGTTTGTCTAATAATATTTGGATTAATATGAATATATTCACGCTAAATAGTCGTATGATCCTATCACCAATAGTACTTCTCCACTTATTCTTGTATCATAATTTAGAATTTATGTGTCACAGCGTGTGACATGAAAGTTGTGTTTCTGATACAAAAAGAATATATTTGTCGTAGTGTATGACATGAAATTTACGTTTGTATTTTTTTTTTTTTGGAAACAAACTTGATTGACTTTAAATTTAGACTAAAGATTTCTAATATAACTTTTGTTTTTAATTTTTTTATAAAAGTAACCAATTTTTTATGCACACACACAAATACACCACAATACATATTAGTTACAAGTGTATTATATTCTATTTTAATATTGATAAATATATTTTGTATCTACAATTGATATAATATATGCATAGACATATTTTTTGATAAGTATAATTTGTATAAATAATTAGTAAAATTAATAAATTATGCTTCTTATTATATTCCTTATCAAATGATGTATCAATCATAAATTGGCCCGTCAAATAAAAGAAGCCCAAAAAACAAAGCACAGAATTAGTTACCAAAACATATTGGGCTTTTGTATGGCCCACTTTTATTACTATTATCCATAATTCACTCAGAAAACTCCAAAACTAAATAACAAAAATACAAGAATCACGAAGTAATACTTTTACCAAAGAGTCCAGTTATTCCAGCAGTAGGGTCTTTCTGCTTCACCAGTGACTCGCCAACCAGAACCTGTTAGAAAACAGAAGGAAATGCATAAACAAATAATACGATCAAACTAATACTCTGTAGTAAAACAACTAATACCATTTAAAAATACACTGGAGTTGCACAATGCACTTGGTGTGTACAAGTTTTTGTCAAAATCATATTTTCGACACAAGATCATGAATAACGGGAGGTGCAGTTCCAAACGAAAAAAAACATTTCCGTTCGGTTTTTACTACTTACCGCTTTGACACCAGCTTCTTGTACATATGCAATATCAGCAGGGGTGAAAAGTCCAGACTCCCCAACCACCTGAAAATTTTCATCAGAATCAAAAAATGTATCCATGTAAAAGTTTGAGAAACTAAAAATCGAATTATGGGAGTGCTTACAATAATGCCTTTCTGCCATAACCTTTCTCCACGCTCGCCTTCAAGAAGCTTCTTAGTGTTGCCAATATCAACAATAAAGGTTCCTAGAAAAAGGTAGAAGTTGAATATTCTTAGCCAGATAACAATACATGAACATATAGAAATTTTTAACTTTCGAGAGTTTTTCCACTTGTGAAATTACAAAGTAGTACATCTCTCCATTCAACCGCCAGAATATCCTTCATTTGAAATTTCACCAATATTATGATGTAAGAATCGAATGTTTCAAATCAAATAAGAGTGATTACTATTCACTATCCAGTGTATAATATTGGAAAAGGTAAATGGGACACACAAAATTTGCCTCATTTATCATTTTTTTTCCTATTTATTAAACTTTTAGCACAAAATATAGTTTTGGTTCACACTCGTTTAGGCAGGATCCACAGGGAAGCCAATTTAACCATAAAAGTTAGAGAAAACAGAGACAATATATCGTTCGCAATTTCACAAGAGTGTAAATATAAAAGTGGTTTGGGAAATACCAAGGTCACGATTATTGATGCCCACAAGTTCAATACCGTCAATCTCTAAGACACGGTCCATCTCTCTCTCATCATGAACCTAGAAGATGGAAGTCCAAAAAGAGGATGAGAGATTAATCAACGGGACACTATTATTATTATATGAAACTATACAAAATCACACAAAATTAGATATAAAAAAAAGAACAACCAAACCTCAACTAGTGCTGCTAAACCCAGCTTTTTGCATATCTTGATCATGTACTCGATTTCCAGATTAGGCAACACAGCAGCAATTAATAGAATTGCATCTGCACCTTTCCCTCGAGCATTGTAGATTTGCCAAGCATCTACCACAAACTCTTTGCATAAGAGAGGACACTGATTTCGAAGATATCCCAAAAAAAAAAAAAATCAGTTATAATAATGGGAAAAAGAAGTTATGATAATAGGAAAGAAAAACTCGGTTATAATTTATAAAAATACCTGCACCCCAGCACTCCTTATGAGCTCCAAATTCTCAAAGCATCCCTATATTGTTCCCATGATAGAACATTCCAGAAATGAATGGTGTGAAACAAGGACATATATTTTGAGGCGAAGTAAAAAAGAATGAACGAGTTGCCCTTACCTGGAAAAACTTCTGATCTGTCAAAACGCTAAGGCATGCTGCTCCACCTTTTTCATAAGCTTTAGCAACCTCAACCTATCAAGAAAATGATTTAAAATTCACCCCTTTGTAACAATTGCAAGAGCAGGTAAAAATAGATTCAAGAAGTAATTCTCAGGCTAATCAACATCGAAGGAGATTGCATTTCAACAATAGTGAAGGTAATTAACCAGAGTAAAGAAATTTCAAACATGGTTCATCCCGTCCGATTAATAGTATTTCTTGTTTTAAGTTCTCTTTTTTTTTTTTTTTTTTTTTTTTCTTCTCTTTGTTCTTTTTCCTTCCTCCACGTCTATGGTATCACTGTCTTGGACTAAACCAGGCAATCCCAGTGATGGAATTTTCAAACTAAAAACTAAATTCAAAGCAAGAACCCAATGTAATTGATTCTGACATCTCTACTAATACTACATTCGAAGCAAGAACCCGTGACAGAATATTTAATATGACAAATGCACATAACCCAAGTGACGTAATATTCAAAGGACTTGCACGGGTGATAGCTCATCTCATCATTAATAATTCAACTGTAAAGATGTCACAATCCGTCACCTTAAGAAAATGAATACCACCATAAATAAAGAAACTCTAAGATGTATACATGATACGAAGGCAAACGAGACAAGAACCTTACAGGATCGAAATTTTCTCTCAGAACCCCTCTACTTGGAGAAGCCTTTTTCACTTCAGCAATTAAACTGGGAACTCCAGTTCGTGAATATGCTGCCTTAAGAGCTCCAACAAAATCTCTAGGAGGTGGAGCATTCTCAACCATATCTTTCAAAACCGACAGCGGCTTGCTTTCTTTCATCTAAAAATCAAAACCAAATATTATCCAAATCGAGATTTGCAATTCCAAAAATGCCAAAATAATGCACATCACCAAAAATCAAAATTACCTGAGAGACTTCCAAGTCCTTGTACCATACAATTTCTTCAAGAATATCACTCGAGGTATTTCTCTCATTCTGAGATCGAAATTCAAAAGGGCCCACATAGTGAACAGGGGGACCGGTTGGTGGTCTTCTCCTTATCTTTATACCTTGACTTGCAGCAACTTCGTCTTGCCACATCCCAACTTCCCACTCCTTAACTTTGAGTGCTTCTCTATCAGAGATTTTATTATCATATACCACAGCCGATCCATCTCTCGCTTCAATCTAATAGTACAATAGATAAAAACTTAGATTACCTCAACAAACTCAATACGAAATCTCATCTTCCATTTTTTTTTTTTTAAATTGTTTAGATGCACCAAACTTAGTCACCATTTACCACTCAAAAAAATTGATTAGTTGCAGAAACAAGCCCACCTTGTAAAAAATTCATGTTTTCTCAATTTTTGAGACCCCACGAAAAAAAAAAAACCCCCCACCTCTCATCACGCATAACATTAAACATCGGCTTATGACTAATCTCACAACTGATAAACATTTTATTCACACAAATTAAAAAAGAAAAAAGAAGGGGGACTAAATAGAGTTTCAGAACAACTAAAGATTCAATCAAGTTACACTGCTGCTATTTATCACATTGCTGCTATTTATCACTACACTTAACCAAATCTTCTAAAAAATTTACACCCAAAAATCAATCTAATCAAAACGAAAAAAGATCGCAACTTTAACAGTCTAAACTCCGGATAATCAAACCCAACAAACACCACATAATTTAATAACAAGAATAACAAATTGTAACATACATACATATGGAACTATACAGTAACAAATCGTACGGAAAAGTTAACAGATACTAAAATTTACCAGCTGAGCTCTAATTGGAGAGTGATTTGGCATGTGGGTCTGCGACATCCTTAAGAAGGCGGATTTTGAGGGCAAGGAATTCAATGATTGCTGAGAAGAAAAATTATGAGCGGAAAAAGTTGAAGATGAAGATGCTTTTAAAGACATCATTTTGAGGCCTTCCAATGCATACAACTTCTGTATGTATATGTTGCAGAAAGGGGAAGAGAGATTGAAGTCTGTACAGTTTCAGGGGTTTAATATGCTGAATTTTGGGGGGAATTTTGGGGAGGGCTGGTGAATTGGTTCCGATTTGATTAAGAGTTAATTGTTTTTTCCTGATTTCCTTAAAAGCGTCTTTGTCATTAATATTGTTTTCCTTTTTATTTTATTTTTGACAAAAATTTGAATGATTCCGATTTCACAATAAACTTTAATTTTTTTTAATATTATTATTATGTATAAAATTATTGATGTTGTACATAAAAATTATTACTGTAATTTTTATATATAACAATAATAAAGTTCATATATAAAATTGATTCATAAGGCCTTCTGTCAACACCAACCCTTCTTTGTATTAAATTCGGATAAGAGATTCTTATCCACATGTAAAATTTATGTAAAAATTATATATTCAAGTCCACGTGGACTCTCTTCTTTAAAATATCACTATTTAATAAATTAGGCGCTACAGTTTAGCATGCGAGTATCACTGCTTAATGATTTAAATAGAAAAAAATAGATAAATCAAATATTTTTTAAACGGTGATATTTTAATTATTTATCAAAAGATGATTCTTCTTATAAGAAAAAAGAGTTGGTATGCTGTGAAACTTGTTCACCGTGAAATTTGTTTTTTTTTACAGACATACTCTTTAGTAATATAAGTCACACCCTTTTAGTAATATAAGTCACACCATTCAGTTATCACTACGACACTCTTTGCTATAATATAAGTCACACCCTTCACTTTCATGAGTAATACTCTTTATAGTAAAACGTCACACCCTTTACAGTAAAAAGTCACACTCTTTAGTAATACAAGTCATCTTTAATCCGGGCTTAGGTTTAAACTTGTTCACACTATACTTTCTTTCTTAGAAAAATAATATTTAAAAAAAGAGTTCACATAAACCCAAGTTCACAGAAGACATACTCTATAAAATATTCTATAAATATCCTAGCACGATTCCTCTATATATTTCATCTCGTATTTCAATATGTTACTCCGTCCATGTACAATCATGTTTAGGATTTTGAACAAACCAATAAAACATCATTTATTGTGCTTGAAATTCTGAATTTTATCTATAAAGTTCTTGATAAACCCTTATTTATTAAGTACAAAACAATAATGACAAAACAAATAGGGGTATTTAATATACATGTGTATTTTAAACAAGAGTAGGTCTCCGCTTGTTCTTACATTTAATTATAAATTAATACCAGAACTCTTATCAACTAATAAAATTATATTTATAAACTTATCATAGCATTAAATGGTGTAAGTATTAGTTTCTAAAAGTAATTGAATTATCAAAGTAGAGTAGTGTACTAAAACGTATTAGTTGTTGCTTTTAACATGAAAATATTAGTAGTTGTTTTTCTAATTAAAGAGTAATAGTTATGTATAGTTCTAAATTTCTAAAACATACCATGAATTGGTTCTTGGAGGAAACCTTTGTGTGAGTCAACAATAATATTACCAAGAGTCTACAATAACATCACCAAGATAGTAAACATAGAACGCATGATCAAAAACAAAACTCTCAACTATATAAATCTTCACACGCATCATCAAATCCAAATGACCAAACTACACAACCCCTCATGGAAAACAAGCACTCAATTTCCCTCAACAAAGCCCCAACCATTTCCTATCTACTATTATTACTCCACGCACATCTCATCGAAGCTTCCACGGGCGGCCAATGGAAGGTTCTTCTCCAAAACTCCGGCGTAGTAGCCTCTCACATGGCATTAACCCACCACAACACCGTCATAATGTTTGACCAAACCGGGTCGGATTCGGACCACTCCCGCCTCCAGCTCCGTAGGCGCTTCAATGGGCCCCGATGTGACACGAGGGCCGACTTGCACGACGCGTCGTGCTACGCCCATTCGGTCGAGTACGACGTGTTGAACAACAAGATCCGGGCCCTAGATGTGGAAAGTGACACGTGGTGCTTGTCCGGGTCGATGTTGAGTAACGGGACGTTGATCCAGATGGGCGGGTTTTGGCGGATCGGAGGTGGTTCGCTTCGAGTTTGAGGCTTGCGGAGAGGGAAGATAGGGTGATTGTTGTGGAGGGCATAAATGTCTTTTCATACGAGTTCGTACCTAAAAGAGCGTACGGAGAAAAGTCTTTTACTCTACCCTTGTTGCATAAGACTTATGAAAAGAACCAGGGTGGCAACAATTTGTACCCCATCATCCACCTCTCTTCCGACAATCATCTCTTCATATTCGCGAATCGCGACTCGATTCTCTTCAACTATAAGAGAAATACGGTCGTGAAAATTTTTCCGCGAATCCATGGAAAGGGGTCGAGAAGCTTCCCGAACACGGGTTCTTCTGTGATCCTACCTTTGGACCACAAAAATGGGTTCGCAAAAACCGAGGTCATGATCTGCGGCGGTGGGGCCGCAGGAGCGTTCGCGGCCGCGAAGAGCGGCCGGTTCTTGAGGGGCTTGAGCACGTGCGGGAGAATGGTGATCACGGGGAATATCCACATGTGGAAAATGGAGAATATGCCAGAGTCAAGACTAATGAGCGATATGATCGTTCTGCAAAACGGTCATATCCTCATTATAAATGGGATAAAAAACGGGTCGGCCGGGGTGCACTATGGCTCCGACCTGGCCCTAGAACCCTACCTCTATGATCCGAAAAGCCACTCGGAAAAAGATTCACAACCCTAAAACCGATGAAAATCGCAAGAATGTACCAATCTTCGGCCATCCTTTTACCCGATGGGCGAGTTCTTGTTGGAGGGAGTAACCCTAACCATAACTACGTCGTCAAGAATGCGGAATACCCGTCGGAGTTCTGACTGCAGGCCTTTTCGCCTCCGAATATGGATAGGGAGTTTGACGACAGAAGGGCCCACAATGTGACCGTGGACAGTAGTGATCAAGGAGTGGTGTACGGGGAAGAGTTCAATGTTGAGTTTTTGTTGAAAAGACAGTTTTTGCACGCGGTGGGTGACCTAGAGTTCACGGCGTACGCGACGCCTTTTAACATGCATTCGATGTCGATGAATCAGAGGATGTTGAAGCTTAAGTGCAAGAAGATTGAGAGGAGTAGAAAGGGGTTGTGGAGGGCAGTGGTGGAATCTCCTCCTTCAAGGGTTGCACCTTCGGGCTATTATATGTTGAGTGTTGTTAATGGTGGGATCCCTAGTAGATCACATTGGGTTAGGTTTATTTATAAAAACACACACTAGCTAATTAATTAATTCCTAAATCACTCACAATTAATCCTTGTTTCTCTTTAAATTAGGAAGTATATGTATGATGATGTGGTATAATTTTGTGTGTTTATCTGATGTGGTTAGTTTTGGATATTAATTGTTAGAGAGATGAGTACATATTTACAACTTCACAAAGTTCTATGGGCAATATTTCACTATGCAATATTTTCTAAGTATAAAGGAAAAAAAATTCGGGCGGAACAGGCCACATAGACATGCAGTCCTATTTAAGCTATGTTTCCAACCACTACTCTAAGTGTAGAAACATTTTTTTTTTTAAAAGTTGAGTCACACCAACTTCTCAAATAAGTGCTTCTACATCTTTATATTGAGAATGCAAACACACTCTTATTAACATTAAAAAAAAGCACTTCTATATCTTTGAGTTGTGTTTCAAAATAGACCCTTAAAACACATATGATTGATTTGCATTTTAATTTTAGCTACGTGCTACCTTCATTTATCAGAGGAAGCAAATTGGGCTTTAATAATTGTCTGGTGGGATGTCTTTTTTTTTTTTTTTTTTTTTTGGAAATCGGGCTCAAGTAATGGGTTGTTAATGGGCTTCTCTTATTTGCTGAATTTTTTCTTAAATGTTGTATCAAGTGCTGAGATTTTCGTGGTCCATTTCTATTTTCTTCTCGATTTTGACTCGTTTTATTTTGTTTTTTGACCACTAAATTCTCAATTTCATTTTTTATTTGGCTTCAATAAAAATTTTATATATTTGCTTAAAAAATTTCTATCTTCTTACAAAAATTAAAAAATATGACCTTAATTAGCCAAAAATAATCAATAAAAACATGAAATTATGTGAAAAATTTAAGCTTTAAATATGTAACAAAATTAAGCAATTATCACCCGAATCATATGTAAAATTAACAAAAGATTTTCCTATTTATATGGAAAGAAAATCAAGGACTTGTGATAGGAAAGTAGAAATTGAATGAATATAGGAAAAAAAACGATTATATTTCTACTCATATATGTTGTAAATGTTGACTTTAACTATATCCATTTTTTGCTTCAAAAAAAAAAAAAAAAAATACTATATCCCCTTTTAAATATTTTTTTCTACGCTCGTTTAAGAAACAGGGTGCCAACAGCACATGCATGAATACATTTAATTGCGTTACACGCTGATTATCCCCAATTCCCCACCCCTAATCCTATCTCCAAAAGTAAAAAAATATCTCACACATCCCAACCCAACAATTTTTTGCATTTATTTCATATAATTAGTAGATATATACTAAATTATTAATTTGTTTTTTCACATAAGATTACCCTTATATAGTCTGTAACTAACTATATAATATACAGTAAAACCTCTATAAATTAATAACTTTGGGACCGAAGGATTTTATTAATTTATAGAGATATTATTATATCGATAAATTAATAATTTATTAATTTAAAGAGGTTTTAACGTATATACACAGTTAACCTTCAAAGTTCCAAATTCTTTGAATAACTTTAAGTATACATGCATAGTTATTGATGAAAATTAAGTTAAAATACAAATGTACTAGTAGAATTCCATGAACACAAACTCACGTGGAAGTTGGAATAACTTGTTTAAATTAATTGATTTTGGAAAATACAAAAATATGGTTCATTGGACTAACATTTGTGCATTGAATCTTGGATAGAAATCAGCACTATATATCTATCCGTTGGAATCTTGTTAAATCACACACAAAAATGGCCACTCATCTAAAAGGAATTCAAAAATCAACAATGACCAACCAACAACGAAAGATGTTATGTGAGTATAAGAGAGATCAACCTGGATGCACTCAGAATGATTTGGTGAAATGGGTTGAAAAATCTTTCAATTTGAAAGTTAGCCAAGCAACAATTTCGAACACTCTTAAGAGATTTGTATATGGATTATTTTTAATAATTATTAATTTATAGTTTCGTCGGGACCAATATATATACACTGGGATCTCAAAAAAATTATTATCTTATAATTTTATTGATTGGGTCCTAAATTTGTACTGGTCCCAACTTGGGACCGGACAAATGTATAGGATGTATGGCCTACAATTTTTATATAGGATGTATTGCCAATATTATTCGAGAGACTTACTAATAGGTATATTTCAAAATTGCAATTTCAAAATTGCAATTTATTAATAAGTACAAAATTATTGCATATATGTAATTATATTTGCACTTTTTTGTATAATTTTAGCTATACATGCAATCTCGTTTGTATTTATTAGTAATTTCTATAAAAAAAATGTGTACTCTATTATTAATTTTCCCATATTATCCATCCAGTTTGTTAAAATTTATCATCCTAGGTTAAATTAATGCTGAGGCCACTGTATGACTGCTCTACTAAATGTTGCAGGATTTATATATGCTATTTTGAGTTAATATCCAAAATCCACATTCAAGCTTATAAGCTATGAGATAAGTATCATCATGAAGTCCACTTTATTCGTAGTGGCTATTATGGTGGACATTCCGATGCTTGTATCCCTTATGGTGAATGACCTCCTAAAATGGTTTAACAAACCAATGAAAAATGGAAGTTAATGGACTAAAAACAAATAAAGTTGATTTCCCTTTATAAAAGGACAGCTATCTTAATTAATTTTGAGAGATCGATGCAACAAGAAATCAACGCCTCACATGGATCATGAATGTTACATGAATAGCTGGCATTTTTAACTATTGAAGTATATAGTATTCCTAGACCAAAATATTTGCCCTTTATAAAATTAAGGAGCTGTCTTAATTAATTTGCAGATCCAACAAGGAGTCAAAGCTTCACATGGATCATGTTAATTAATGTTACATGGGTAGCTGATATTTTTAAATATTGAAGTATATAATATTCCTAGACCATTTTTAATTGAGACGCTCTTGCGTGTGACTGTCTCATGGTAATTTATTGCCGCTTTAACACTTTGAGAGGAGGTGGATGTTAATTGTACTAAGTTGTACTGCGATCTCATGTATAAGACCGTCTCATACGAGTTTTTGTTTTTTTAAATATTGACAGTACTAAATCGACGATAAAAAAATTTATAAGACTAAATCTATTTAAAACTAAAATTATGAGATCATTTGTGATTTCAAACTACCACATGAAACTGAACTCGTACGAATACAATAACGTCATTCATTTACAAATACCATTATTTTTATAAATTAACACCATAACACATACATATAAATATTATAATATTAGTTTATGAGTGTAACCGTGAATAAATTTCGACCGACACTGAAAATAGTTCTGCAAAATATTGTGTTGACTGTAAACGGGCAGAAAATAATTTTACCCAATATTAAATGCCTCGATGTGTTAATAATGCCCCACTATGGCAAATTAATTTTTTTTCGAACCCACTATGGCAAATTAATTAAGGCAACTGTCCTTAATAAAAAATTGGAAATGAAAACAGAGAGAATTAAAATTATTAAAAAGGCTCTTTCACTCGCATGAGAGCAGGTGTGAATCAATTGAAAAACCATTTTTAAAAGTTTTATGGAATACTTCAATTTTGAATCAAAGTTGAAGTATTTCATGTCTTAATACAATCATGCTGCTTTGATTTCGTTTAACTGAATTCATGTTAAATTCCCATCGCCCCAACAAATTGATTCCATTACCAAACCATCTTTAAAATGGAGTTTGTACTTCCTCGAGATTTGAAAGATCCCTGCAGTCGTGTTTTCGGCTCGATTCCAGGCCTGAAGATCGTTCCGATCGTTGGAATGGCAGGAATCGGTAAAACTACTCTGGCTAAGCAAATTTTCCAACTCTCGAAAAACAGGGGAATTTTCGAGCATTATGCGTGGGTGACAGTGGGGCAACACTCTTCAGAAGAGCAAATCACTCAAAGCATTCAACAACAGATGGATCATGAAAGGTTAAATTCCGGAAAAAGGTATCTGATTGTGTTGGATGATGTATGGAACCCGCGAATGTGGAACGACTTGAGCGATTTATTTTTACCCAAATATGACCCTAAACCGGTTCTCCGTGGAGTCGTCGTAACTACTCGCATGCAAGACGTATCTCACGCCGTGACCCGGTTTTCCAAAGTCATTCAGATGCCTTTTCTGAATGACGAAGAAAGTTGGGATCTTCTGCGTAGGAAGGTTTTTGATAAAATGCCATGCCCTCGTGAAATTGAAAAGGCTGGAAAGAAGATTGCGGAGAACTGTGATGGTCTTCCTCTTACGATTGTGACGGTTGCCTCCATCTTATCGAGAGATGACCAGCGGAAAACTCCGGAGCACTGGGAAAAGATTGCGGAGAAGAGAAAACACCCTGTTTTCATCGAAGCGTATGATCAAATATACGAGGTACTGTATCCAAGCTACGCGAGCATATCTAGTATTGCTCTGAAAGAATGCTTTCTGTATATGGGAGTTTTTTCGCTAAAATGGGAGATTCGCACTTCCAAGCTTATAAAATTATGGAGTGTTGAGAATCTTCTGGAAGCACATCGATCCGAAAAATCTGCGGAAATTGCAGTTGAATATGTGAAGGAACTTTATTCGAAAAGTGTTGTTTTGAATCTCGAAGAGAGTTCGAAAGGCGGGATCAAAACAAGTAGGCTCCACTCTGCCTTCTGGTACTTCTGTATTAGATTAGGGCAGGAGAAGGACATATTCATGGCCTTGGATGTTTTCGATGATTGCTCGGTCGAAGATATGGAACGGCAGCCTCGGTTGGCGTTCAATAACAACGTTTTATTCGGGGTCAAAGATCTCCGTAGCTTGATTGACCCTGTTTCCCCTATTCGTTCTCTCCTATGTTTTGGTCCCTATCAACCGTACGAGGTACCGATATGCTCCCATTTGCGTTTCCTCAAGGTACTGGATGCTCTTTCAATCCGTTTTTACGATTTTCCTATCGATGTTGTGAAACTAAATGAGCTAAAGTACCTTGCCCTCACTTGTAATGGAAACCTCCCTCCTGCGATATCCAAACTCAAGAATCTCGAGTTCTTGATCGTGTTAAGACATCAGAGTATCAAATCGTCGGGAGCTTCGGTCGACCTTCTTCCTATGGAGGTGTGGGATATGAAAGAATTGAAGCATCTTCAAGTAACAGGAAGCAACTTGCCTGATCCAGATAGTCAAGACAAACTATTACCGAATCTCCTCACTCTGTTAGACGTGGGGGTCCGCTGTTGCACCAAAAGTGTTCTTGAAAGAATCCCGAATCTTGAGAAATTAGGGATTCGGATCGAATTAGAGCCCGGTGGTGCATCCGCGAGCTGCTTCGTAAACGACATCTCTTATCTTCAAACGCTAACGTCGCTTAAATGTGCGGTCGTGAATCCCACGCTGATTGCGCCCCCACCTCTTCCGAATCTGCCATTAGGCCTAAAAAAGTTGACTCTGAGTGGGTTCGGATACCCTTGGGAAGAGATGAGCAAGATTGCCTCGTTGCCAGATCTTGAAGTGCTCAAACTACGATGCTATGCCTTTCGAGGGCCAAAGTGGGTATTATCAAGCTTTGGCATTGGATATTCGAAGAATTGGGCATTCAAGCAACTTAAATATCTTCTTATTGAAGACACTGATTTGGTTGAATGGAGAGCTTTTTCTGGCAGCTTCTTCGGCATTCGACGTGTAATCCTTAAAAGTTGCTACAAAATAGAAAAGATTCCTCCCCAATTCTTGGGCAGAATGGTACATGTCGACTTAGTTGATTGCAACTCTTTTGCCGTGAAGAAGTTTAAGGCTCAAAATTATCTGCCAGTCGAGTACCACAAGATAAATGTTACCAACTTATGGGAAAAGAAGGGGTAGGATGAAGTGTAACTTTTTTCTGTGTTGATTTTGCATGATTCTTTTTATGATATATTGCATTGATAGTGTAGCTTGAATTGTACTCAACTCCATCAATCGGTTAAATGAAGTCAATTTTGTATAGATGATATTGAAGTTGTTGAGGGACAAACTCTAGTTTGCCCCATTAACCATACAACTATATATTAAATATGTCATTTCTGACAATCATACCCCTACTTTCTTACTTTCATTCCACATAATATTTTTTTTTTTATCCTATCATATATTCCAACTCCGACCCGACCTGACCCGACCACGAGGGGTCGTGGCTGGGTCGAGCTCGGGCTGGACCGGGCCGAGTCCGGGTCAGGTTGTATTTGGGAGTTGGAATATGTGATGGGATAAGAAAAACAATTATGTGGGATGAACTTAAGAGAGTAGAGGTAGGATTGTCAAAAAAAGAGCATAAAAAGATAGTGATACGGATCAACGGGGCAAAAAAGAGTATGATAGAAAAAAAAAAAAAAAAAAAAATTTTTGCATATTATCCGTTCAATTAATCTATAGATCGAAATAAGAATTTGGATCATAGTGAGATTTTTTATGTCATTTAATATTGATAAACTCTTTATTTATATGGAAATTAATTAATGCAATTGATACATGTGATGTACAAGATAAAGTATTAATTATTAATAAGAGATATGTATTGTGCCTACAATTTCTAGCCAACTTTATCCATCCAATTTGTGGACCTTGATGTTTGCAGGATATTCTATGTTGAGTTAAAATCCAAAACCCGCGTGAAAGCTTGTAAATTATTAGATAAGCGGTTCAAGATCATCAATTCCCCCATCAAACAGGGCCAAATTGCACATTTTGAAAAGTTAGTGGATTAAACTTGCAATGGGAAAATATTATATTTGATCACCAAGTTTCACCCGTCATAAAAGTTCACCTTTTCAATAATCATTTTGGTCTGAACATTAGTTTACCATCAATTGACTGATGAAATCAAAAATATTGTGGACCAAAAGCGAGATAGAAGTTAAGTTGGGAACAAAAATGATATTAATGCAAAATACATATTATTTTGTATAATTAAACTTTGCAACCCCGAAAGTTGATTTTGCCAGTCAATTGATGGTCAACTAATGTCTGAATCAAAAGTGATTAAACTTTCATGACAATTATTTTATGACGAGTGAAACTTGATGACCAAAATTTAAATTGAGTTTAAGGCTGGTGACCAAACATGATATTAACCCAATTTGTAAGGCTAAGTTTTGTACGCATTCAGGTGCACCGTGCAGTTATAGTGCATTTTAGAAATATGCAACTTATTATATTGAAAGATGCAATTTGTTTACATTGAATAGTTGCATGGTTCAGTATAATCAAGTTGCATATTTTAGTATAACAAGTTGCATGAGACCACGCTACTGTAATTGCATACTTACAAGACTTGTATAAGAAAGACACCCTGCTCAATTTTCAAAACACATCCTTAACCACATTCTCATACACACAAAAATGGATAAAATTCAAATCCAATCTTTAATATTCCCAATTCTTGCATCCATACTCTTATTATGGCTCATCACAAAATGTTTCAATAATGGAAAAACCAAGAACCTACCCCCATCACCACCAAAGCTTCCAATACTCGGAAACCTCCACCAACTCGGCCCGTTGCTGCACCGGTGTCTCCAATCCACGGCCCGAAAACACGGCCCGCTCACGCTTCTTCACTTCGGCAGTGTTCCCGTGCTGCTCGTCTCCTCCGCGGACGCAGCACGTGAAATCATGAAAACTCATGACGCCACCTTTGCAAGCAGGCCTATTCACAAGGCTCATAATACGGTCCTATACGGTGCAAAAGACGTCGCCTTTGCACCGTACGGGGAGTACTGGAGGCAGATGAAGAGCGTGTTCGTTCTTCATCTGCTTAATAGCAAAAGAGTCCAATCTTTCCGTAAAATCAGGGAAGAAGAAATAGCCGTTTTGATGAAAAAGATCAGGGGATCTGCTGGTGTTCTGAATTTGAGCAAGATATTTTACGAGTTTACGATTGATGGAATTTGCCGATCGGCTTTTGGCAGGAAGTATAGTGATTCGGAAGGCAGGAAGAAATGGCTGAAATTGTTGCCGAAAGTAAATGAAGTGTTGGGAGCGGTTGGGATCGGGGATTACATTCCGTGGCTTAGTTTCGTCGATTTTGTCTCTGGTTTTGATCAGAAAATGGAAAGAGTTGCCAAGGAAGTAGATGGTTTCCTGGAATGTTTTATTGAAGAACGACTCGAAGCGAAAAAGAAAGAATCTTTCCAGGATAAAGATGGAGATAATTTTCTTGATATTATGCTTGAAATTTACATGGATAAAGATGTTGATGTTTCCCTTGATATAAAGAGTATCAAAGCATTACTTCTGGTAAGTTGTTACCATTAATTTGATCTCAATGTTTATGAGATTTTGAATAGTCGGTTTCCAGTGAAACTTGTTCACCGTATGAAATTTTCATTTAGTAATACCGTAACATTCTCTCAGTAATACCATTACACTTATAAACTAATACCAGACATAGTTTGACTTGTTTTCTGTGTGTAAAATGTTATGATATTAGTGGGATTTAAACCAAATTCGTCTCGTAATTTTTCACTTTTATTAAAATAGTCCCTTAACTATCAACATTTTTAATTTAGTCCCACAAATATTCAATTTGTTTTTAATTTAGTCCCATATCGCCGAAGATCGATCAGAAACACCTAAAATAATGTCGTTTTAATCATGAATATTAGGGGCACATGATAGACACGCGACTAAAACGACGTCGTTTTGGGTGTTTCTGGTTGATCTTCGACAATCTGCGACTAAATTGGAACAAAGTGAATACATGTTGGACTAAATTGAAAAAGTTGATAATTACGGGACTATTTCAATAAAGGTGGAAAATTATAGGACAAATTTGGTTTAAATCCCGATATTAGTTTATAAGAGTAGTGTCTGAATGAATATAATGGTATTACTGAATAAATCCAGTTTCATACTATGAATATTGTTCATCGTAGAGTTTACAGATTTTGAAACATTTGAGGTCTTATATTTTTCTTTGACAGGATGTACTTGCAGCAGGGACTGATACGTCGGCTATCACCCTGGACTGGGCGATGGCAGAACTTTTACGACACCGTTCAGTGATGGAAAAACTGCGAAAGGAAATCATGGGAATAGTTAAAGAGAAACAGGACATAACAGAGGATGACTTGAAACAAATGCCTTATTTGAAAGCCGTGATCAAAGAAACACTCCGTCATCACCCACCAGCGCCATTACTAGCTAGAGTAGCGAGCAGAGACGTGAAAGTAAAGGAGTAAGACGTTGCAGCTGGAACTGTGGTGCTGGTCAATGCATGGGCTATAGGGAGAGATCCAGTCTCTTGGGACGAGCCCGAACTGTTCAAGCCCGAGAGGTTCTTGAATTCTGAGATGGACTTTAAGGGTCTCAATTTTGAGTTCATCCCTTTCGGAGCTGGGAGAAGGGGATGCCCGGGGATAGAATTTGCTGTTGCTACTATTGAGCTTGTGTTGGCAAACCTTGTGCTGAAGTTTAAGTGGGAATTGCCTGATGGAAAAGATTTGGCATGAGTGAAACACCTGGGATTGCAGTCCATAGAAGTGTTCCTCTTCTTGCAGTTGCTTCTTAGAGTTGATGATTTGGCACAATCAGAGAATACATTGTAGTTTTGGTTTGAAGTATTTGTGTAGGTCAAAGGTGGTATATATGTGTGCATTCTCATAATACTCCCTCCGTCCCAATTATATATTTTTGTTTTCCTTTTGTGATATATCAGTTATATAGACTTGTTTCTATAAGATTTATTTATTATAACCAATACCTTTTCAAAAAAAAGTTCTTAATAGCAAATCCCAATAAATCTATATAATTGGAATGTAGAGAGTATAATAGATTAAGGACATGTTTTGAAATACTTAAAATAGCTTTCAGAAGCACTTAATTTTAAAGCTCCCTCTCACAGCTTTTGAAAATAAGTGCTTCTGGAAGCTGTTTTAAGTGTTTCAAAACACACCCTAATTGAACACTGAAATGGGCTTAGTTCTTTTCTTTTTGAAACTCATTTTGGGGTTTTTTATTTATGATTTTGGCCCAATTATATTGGGCAAGCCCAACAATAGAACTATCAGGAGTAAAAAATAACACCTGTCCTGTTTCCAAACTAGCTAAGGTTTTATTTCTCATCTTGTGTCCACAAATGCCCCACGCATCTCCAATTTGTATCTTGTGTTTTTTCAAATTCTATTACACCACGCAATTTCAAACAGCCCACGATTTGCCTCATGATTATCCAATAAATTTAAGAAGCTAAAGAATGCAAATTAACTTCTCTTCTTCAATGAAAAGCATAGCACCTTGTAACTCTGTTCTTGCTATGGTGCATAAACAAATGGTTCCGCAAACCTTCTAGAAACAAAAGTTCTCCCCCTTCACCACTAAAGCTACCAATAATCGGAAACCTGCATCAACTAGGCCTGTTGCCTCATCAGAATCTCCAACCCTGGCCCGAAAACACGGCCCGTTTATGCTCCTTCACTTGGGCAGTGTCCCTGCGTTGATCGTCTCGTCAGCGGATGCAGCACGGGAAATTATGAATACCCATGATCTGGCATTCGTAAACAGGCCTGTGTATAAGGTTTTCGAGAAGCTTATTTATATCTGCAAGGATATCTCAGCTGCTCCTTATGGCGAATACTGGAGGCAAATGAGGAGCATTTTTGTTCTCCAGCTTTTGAGTAACAAAAAGGTTCAGTCTTTTCGCTCGATAAGGGAAGAAGAAACAGAGCTTTTCGTGAAAAAGGTGAGGGAAGGAGAAACAGGGGAGGTGAATTTGAGTGGGATGTTTATGGAGTTGAGCTGCGACGGGATTTGTAGGTGCTCGTTTGGGAGGAGGTATAGTGATTCGGAAAATGGGAAGAGGTTTCTGGATATGAAGGCGGAGATAATGGAGTTTCTTGGAGGTTTTAGTATTGGGGAGTTTGTGCCGTGGTTGAGTTGGATTAGTCGAGAGTCGAGAGGGTTGCGCGTTAATGGCTATGATAAGAGAGTCGAGAGGGTTGCGAAAGAGAGGGACGATATCCTGGAGGGTGTGATTCAAGAACACGTCGAAAATAAGATCGGATGGCGCCGTGGTGGTGGTGCCGAGAGAAATGGAGAAACCTTTATTGATATTTTGCTTCAGATGCAAAATGAGAACTCTGCTGGTGTTTCCATTGATAGAGACAGCATCAAAGCCTTGGTTTTGGTAAGTACTTCGTAAGAGGAGATTCTGAAGGTTAATTGTTTTTTTTTTCCATATCATTTTCAAATTTACATTCTAATTTTTTTAGTAAAAGAAAATGAAAATGAAAATGAAAACTCATTAACAGGTGAACGCCAGGTAGGCGATTCTATTTGGGACTGAAATTGTACATTGTCAAAAAATTTGGGACTAAATCTGCAAACTTAACTTTTTTGGGACAAAATTTATTTATGTCGAAAGTTATGGGACCAATTATGACTTAAGCTCTCTTTTTTTCTTGTTTCACATGTCGTTCATCTAACATGTGTAAGAGAAGATGTCGCACGATTTTGTAATAGGAATCCCAACTGATATGATGATATCTGAATTGCCAACAGGATGTATTTATAGGTGGAACTGATACTGTATCCACTGCTCTAGAATGGGCGATGTCGGAGCTCTTAGGACACCCTACTGCAATGGACAAACTGCAGCGCGAAGTAAGAAATTGTGAAAAATAAACAGGACATAACGAATGATGACTTAGAAAAAATGCATTATCTAAAAGTCGTGATTAAGGAAACTCTTCGACTACACCCACCAGTACCGTTACTAGCGCCTAGAGTAGCAGGCGAAGATGTGAAAATTAAAGGGTACGACGTTTCAGCTAAAACAGTGGTGATGATTAATGCGTGGGCGATAGGCAGGGACCCTGTCTCTTGGGATGACCCAGAAAAGTTCAAGCCAGAGAGATTCTTGGACTCTCCGACAGACTTTAAGGGCCTCGATTTTGAGTTCATCCCGTTTGGGGCTGGAAGAAGAGGATGTCCTGGTATTGCATTTGCTGTTGTTACTATGGAGTTTGTGTTGGCAAATCTTGTGCAGAAATTTAACTGGAAATTGCCTGATGGAGTAGAAGAAAAAGATTTGGAAATGAGCGAAAGCCCCGGGGTTACTGTTCATAGAAGTGTTCCTCTTCTTGCAGTTGCCTCTCAGAGTAATTAATTAGTGACTGTATGCAAAATAGTTCTTAGTTTCAAATTGTTGCAGATTTTAGTGTTTAGATGTGATTTTCTTGCTTTCAAAAAAAAGAAAAAGGAAAAAAAATGTGATTTTCTATGGTTTAAGTTGAATGAAATGTTTGTATATGTAAAAAGTAGTAGTCCAATACGAGTTGAGAAATTATGCAATATATTGCACTGATAAGAAATGTATTATATGTTTTTTTTTTTTAAAGGAAATGTATTATATGTTTGAATCATTGAAAAAATGTCTTAAAGAATGGGGATCCATGTTTAAAGTTGAACTAATTAATAGTCCAGCTTGATTTCTACTACATTCCATCAATGGTTTTACTAATGAAGTTAATGTTGGAGATATATTGAAGTTGCTGAGAAAAATGCAAAATTTTGACCTAAACGGCATTGTTCATGATTTTTTCGGTGAAAATTGGACAATCAATTTAGGTAAGTGACCAAAAAATTGGACATGAGTTAAAAATTTTTGAGATGAAAAATGGACCGTAGATAAATTATGGACCAAAAAAACTTTTTTTCTCTGTTGAGATTCAGGTTAAATTAATAAAAAATAACTGAGTGTGATCCACTTGGTGGTGTAGTGACGTACAAGATAAAGAATGAATTGGTAATAAAAGGATATTATGGCCTACAATTTCTGTATAGGATATTTAAGCCAATTTTATCCATCAAATTTGTTAGATATGTTGAAAATTTCTGAATGACATCTCTTCTGTGAACCTTAATGTTGCGGGATATACATATGCTATGTTAAGTTAATGTCCAAAATCCACGTGCAAGCCTATAAGATATGTGTTACGTAATACTCTGTTCAGACTCGTCACTATCCCAAACTCAACTCGATCTAAACTCTAACTCGAGATAATTATACATATCGTCGCCTATCTTTTGTCATAGTTACCGACCTAACAAGACAAACCAAATCTCAGCAAACTTTATTCGGTTTTAATCCACTAAGGGGTGTTTGGTTCACGGGACTGAGTTGATTAGGTGTGATAGGATTGAGTGGGATTGAGTAATATTGGATTGATTTGACTGGATTTGTTGAATCAAGATATGCGTTTGGATTGTAGGATTAGATTGAGGGATTAGATGTGATATCTATTGAAATGTCATAAACACCCTTAAATTGAATTGAAACAACCACACTTCATTCTTGTGAATCTATTCAAACAATAGAAGGACAATTTGTAATATTGCATTTGAGATATGCTCTATCCCACCTTTCACGTGGGATTGGCATATCCCTCCATGGAGGGATTTTGTACATTTTCTACCCGGGCTTGAAGTATATCATGGACCCTCATCCCGCAAATCAAACGTAGATTAGTTGGGATTAAAATTCTAATCATGGCCTATCCAGATAAATCCCGCGAACCAAACGGTGCCTAAGTTCATGAATTGCAACGTCGGTGCATTTTTTTTTTGGAGAGAATGTTGGCGCATTTTAAAATTTTAGCCGTTGGATTAGATTGAGGGATCATATATTTTATTCATTTTTGGGAAAAATTTCAAAACTAGTCCTGTAATTTAAGGTGATTTCACTTTTAATCCTACAATTTTTCAACTTTAGTCCTGAAGATATCAATTTTAGTCATTTTTGTTTGAAAATTATACATTTTCACTGGAATCAGTACATGAGGCACACACGATTCCTTTAAAACAGATCTGCACATGCCTCTGCATGTTGATGGCACGTCATCAGTTTACAACAAATAGTGCCAAAAATTGAAAATTTTCAGAAGTTAGTGGATGAAATTTGAAATTTGTGTACTTAGTAGGTAATGAAGGAGCAGGACCTTAATATGAGTACCAAATTGCAAATTTCCCAATATATAGAACCTATAAGTTCATTGTAGACAGCAAAACTTGCATGAGAAATTAAGATACTCTGTCCAAATACATCCTCAGCCTTCTCATACAAACAAAATAGGCGAATACTTGTGTGCACCCTTTGCACCAATTTAGAATGGGTGCAATTGGATTTCAGTTTTTTTTTTAAATTATATTATATTTCAAATTGCGAACAAGGCCCGACCGAACCCAACCCAGACCCGACCCGAATGATTCATGGTTCAGGGTTTGGGTTCAGGTTCATGGTTCAGGGTTCGGGTCTGGGTTAATGGTTCATAGTTTAGGGTTCGGGTTCATAGTTCTGAGTTCAGAGTTCAAGGTTCAGGGTTCGGGTTCGGGTTCAAGGTTCAGGGTTCGGGTTCGGGTTCAAGGTTCAGGGTTCGGGTTCATGGTTCAATGTTCAGGGTTCATGATTCAATGTTCAGGGTTCATGGTTCAGGGTTCGGGAATGGAAAAAGAAATGGAGGGTGAAATTACCCAAGTTCTAGTGTGTGGTTAATCCAAATTAAATTGAATCTAATTGCACCGTGTGCAATTGGTGCACACAAGTATCACTCAAAATATTTAATATCAATAAAAATATAAAATCAATTCAAATAAAAATTGGGATTCAAGCAACAGTTGAGTTATATACCAAATAAAACTAAAAGTGGTCTATATTTGCGATACGTAAAAGTTATTGTCCTAATGTGCAAGTCCAAACTAAAAGTGTTCTATAATTTTGCCTCCCCCCAAATTGCGGTCCTAAAATAAATATTATCCGAAGATTGGACATCTCAGTTTTTTTTAACATCAAAGTAAGTAAAAACATTTTTCATATTCTTATGTTGTTGAGAATCAGACATGCCTCTTTATCTTGTCTTTGTGGTCTTGTAGGCAGAATTGATAGAACCAGCAGTAAAAGGAACACTTAATGTCCTCAAATCTTGTAGCAAAGCCCCAACTGTTAGACGCGTCGTGTTGACATCCTCCGTAGTTTCGGTTCTGTGCAATAGAAACAGCAAAGGCCCTGATGTTGTAGTCGAAGAAACATGGTTTTCGGACAAGGGCTTCTGTGAAGAAGAAAAGGTATATTCTAACTTCAAAACTGATCCCACATTTTTTTTTGCACGCTTGGACTATTATTGGTAAAAAATGGATTTAACTTTTGCAACGACCTTATTCTTGTGGGACCACTTTTAACTTACCAGTATGGATTAACTAACCAGTAAATAGCGTTTCAGCTGTGGTATCCCCTTGCGAAAAAATGGGCTCATTTTGGTCGTAATGAACCCTAGCATTGTGATCGGGCCTCTCCTGCAGCCATCTCTCAATTTCTCGACCGCATTCTTTTTGGACATCATAAAAGGTACAACATTCCGCATCTCAATTTTTTCTTTGAAATTATACCACATGGAGAGACAGAGTCCTCTGTTTCTCATCATATTTCAATCTCGTATTTTATTATATAGGAAAGGAGATATCATATTCAGGAAAAGCAATATTTCCGACCTACGAAATAGTGGATATTAGAGATGTTGGTTATGCACATATATTGGGGTTTGAGAATCCATCAGCCAGAGGGAGATACTGCTTGGTTGGAACAACCATAAGTTTTTCCGAAACTCAACGTGTTTTGCATAAGCTTTATCCTTCCATCGCCGCCCCCTTTACGTAAGTTCTCAAACTCGTCTAATTTTCTTCTTTCCTCTGCATTTTCTTGACATTATTTTGTATAATTTTGTAGCAAAACGGACAATCGAACCTATAAGGTATCCAAAAAGAAGGCAGAAAGTTTGGGCATCAATTTCATGCCTTTGGAGATAAGCATCAAGGATGCAGTTGAAAACCTCAAGGAAAAGAACTTCCTCAGTTTATAAAAACCGAGTGAATTATGTGTGAAGATGCAATGTAACGACAATAATAATGTTTGGGACCCGTTGTTAGGAAATTAATATAAATGAATTGATTTCGCACCTGTTTAAAAGGTCGAATTTTGAAATGTGTTATTAAAATACATAATTTTTAATGATCGGAAAATGCCATGAAACAAACACTATATTGCATAATTTCTCAGATTGGAACAACTGCTTTTTCCATATATAAATTCATTCAACTTACACCATAGAAAATTCACATCTAAATCCTGCAATCAATAATTAGTCTCAGATGCAACCGCAAAAAGAGGAACACTTCTATGAACAGTAGGCTCGGGCTTTTCCTCATGTCGAAATCTTGACATTTCTGCAAACGACCAATGCCAAGTTAATTGAGATTTTCGAGTATTGGTAGATTTGTTGGCGATGGCGGGTGGATTTTTGTCTTCAATGGCTTAAGGAAGAATAACTTAATGATGGTCGATAACAAGAATAATGATATAAGAACTGGAAGTATTAACGGATGGTTTTCATGAGCTTCATCCATGATGGAATAGGGTTGCTTCTTTTCTTTTCTCTTTTAAATTTTTTGCTTTAGTTTATTTTGTAAAATGAAGTCATATCGTTTGTCCTATATTTTAAGGATATGTAAAGTATTAATTGCAGAAATTGCAAAATCTAGGTTTTTGTGATGCTACACCAAGCTAAGTTAAGTGATGTATCCACTAAATTAATTAGGGTATATGCATTAATTTATTATAAAATGTATCTGAGATATAACATCTATATTGTTATATATAACAAATGCTGTAAAGCGACAATAAAGAGTTTGAATCACAAATGATCCTATAACATTGCCTCAAATAGATTTAATTCCATAAATATTTTTGTGGTCGATTTTAGTCCCAATAATTTTGATAACGTCCGATTTTAGTCTCAAATCGGTCAGAACAACGTCGTTTTATCGTTTTCATTTGAGGAATTTTGGTGGATGCTGTCACTGAGCTGCCACGTGTATATATTTTTTTAGCGCCTGGAATTTCAGACATATAATTAAAATTAAAAAAAAAAAACTTAAAAACTAAAACAGAATTGACAGCAAGAGTTAGTCAAACGCACTTAAAAAGACATGTGGCAGTACACGTTGCAGTCCATTTACAACATCCGCCGAAGAACCCCAATTTGAAACGGCAAAACGATGTTGTTCGGCCTATTTGGGACTAAAATTGGATATTATCAAAGTTATTGAGACTAAATCGACTGCAAAAGAACTTATGAGACTAAATTTATTTTAGGTCAAAATTATGATTACATTTGTGACTCAATCTCCGACAATAAAAAAACTCAGAACTTACATGGTTCACTAATAATGTGTTAACTACATTGTGAACGCGGCTAGAATGATATACATAATGACTCTAGGTTCAGAGCGCATTTCAACAGATATGTATCTATCTTAAATTAATTCAGTTAGTTGGATAGGGAATTTGGCGAACAGCTAGCGGGAGTGCACTACATGCCTAGCTTTTTGTGAGTTTCGGCAGCATCTAGCTACATTAATTTGTTAATTAGTGGATACATCACTTGATTTAGCTAGCATACATGGATCTTTCTCTGATTATATGTATATGGTAATTGGTGTAATAATATAAGGTATTGCATTTGATGTCATGTTATTGTTCAATTTATTCGAATTTTATGAATTATTTACATTAAATCGATTATTTTAGGCCGATTTGGGCTTATTCGGGCTTAATTGTCCTACATTTACAGATTTTAAAACATATTTTCCTATATTTACATATTTTAAAATACATTGTCCTACATTTTCAAGTCCATAGAATTATTGTCCTTAAACCACAACCCCCAAAATTATTGTCCTAGAAAAAAAAAATTCTCCCTTGAAATCATAAATAAGTTTTTGGTAAGCCTAATTGTACGCATGCCTATTTATGAAGAAATGTCCAATTTAATAATATCAATTAATCAAAGTAGTTTTATTATTTAAACTTAATCAAAAGTCATAGCGTTACGAAATCACTTTCCTAAATAGCATCGTATACAACAAAAGAACACTTGATTTGAGAATTCAGAAAATCATACCAAAGCCGGCAACTTGAATTCATAGAATATAATTACCACAAAGAATTTCATCACATCTAAAAGTTCAAACTTGAAGTTTTATTAAATTAATTAGTTTATTTAATTTCCCTAATAGCCGCATTATGGGCTCTTAGTGGCAATAGCAATTAGAAGAGCAACTCTATGTAGTGAAAGTCCAGAGCTTTCACTTATGTCCAAATCTTTCCCCTCTACTCCATCAAGCAATTTCCAGTTAAATTTTCCAACACCGCAAAATTAATTCCAGGACAACCCCTTCTGCCAGCCCGTAAAGATATCAACTCAAAATCGAAGCCCCTGAAGTCAATTGAAGAATTATAGAATCTCTCTGGCTCAAATTTTTCAAGTTCGTCCCAAGATCCGGGGTCCCTACCTATGGCCCATGTCTTAAGCATTACTATAGTTCCAGCTGAAATGTCATATCGCGTTACTTTTACATCTGTACATCCTACATCTTTCAAATATTGTATCTTTTCCAAGTCATCGTCTGTTATGTCCCTTCGGTCTTTAAGGACTCCCCGTACTTCGCGTTGCAACTTTTCCATCACTGTAGGGTATCGTAGTAATTCTGTCATCGCCCAATCAATAACCGTGGAAGTTGTATCAGTCCCAGCCGCAAATACGTCCTACTCACTATTTCCGTGGTTCGATAATTTAACCGGCACTTTCAACTACGAGGATCCTCTTACACTTGAGAGGTGAGTATTGAGCCAAAGACTCTGATACCATACAGTAATTTTTTAATCATTTTTGGTCCAATAACTTTCACTTTTTCTCAAATCGTCCCAACTCATGTGCCACCAAACCTTTGCAAAAATGGGACGCAAATGAACATTTTACAAAGTTACGGGTCTCAAATGATTTTTTTTTAACTATCTTGAGACAATTAGCGAAAAAAGCGAAAGTCACAGGGTTTTTAACTCAAAAAATTATTATCCCGCAATTTGTCTTCTTTAAAACCACCAAATTCGACAGCTAAATTGGCAGCATCAACTCACCAAATCGGGCAAGAACAAGACACAAAATTAGGGTTTGCACTACCATATAAGGAGTATTAATTGCATCCCTATATGGGGCTTTTACCCCTATAAACACACCATTAATGTTGATCATGTTTTGATATAGGTTCAATTCAAACTGTGTCACATCTTAATCACTTCCAATTATATACCGTATACAAATATACGCATACATCTAAATTTTAATAGTATCATTATACATATATACACACACATACACATATACAGTAACAAGGATGATCTGAAATACTATTTTATAAAGCTAGAGATCATGGATCGAAATCAACTGTGCTTTTATAAAGCTAGAGATCATGTGTCGACTGGGAAATTTTTTTTTTGAAAGACATCGACTGGGCACTTAATTTGAGTTGGGGGATATTAGTAAACTCTATTCATAGTTAAAAAAGTGAAAGTGAGTACTGCATGGGGTAAATTGCAGAAGTGGTCCCATGTGAATTCGCCCTCATAAAAATGGTCTTTTTTTTAACAAAAATGGTCCCATGGGATTTTACATGGGACAATTTCTGCAATTTACCCGTATTGCATGTATAAAAAAATTAATTTTCAACAAATTTGCAGAAATGCCTTATTAATTTCTTTAGATACGTTTTAGGGGTGGGGTTGTGTTGGAACAGATAAAAATAACAAATTATTTGCAAACATTATGAAATGAGTTTACGGGTAAATATAAATATTGGTCCTGTAACTTTAGGTAAATCAGTTTTTGTTCCTTTTTCACTTTTATATCTCAATTTTAGTCCACCTATATCCAAATTTGTCATTTTGTGTCCAATTTTTTTACTTTTAGGTCGGAAAATACAATTGTCGAGTATCAATAATTGGACATCATGTAAAATTGATTCACCCATTTGTCGAGTAACAAAATTGGACACAACTGCACTAAAATTGAGTTATAAAAAGATAAAAGACTAAAAATAAATTCACCCAAAGTTACAGGACCAAAATTGATATTTGACACAGTGCAGCAACCTTAGGTTTCAAAGTTAAATGACATATCCTAATCGGGAAAAATCCAATTTCGGTCATTATAGTTTATCGTTTTACAGTTTTGGTCACTCAAGTTTACTCACTTTCAAAATTGGTCACCCAAGTTCATTTTTTACTCTCACATTAGGTCCTCGCCGTCACCAACCCGTCTTTTGACTCGACGGAAACAATTAGAAAAAGTCTTGAAATCATTCTTAACACCCCCAAATCGAAATTCCAACCTCTTTCCCCTTTTACTAACACCCCAAAACACATTGTTTGCAACATCTTCACAAAGAACATGAAAAAAAAAGATGGTTTCATAGGGCTTGCAGTTAAGAACACATTGTGGGCAGCAGGCAGCAGCTAGAGCAATAAGGTATGAAGTATTCATTGCTAAAATGCAAGAGATGAAGGATTTAGATTAAAAAGCATATGATTGGCTTGCAAAAAAAAAAATCCTTCTCGATTGGTCTAGAGCATACTTCAATCCTTTACCCAAGTGTGATATCTTGACAAATAATATTATTCATTTAAATATTACTCCCACCTATTCAAAATATATGTTGTTTTGAATTTTTGAACGTTTATTAATAAGGAAAAATTATATTAAAATTGTCCTTATTTAATAATAATTTATCTTTAATGATATGCCTTAATTATTGGAGGGAGTGACAAAAAAAAATAAAGAAAGAGTAATAAATAAGGACAGTGTAAAGAAATAAAGTCAAAATATCATATAATAGATAAATAATTAAAAAGTCAAAACATTTTATATTTTGACTAGAAGGGAGTATGAAGCCTATTGAGATCGGACTAATTCACATATTATGAAAGTCGTTATCTTTCTGTAACGGGAGTTATTAATTTGACTTACATATATTTTAATTGACGATTCAAATATGTGAATTGCAGTGATCATTTATACGAAGTGACTGTTTTCTGTTATGAACTTAATCTAAGATTAAACATTCAAAATAAATTGGAATATGAATATATTATGAACTAGCTACTTATACAATAGTGAATATTATGAGATCACATATATTACAAAAATGTTGTGTATAAACTTAAGTGCACATGGTTATCGTTACATGCAAGAGTGATGTTCTATGTATAATAAGGACATATTTATATGTTTTGAGATATATATATATCTCTACAACAAATTTATCTTTTAATTACAGAATTTATGGTAATCTCAATCTTATTATATGCTTTCCTAACTAATTTTTTTTAATAACGGGACACCCTTTAAGGATACGACACCATCTTTAATAATAGGATCCTTCCTGTTTGTGATGAAGCATATATAATAATCAACATTTTGAGCCAAACGAAACGAAGAGAGCAGAAACCGAGCAACATTGAAAAATCAGTGTTGTCTCGACCGTCTCTGCTGGTAGTGCCAAGATTGTACCACTGCAGTGCTGGCACTGCCTAGCAGGATAACCAAGAAAAAATCGAAAAATCTGAGTGATAATATTAATTTGACAAAATTAATTATTTCATTTATACTTAAAAATGCTCCATTTATAAATTCGACAAATATAATATTTGAAAGCTCCATTACTCTTAGCTCTCTCTTTTCAATTAATTAATCACATAATGCAGCCGACAGCAGGGATAATGGTTAAGCGCAATTAATTAATCACATAATGCAGCCGACAGCAGGGATAATGGTTAATTAATCACATAATGCAGCCGAAAGCTTTGCTGCAATAATTGCAATATGTATATTTCTTTATTTAACACCAGTAACTATCGTGGTCCCTTTATTTCTTTATTTAAACACAAGGGAAGATCCATAAAATAAACATTTGCTACCATTCTATTGGTCAATGCTAGAAGACAAGAATTGCGAGCAAATCTTCTTCGGGATTTAATAGTGTTGCACACATTTTTTTAATAGTTTGAAAATTGCACAAAATTTTCTTGTGATTTATTAAATTAAAGAATTTTTGTGAAGGACAAGATATGAAATGGATAAAATAGATAAAATTGTAAACCTTAGATTATCAAAAAATTATCCCCTTAATTTAATAAGCTACAAGGATATCAGAACAATTTCCAAATCACGAAGGGAATTCGTGCAATTAACCCGTTTTCTTAAGCCATTTTTGTTAGGGATGACCCATCCAAATACCCATCGATCCCAATCTTTATATCTGATTTTGGATGGAAAAATTTAATTCTCCATCCAATATTTAACCAACTCTATAATACAATACAATCACATCACTTACTCATTCGTTCTGAAAAAGTAATCTCATCTAAACATCCAAACTCTTAGAAATGAGTGTAATTAATTATTTTTATTTTGTTTGCTTAACACTTGCCACACTCGTGGGCCGATTGAGAAGAGACCATTGAATAGCAACTTCGTGCAGAAACGGTGGACATGGACAGTTTTAAAATCTGACCACTTTTCGGTTAGTTGTGTTCATATTGTATCTTAAAGTATTTTTTTTTCACATTTTCTATTGTTGTTCCTCATTTCTCTAAATTTGGTTATTTTCTTTGCATTCTATAACATTGTATTGTTCATCGACACATATTTCTTGATATAATAATTTTTTTTTTGTTCACGTAGTAACGCCTGTAGAATGTAGCCAATAATTACACACATAATATCTCATAAAAAATTAAAATGTGCGTGATGTTACCTTTAGAATTAGTATTGGCATCCAATGTTAGTTTTCTCTCTCCACCCATTATTGTCCTTATGCTATGCATGCCCTAAATTACTCCTACAAATATGGGAGAAGCAATTGCAAGTATCCACACCAACAAAACCCTAATTACCTCCTAGCCATGACTTTCTCAAAAACCCTAATTCTCTTACTACCCCTATTCCTCCTCCTTGCCACTCACAAAGTGGTCTCTCAAGGAGACACAACCAGCTTCACCTTCGACTCCTTCAGCTCAAGCTCAAACTCCCTAACCTACCAAGGCGACGCCTTCGTTCCACTCTCTTCCTCATTCGTCCGCCTCACGAAAACCAACTCCTCCGGTGCTCCCGAGAGAAACAGCATCGGCCGCCTCGTCTACTCCAACCCGGTCAACTTCTGGGCCCCGGGACTACAAGCGTCCTTCGAAACCACCATAACGTTCATCGTCACCCCCCTTCCTGGTCAAAACCACCATGATCGGCGACGGGTTCAACTTCTTCATCGTGCCCGTAAACTCCCCCATCCCTCCCGGCTCAGTCGACGGTGACCTCGGCCTCTTCAACCCTAGCACGGGCCTCGCCGTCTCCACCTTCGCTGTCGAATTCGACATCGCCCCCAACCTCAGGTGGGACCCCAACTTCCACCACATCGGAATCGACATCAACTCCAGAGTCTCCAGAAACGTCTCCAGGTTCGATAACTCAGTCGGGCAACAAGTGACCGCGCGCATAAACTACGTCTCCAACACCCGAACCATAACCGTTTTCGCCACGTACGCCTCGGGAAATTCGACCGTCAGCTACGTCTATGACTTGAAGACCATTCTTCCGAGACAGGTTCAAGTCGGAATCTCTGCTACGACCGGATCTTGGACCGCGTTCCATGACCTCCGGTCCTGGTATTTCACTTCTACGCTTCTGCACGATGGCAACAGCCTCGATGAACCCCATATTCGTGAATATGTGTGATTTATTCATGCATGCATGTGTGTCTTATGTCAATAATAAGGACTAGCTATAGCTCTATGTCCAGTGTTAATTAAGACCACCAATAAAATCCCGAAGAAGATTTGCTCGCAATTCTTGTCTTCTAGCATTGACCAATAGAATGGTAGCAAATGTTTATTTTCTGGATCTTCCTTGTGTTTAAATAAATAAAGAAAAGGACCACGATAGTTACTGGTGTTAAATAAAGAAATATACATATTGCAATTATTGCAGCAAAGCTTTCGGCTGCATTATGTAATTAATTAACCATTATCCCTGCTGTCGGCTGCATTATGTGATTAATTAATTGAAAAGAGAGAGCTAAGAGTAATGGAGCTTTCAAATATTATATTTGTCGAATTTATAAATGGAGCATTTTTAAGTATAAATGAAATAATTAATTTTGTCAAATTAATATTATCACTCAGATTTTTCGATTTTTTCTTGGTCATCCTGCTAGGCAGTGCAGCACTGCAGTGGTACAATGCGGCACTACCCAGCAGGACAGTCGAGACAACACTGATTTTTCAATGTTGCTCGGTTTCTGCTCTCTTCGTTTCGTTTGGCTCAAAATGTTGATTATTATATATGCTTCATCCCAAACATGAAGGATCCTATTATTAAAGATGGTATCGTATCATTAAAGGGTGTCCCGTTATTAAAAAAATTTAGTTAGGAAAGCATATAATAAGATTGAGATTACCATAAATTCTGTAATTAAAAGATAAATTTGTTGTAGAGATATATATATATATATATCTCAAAACATATAAATATGTCCTTATTATACATAGAACATCACTCTTGCATGTAACGATAACCATGTGCACTTAAGTTTATACACAACATTTTTGTAATATATGTGATCTCATAATATTCACTATTGTATAAGTAGCTAGTTCATAATATATTCATATTCCAATTTATATTGAATGTTTAATCTTAGATTAAGTTCATAACAGAAAACAGTCACTTCATATAAATGATCACTGCAATTCACATATTTGAATCGTCAATTAAAATATATGTAAGTCAAATTAATAACTTCCATTACAGAAAGATAACAACTTTCATAATATGTGAATTACTCCGATCTCAATAGGCTTCATATACTCCCTATTAAAAAAAATATAAAATGTTTTGACTTTTTAATTATTTATCTATTATATGATATTTTGACTTTATTTCTTTACACTGTCCTCATTTATTACTCTTTCTTTTCTTTTCTTTTTTGTCACTCCATCCAATAATTAAGGCATATCATTAAAGATAAATTATTATTAAATATGGACAATTTTAATATAATTTTTTTTTATTAATAAACGTGCAAAAAGCCAAAACAACATATATTTTGAATAGGTGTTAGTAATATTTAAATGAATAATAACTCGGATATCAATGCACTAGAGTATGAGAGATTGAAAATAAAATGATTGCCATATCGAGCAATTAATTAAAGAAATGCATGCAGATTGAAAGCATTGGTTCAATAATTGCAATATGTATATTTCTTTATTTAACACCAGTAACTATCGAGGTCCCTTTATTTCTTTATTTAAACACAAGAAAGATCCAGAAAATAAACATTTGCTACCATTCTATTGGTCAATGCTAAAAGACAAGAATTGCGAGCAAATTCTTTGCAAATTTTGTCTTAGCAATAAAATATTTTAAGATTTGAATGGTAATTCTTGTCTTCTATTTTGACCAATAGAATGGTTTAAAAAATTTATTTTCATAAATCTTCCTTGTATTTAAATAAATAAAAAAAATATATATTGTTCTATTGTTAAAAAAAAGAAATATATATATATGCAATTATTGCACCATTATCCCTGCTGTCGGCTGCATTATTAACCATTAATTAATTGCGCTTAACCATTATCCCTGCTGTCGGCTGCATTATGTGATTAATTAATTGAAAAGAGAGAGCTAAGAGTAATGGAGCTTTCAAATATTATATTTGTCGAATTTATAAATGGAGCGTTTTTAAGTATAAATGAAATAATTAATTTTGTCAAATTAATATTATCACTCAGATTTTTCGAATTTTTTTTGGTTATCCTGCTAGGCAGTGCCAGCACTGCAGTGGTACAATGCGGCACTACCCAACAGGACAGTCGAGACAACACTGATTTTTCAATGTTGCTCGGTTTTTGCTCTCTTCGTTTCGTTTGGCTCAAAATGTTTATTATTATATATGCTTCATCACAAACAGGAAGGATCCTATTATTAAAGATGGTGTCGTATCATTAAAAGGTGTCCCGTTATTAAAAAAAATTAGTTAGGAAAGCATATAATAAGATTGAGATTACCATAAATTCTGTAATTAAAAGATAAATTTGTTGTATATATATATATATATATATATATATATATATATATATATATATCAAAACATATAAATATGTCCTTATTATACATAGAACATCACTCTTGCATGTAACGATAACCATGTGCACTTAAGTTTATACACAACATTTTTGTAATATATGTGATCTCATAATATTCACTATTGTATAAGTAGCTAGTTCATAATATATTCATATTCCAATTTATTTTGAATGTTTAATCTTAGATTAAGTTCATAACATAAAACAGTCACTTCGTATAAATGATCACTGCAATTCACATATTTGAATCGTCAATTAAAATATATGTAAGTCAAATTAATAACTTCCATTAGAGAAAGATAACGACTTTCATAATATGTGAATTACTCCGATCTCAATAGGCTTCATACTCCCTTCTATTCAAAATATAAAATATTTTGACTTTTTAATTATTTATCTATTATATGATATTTTGACTTTATTTCTTTACACTGTCCTTATTTATAACTGTTTCTTTATTATTTTTTTTGTCACTCCCTCCAATAATTAAGGCATATCATTAAAGATGAATTATTATTAAATAAGGACAATTTTAATATAATTTTTCCTTATTAATAAACGTGCAAAAAGCCAAAACAACATATATTTTGAATAGGTGGGAGTAATATTTAAATGAATAATAACTCGGATATCAATATACTAGAGTATGAGAGATTGAAAATAAAATGATTGCCATATCGAGCAATTAATTAAAGAAATGCATGCAGAGTGAAAGCATTGCTGCAATAATTGCAATATGTATATTTCTTTATTTAACACCAGTAACTATCGTGGTCCCTTTATTTCTTTATTTAAACACAAGGGAAGATCCAGAAAATAAACATTTGCTACCATTCTATTGGTCAATGCTAGAAGACAAGAATTGCGAGCAAATCTTCTTTTGGATTTAATAGTGTTGCACACATTTTTTTAATAGTTTGAAAATTGCACAAAATTTTCTTGTGATTTATTAAATTAAAGAATTTTTGTGAAGGACAAGATATGAAATGGATAAAATAGATAAAATTGTAAACCTTAGATTATCAAAAAAAAAATCCCCTTAATTTAATAAGCTACAAGGATATCAGAACAATTTCCAAATCACGAAGGGAATTCATGCAATTAACCCGTTTTCTTAAGCCATTTTTGTTAGGGATGACCCATCCAAATACCCATCGATCCCCATCTTTATATCTGATTTTGGATGGAAAAATTTAATTCTCCGTCCAAATATTTAACCAACTCTATAATACAATACAATCACATCACATACTCATTCGTTCTGAAATAGTAATCTCATCTAAACATCCAAACTCTTAGAAATGTGTGCAATTAATTATTTTTATTTTGTTTGCTTAACACTTGCCAGTTGCCACACTCGTGGGCCGATTGAGAAGAGACCATTGAATACTATGAAAAAAATACAATCAATATAAATTTAATACAACAAAAATTTAAATAATATATGTGGTGCACGAACTTTGCAGTAACGCAGCTATCACATGAATGTCCCGGCACATTGATGGGAACCGCAATTTGAGAACGTGATAAATTCGTCGCCATAACGCAGACTAGCAGGAGAACGAATATAAAACACTATAAAATCGACGCCCTAGCTCAATCCAGCAGGAGAACAATTGGTTTTGTCAAAGTTGTCAAAGGAAAATTATTATTATTCATTCATAACCAAAGAAAAAAAGGTTCAAACATATATATAGGACTAAAATGACTACTCCTAATCTAAAAAGGACCAAATCTATCAAATATATCTAACCGACTAGATAACTATGAATTTAAAGGACAAAAACTGAAAATTAAATAAATAAATAATAAATCTAGGACAATATTGTTAATCTTGAATAATCTTGTATATCATGTCGTATTTTGAAAAATATAGGACAATATCTTTGATGATGACAAATCTGTGACAGTTTCGCGAATAATCTTGCACGTATTATTAGGTCCAAAACCCTTGTTCGCATCACACATCCCCTCCGCCTTTTTTCTCTTTCGCTATCATTATCCTATCTCCCGCTATCTGATTTCCGCGTGGTCTCTACTATTTTCTATATTGTTGCTGTTATTGGATGGACCACTTGTACGATCATTTTATTTTTAGTCGTTTTCAGAAATTAAAGCTATAATTACTCACAATGAAAGACACTGATTTTGGGCAGCTATTTGAACGTCCTATTCTTAATTGATCAAGTGTATCATATACTCTAGAAAATTGTTCATGTCGTTTATTGCACAATTGTGGGTACGTAAGTGATTGAGTATATTAAAAATTGAAGCACAATGAAGAAGAATCATTATTATTAATCTCTCCTATTAAAGAAATACATATTATTTTAAATTAATGCACGATTAAGAAGATGTTTAGATTTCTAATTCTCTTAATAAATGCATATCTTCTTCATTAGAATAACAAGTTTATCGGGATATTTTAACGAATTTAGGGATAATTTAGGAAAAATTGCAATTCATTTACATAAAAAAGTATAGATGCCATCTAATTTGCAAATTAAATTATAATAGTCAATATGTGAGTATAATTTATTATTATTATTATTATTATTATTATTATTATTATTATTATTATTATTATTATTATTATTATTATTACTCTACAAATTATTTATCTAACATCAGTTTTTTAAGTAATAAATATATATAGATGTGGGGCTCTGGCCTCTGGACCGAGTTGTGGTCTTCTGATTTTTTTTTTTTTTCAATAAAATACTAGTTAATAGTAATAAATATATTTAGTCCTTATACACTTTAATTACTTTTTGAATGAATTTCTCATCTAAAAGTTTGTCTGGATTAATAAAGAGGTGTTAGATACATTAATTTACATTAACTCTGTAAAATTTTATCTCATTAGATGTCCGAACTTATAATACTACAAAAAAATTGACTTTTTAATGACGATAATCTTGCCATTAAAGTTTCTCTAACTAACAGTTTTTAGTGATAGGAATTATTTTTTAGTGACAAAATCTTTTCACTAATTAAAAATTGCTTCTTCTCATTAAAGACATTTATTTAAAGAAACTTTAATGATGAGATTGTTGTAAGTAAAGGCCAATTTTCTTATCGTGATATAGAGAAATGCGGAATTAATTTATTTACAACCTTTCAAATTTTTATCTCATCTATTTATTTTCTCGACCCGATTAGTCGCGTTTGAAACTCGACTGCATG
The DNA here is from genome assembly GCA_037126765.1 of Stenogyne calaminthoides. Lineage (NCBI taxonomy): Eukaryota > Viridiplantae > Streptophyta > Magnoliopsida > Lamiales > Lamiaceae > Stenogyne > Stenogyne calaminthoides. The sequence continues at coordinate 326,258 of JBBCBC010000041.1, forward strand.
AAAATGGTTATGGTTAAAAAAAAAAAAAAAGGTGGTGTTGGAGACGTAGTTTATCTTGTTATTGACATCACTTCTTCTTGCCCGAATCCGAATATGTTATCGAACACAGAGACGTTTGGAACTCTCGAGTTGATGTCGATTCGATGTGGTGGTGGAAGGGGGGTCCCACCTGTTGAGGTTGGGGGCGATGTCGAATTTATGCGACAAAAAGGTGGAGACGTTTCTGGAGGCCGTGCTAGGGTTGAAGAGGCCGAGGTCACCGTCGAAGGTGGAGCCGGGAGGGATGGGGAGTTCTTGGGGGACGATGAAGAAGTTGAACCCGTCGCCGATCATGGTGGTTTGACCAGGAAGGGGGGTGACGGTGAACCTTAATGTGGTTTTGAAGGACGCTTGTAGTCCCGGGGCCCAGAAGTTGACCGGGTTGGAGTCACTAATACACATTTGGGCTTGGACAGCTGTGAAAAATGACCTTGGAGAGCGGTTATAACCGCTCTCCAAGTATCAGCTGTCCAAGCTTGATATGATAAAAAAAACCGTCCAAGAAAAAGACTTGGACAAATGGTTTTCAAACCGCTTTGCAAGATTTAGCTTGGACAGCGGTTATCAACCGCTGTCTAAGTTAATATATATTTTTTTAATTTCGTTTATATGTTACATAGACAGCGGTTATTAACCGCTGTCCAATATCTTTTTTTTTAATTATTAATTTATATTTTAAAAATCCTATAATAAAACTATAAACCAAAACTTATATATACGTCCAATACCATATACCATAAACCAAAAATCCTATAATAAAACCATAAACCACATATATATATACCAAAACATCAAATAAATTAATAAACATACACATCATGAAATAAATAAACATACAATCATAAACATACGTCCAATATACCAAAAACATGAAATATATATCATCACAAATATATAATTTAATTACATGCTACCAATATTTCAAACAACATTCACTCAATATCGTATGAATATAAGAATCGATTGTAAAGGTACCCCGTCCAATCGTTTTTCCATTTCTCCAGTCTTTTCTTAGAGTAAGACTTGAGCTCACGTTCATAGACAAACTGCAAACAACGAATCAATCAATATAGTATGAATTTTTATTCAATCAATAATAATTTAAATAAATCGATAAATTGACTTACATTGAGAGGAATGTTCGTTAGAGAAGCGTGGATTATATCTTCTATAAAGCAACACACAAAATGTCCACAATGGTCATTATCTCATTGCCTCGGAACTTGTTGATTAACAATTATAATCACGTATTACAATTATGATTTCTTTCTATTAATTAGTTTGATAATTTACTAAATTAATTTTACCTTAATGTTAATCCAGTTCACTTTATTTAACTTAGATCTTGAACCTTGACTCTGAAGGCGACTCTGATACATCGTCATCACACTATTATTATTATAATTAAAAAATAAAAATAGATTAAATATGCATAATTTTAAAAGTAAAACAAATCATTGTATAGAATATTAAAAATGAACTTACGCTTCCATATATGAAACGAGATCAGGGCAATTTGAATAAACTCCATCATGAGCTGGGTCCATAAAATACACACTTAATGTATTCATGTGTATGGCGACCAACACCCAATGGTTCCTTTATTATATTGAGAATATTAAAATTAACTGCAAATTTAGCATATATATGTGCAAATATTATAAACATGAATACAAATTTTAACGAAATGTTTATCACTCACCCCACATTTGTTGGCCAAAAAAAATGAGATGATCGCTCCCGCTTAGATTCAAAGATATGATTAACTAACCCATCCATGGTCTGTACCCTATCACCCATTATGCAAGACACTTGGGGGGATGAAGGAGTACATTCCACTTGCTCGGTTATCTCTGGAGAGATATACCTCACCCAAATATCTTTAACCAACATATATACGCTAATTAATATTTAAAAAGAAAATTAAACTATCTGAAAAGTGAATATTGAGAATGTTAGTAAACACATACCGAGGTAAAGGGCTATGGTGGTTGCACTCAACCACTTTCGTCATTCACGACTTGGCAAGACATGTTCCTCAATTTGACAAATTCTTGGAAAGTATTCTGATGAAAGTGAGCAAGCATGGAAACTGTGACGATCTCGAAAGCATTAGATGATACCATCCGGTGCACCCTAGACTATACATGATCATTGTGATCTAAGTCTCCAGTCATGGGATAACCAAGTCTGAGCGTAGTGGAGTCCTCGTTCTCCCCCTCCGATTGCTCTCGACACCCCGATTTCTCTTTTAGCCTTTTTGTGGTGTCGGCAGATTCTACAATTAATTTGCAATATTATTTAGAACCACAAATAAGATAATGAACTTTAATAACATATATTTTACCCTCATGGTGCTAGAGACCAAGTTGCTCGGCCATTCAATGAAATGCCCGACCATTTATTCGATTGTGGATGACGCTTCATTGATTGGTTTTGGCACCGCTGAATCCTCTTGTCCGATTCTGGGGTACATCGAGTGTGACCCTCACAAAACCGGGGAGTGATGGGATGACCATGAATCATTCCATGGGAGCTTGTCAACGCGTTCTGTGGGCACCAACCGACGGGATCCTCCAAATAAAAAAAAGGTAGCAAAAAAGTTGGTGGCTGTTCAATAAGATATTTAGTTAGAAAATTTTAATACACTAGTCTTTAATTAAAACAAATGTGAGACATGCATATCGATGCACGAGAGACGTTTTTGAAGTGTCTCAATAAAGTCGTCCCTAGGGTTAGCTGAAAACATAGCATTAGCGACACTATGTTCACAGCTTGCTCCACTCGACGACATTCTGTGGCTCGTTCTTCTCTCGGACCTCAAACGTTCCACATCTTTAGACAACTTGACAACCTGTTCCATTAGTATACCCACCATATTCATGGCTTGAAGACCAGGTGTCATTGCTAAAGATGTCTTCGTCACGCCATATCCGACACACTCAAGTAAAGATTGCTGGATGCTCCTGGCGACCCATAGCCCGTCAAAACAGATCATCAGGGCCGAACATGCAGATGTCGTCGGGCGTCATGGTCTGAGATAGACGCTCCTGAATCACAAAAACAAAAGATTATTATTTAATTATTTGTTTATAAATAATAGTTTGTAATTGAAAGATAAATTAATGGATAGATTACCACTTCTTCGATGATGCGTTGTGCACTGGGATCGTGAATATTCCCGTCTCGATCCTTTCTGGTAGTCTGAAATAAGTCGAAACGGGTAACAATAGGCTCACTCTCTCCAGCTTTTCTTCTTTCTTCTTTCTACGATAGTGATGAACGTGTCCCTTTATTAGATATATTAAAAGTGAATATATAAAAAAAAATTAAAAGTTAGGATTTTGATCTCACCATATTTTCTCTTATTAAATGCATAACCTTTGTTCGATCCACGATATCGCGCCTCCATCTACTTGGCTTGATCGCGATTTTTATTACTTCGATTCTACAGTATAATAGAAATATGATAAACACTGAAAAACATAGGGCATTAGAAATTGAGGAAATGACATTGATCAATTTTACACGAAATCATCCTCCATAGCTCTCTCTCACAAACTCCTCCCAAAGATGGAGCCACCATAGGGCTATTCTGATCTGGCAAGGATTACTAGCCGAAAGAAGACCAGTTTCCGGATCTCGTGTGTTACTTCTCAACCAAGTCCGAAAATTCTTGGCCATTACTCCAGCTTGCGACAATATTTACTTCTTCTTTGTGTGGTCAAGACCTCTGAATGTAGTCTATACGCATATAACATACCAATTTAGTAAATTTAAGGGTCATACTACAACTTTCAATAAATATATAATTAACACACCGTAAGCTCGTCCCATAATCTTTCCTTCAAAGGAGTCAGTTTGAAACTACGCCCGATCCTTGGTTGGGGCGAAAGACGATAGGGATCACGCTCCTGACTGCAGCTCCAATGTAGAAGGACAACGACTCACTCTCTTTTCTTATTGCCTGTCCAAACTCATTGAACGATAACTGCAATAACATAGTATTTAATTAGGTTCAACGATCAATCAATATATTTATCGATTTCAAACTGTTCAATTGTAATAAAATTACCTGAAGTGTTTTCCCCTTGCTACGAGCTCTCTTAATAGATGACATGGTGACTATACCCCGGGTGCGCTTCTCCCCGGAGCTGCTAGTGGTGGTGGGAGGATCAGTGTCACACTCTCTCAAGTCATCAGGATGCTGTCGATCATATGCACCATGATCATATGCGCCATGATCTCCATCAGAATATCCATCATCATCTCCATCATCTCCGGGATATGGCAAACGAGACATGATCCTGGTAAAGCGAAAAAACAACATTTAATAAACAAAAAACAAACAATATTCAAAACTATGCTTAAATCCTCACACAAGCATATTATCAAACACCTTGAGTGCATCAATTGTTCATATCTAAATTAGCATAAAAAATCAAGCCAAGCCACACAATATGTATTCATCTCTAACAAGTTGTTCATCTCTAACACTAACAACATTAATCCTAATAAATTAACACTAATTTATGTTTAAATCCTCATCTAGTAAGTTAACCGCGTGGTTATACTTGTACCATTATAGATATATATATACATATTACTTCATGTTCTTTTGTCCTTATGCACCCTTGTTAGGAAGCAAGGTATAAAGATTAATCATTCTTTCTCAATAATTGAAAACTCAGTTGACCTGCTGCTGCTTTAACTCATCAATAATACTAATAAAACAAGCTAGCTATAGCTATAGATCCATTAACAAAACTTAACACTCTTGTTCCTCCTTCCAGAGAAAAGATTCATGATACCTAATAGCAGTAAACTTACAAAGATTAAGTAATTTACTAAGAGGCAGTGTGGGCAAGCTTCTCAGCTCATTTCAGAAGTCTCTTAAGCTCCTTCATCTCATATGAACTTATACGATGTGTGTGTATAAGTCAAGTGCATAGAACTTTTAGAATATACTACTGAGACTATAATGGTTAAAAAGGAGTAATTAAATTTAGGATCTTAATAAGAAAATATTGTTTAGGATCTTCCAACTATCTGAGACCTGAGACCTTTCTAGTTTCTCGACATAAATATTTAAGATCAGTGCAAGTTTCAATAGCTATTGTTCAATAAAATATATTCTATAGCTATTATTTTTTTGTACTGTTCTTTGTTTCCAGGTGAAGATGTTTTGCTTAAATTTCCCACCTTGGATCAATGCAAGTTTCTCTGTGTTATCTTTACTATCTACCTAATTCCTTATCAAAGAAAACAAGTAATACAGGTTCGGTTAATGAACCTCACAATTTATTACAACTGATTCATAGTTGTCTTCTCAAAACTTAAACAACTGGACGAATTATGAAAGAGTAAACAATATAAGCAAATAAATATATAGAGACCACATAAATAATAAATTGATGACAATTTCTTGATTCTTTTGTTTCAGAACCCTAGTAGTCCAGAATATCCAAGTCATCTCTGCCTCGAATTGATTCAACAGGAAAACAGAGTTATTCGATACAACTGTACGAACACAAATACCAAAACTGAAACCCTTAATGGCGCCGGAAAAATGAATAAACCGGAGTTCAGATAACACATTGCAAATAAATTAGAGGGAAAATTGATGTTCCCTTACCCCTTAACAAGTAACCAAAAGCACGAAGAAAAGAAAAAGCACGAAGAAAAGGGATAAACCAAAACGAAGAAGACATCAAATAAGAGATAAATAGAGAAAATACCTAGAAATTTTGGTGAACGGAACTGAAAACGGCGGCGGCGGATGGTTCGATTTGGGGGAGAGGGAGGAGGAGGCTAGGGCTTCGATCGATATATATCAGCTGGTTCAATTCGCGATTTGGGTGTATATATATTATTATCCGAACACTTGGACAGCGGTTCATAACCGCTGTCCAAACTTTACCCTTGGACAGCGGTTCATAACCGCTGTCTAAACACTTGCACAGCGGTTCTCAACCGCTTTCTAAGTGTTAAACTTGGACAGCGGTTTTGAACCGCTGTCTACTTTTTTTAAAAAACCGCTCTCCAAGCTATAGCTTGGAGAGCTGTTTTAAAAAAGGGTTGTCCAAGTTCAAATTGTGCAAGCTCAAATGTGTAGTAGTGAGTAGACGAGGCGGCCAATGCTGTTTCTCTGGGGAGCACCGGAGGAGTTGGTTTTTAAATGAGGCGGACGAATGAGGAAGAGGGTGGAACGAAGGCGTCGCCTTGATAGGTTAGGGAGTTTGAGCTTGAGCTGAAGGAGTCGAAGGTGAAGCTGGTTGTGTCTCCTTGAGAGACCACTTTGTGAGTGGCAAGGAGGAGGAATAGGGGTAGTAAGAGAATTAGGGTTTTTGAGAAAGTCATGGCTAGGAGGTAATTAGGGTTTTGTTGGTGTGGATACTTGCAATTGCTTCTCCCCTATTTGTAGGAGTAATTTAGGGCATGCATAGCATAAGGACAATAATGGGTGGAGAGAGAAAACTAACATTGGATGCCAATACTAATTCTAAAGGTAACATCACGCACGTTTTAATTTTTTATGAGATATTATGTGTGTAATTATTGGCTACATTCTACAGGGGTTACTATATGAACAAAAAAATATTATTATATCAAGAAATATGTGTCGCTGAACAATACAATGTTATAGAATGCGAAGAAAATAACCAGATTTAGAGAAATGAGGAACAACAATAGAAAATGTGAAAAAAAAAATACTTTAAGATACAATATGAACACAACTAACCGAAAAGTGGTCAGATTTTAAAACTGTCCATGCCCACCGTTTCTGCACGATGTTGCTATTCAATGGTCTCTTCTCAATCGGCCCACGAGTGTGGCAAGTGTTAAGCAAACAAAATAAAAATAATTAATTGCACACATTTCTAAGAGTTTGGATGTTTAGATGAGATTACTATTTCAGAACGAATGAGTATGTGATGTGATTGTATTGTATTATAGAGTTGGTTAAATATTTGGATGGAGAATTAGATTTTTCCATCCAAAATCAGATATAAATATGGGGATCGATGAGTATTTGGATGGGTCATCCCTAACAAAAATGGCTTAAGAAAACGGGTTAATTGCACGAATTCCCTTCGTGATTTGGAAATTGTTCTGATATCCTTGTAGCTTATTAAATTAAGGGGATTTTTTTTTGATAATCTAAGGTTTACAATTTTATCTATTTTATCCATTTCATATCTTGTCCTTCACAAAAATTCTTTAATTTAATAAATCACAAGAAAATTTTGTGCAATTTTCAAACTATTAAAAAAATGTGTGCAACACTATTAAATCCCGAAGAAGATTTGCTCGCAATTCTTGTCTTCTAGCATTGACCAATAGAATGGTAGCAAATGTTTATTTTATGGATCTTCCCTTGTGTTTAAATAAAGAAATAAAGGCACCACGATAGTTACTGGTGTTAAATAAAGAAATATACATATTGCAATTATTGCAACAATGCTTTCACTCTGCATGCATTTCTTTAATTAATTGCTCGATATGGCAATCATTTTATTTTCAATCTCTCATACTCTTGTACATTGATATCCGAGTTATTATTCATTTAAATATTACTCCCACCTATTCAATATAAATGTTGTTTTGGCTTTTTGCACGTTTATTAATAAGGAAAAATTATATTAAAATTGTCCTTATTTAATAATAATTTATCTTTAATGATATGCCTTAATTATTGGAGGGAGTGACAAAAAAAAAATAAAGAAAGAGTAATAAATAAGGACAAAGGTAAAGAAATAAAAAGTCAAAATATCATATAATAGATAAATAATTAAAAAGTCAAAACATTTTATATTTTGAATAGAAGGGAGTTTGAAGCCTATTGAGATCAGAGTAATTCACATATTATGAAAGTCGTTATCTTTCTGTAATGGAAGTTATTAATTTGACTTACATATATTTTAATTGACGATTCAAATATGTGAATTGCAGTGATCATTTATACGAAGTGATTTTTTTTTTTATGAACTTAATCTAAGATTAAACATTCAAAATAAATTGGAATATGAATATATTATGAACTAGCTACTTATACAATAGTGAATATTATGAGATCACATATATTACAAAAATGTTGTGTATAAACTTAAGTGCACATGGTTATCGTTACATGCAAGTGTGATGTTCTATGTATAATAAGGACATATTTATATGTTTTGATATATATATATATATATATATATATATATATATATATATATATAAACAAATTTATCTTTTAATTACAGAATTTATGGTAATCTCAATCTTATTATATGCTTTCCTAACTAAATTTTTTTAATAACGGGACACCCTTTAATGATACGACACCATCTTTAATAATAGGATCCTTCCTGTTTGTGATGAAGCATATATAATAATCAACATTTTGAGCCAAACGAAACGAAGAGAGCAGAAACCGAGCAACATTGAAAAATCAGTGTTGTCTCGACTGTCTTGCTGGGTAGTGCCGCATTATACCACTGCAGTGCTGGCACTGCCTAGCAGGATAACCAAGAAAAAATCGAAAAATCTGAGTGATAATATTAATTTGACAAAATTAATTATTTCATTTATACTTAAAAATGCTCCATTTATAAATTCGACAAATATAATATTTGAAAGCTCCATTACTCTTAGCTCTCTCTTTTCAATTAATTAATCACATAATGCAGCCGACAGCAGGGATAATGGTTAAGCGCAATAAAATCCGAGTTTAATTAATCTTAAATTTATAAAATTAAATGCCGTGGACCATTCTGACCCACAAATTCGATCGACCTCACTGTCTCTTATTTCTATCTAGCTATTTTTTTTGGATGAATTAAAACTGCAAAAGACACTTACCCCCTCCGTCTCAATTATACAACCTCCGTCTCAATTATACAACTTGTTTTTCTTTTATAAATATCCCAAATATATAGGCTAATTTCTACATAAAGTAATTTTTTTAATTAATTTATTAATATAACCTTATGCATATTGAAAATTATAACAATCATTAAATAGGGGTATAATAAAAATTTGGCTTGTTTAATTTACTTTTTCAATACAATTTCTTAATCTGTGTGAAAAGTCAAACAAACCTATATATTTGGAACGGATGGAGTATTATTTTTGGCCGCTTCTTGAATGTCCTATTAATTCTTAATTTATCACGTGTATCATATATTCCAAGATCTATTCCAATAATTGTTCGATGTCGGGTCGATTCATACACAGTGAATACTAAAATTGGTTGAGGGTGAATGAAAGAATATATAGAAGCACAATGAATTATTATTATTATTGTTTCATACATATCGTTTTACATTATTGCACATATGTGAAAAAAATATTTTGATTTTTATTATATCCTTAATAAATTAATGTTTACCTTCTTCACTAAAATAACATACTACCTCCGTCCCAAAATCGATTGCCACATTACAATGTGCTCGGGTTTTAAGAAAAAATAAAGTGATAAAGTGTTGGGGAAAAAAGAGTTGTTTATTAGTATTTTATGTGATAAAGTGATGGTTAGTTGGGGTTAAAAAAAATTATTTATTAGTATTTTATGTGATAAAGTGATAAAGTGAGTATTTCCATTTAAGAAAAGTGGTAATCAAGTATGGGACTACCGAAACAGAAATAGGACAATCGAGTTTGGGACGGAGGGAGTATTTATCTAAGTAATATAACAACTTTAAGAGTAATTTAAGAAAAAATGTAATTAATTTATATTGAACAATGTAAAACTTCATCTAGTTAGCAAACTAATGAATAGTCAAAACATAATTTATAATGAATAGGAGGTAGCCCAATTTTTAGCCCATAACTTCATCTGATGAGGCCCATGGCATATGAGCTCATGGCATTTTTAGCCCATAACAATTGCAGCCCAAATTTCAGCCATTTAAGTATTGTTGGAAATATCAGCCCAAACAAACTTGCAGCCCAATTTTTCTAATTCAAGAAGCAATTTTGTTATTTTTCAATTTTGGTCCTATTTTTATTATTCAATTTTTGTCTCATTTTCATAAAAAAGTAGAAAATTTTGTTATTTTTGGTCATGCACAAACCATGTATCGGTTAAAATTGCCCGTTTTTTAGCTCGTAACTGACGTGGACACTGACTGTTAAAAGAAAAGTTCATTTTTCTAAAAAATTAGAAATAACAAGAAAATTTCTCCTAAGTGCGGAAAAAAATAAAATTTTAGAGTCCACGTCAAATAACAAGAAAAATTCTCCTAAGTGCGAAAAAAAATAAAATTTTAGAGTCCACGTCAACTAGAGCTCGGGAAACCCCAATTTTAACCGGAACGTGATTTGCGCGTGATGAAAAAGAACATAAAATTTATATTTTTTGGCAAAAATGAGACCAAAATTGGACAATCGAAATAGTTATGGGACCAAAAGTAGATAGTTAAATTTTTTTAGGATAAAAAGCGGATTATAAGAAAGTTATAGAACCAATTTTTTTTTTTTTAATCCAGTAGCTAGTATCATTTTACTTGCGATTAATGCAAAAAAGTCAATTACAATCAAACAAGTGTATAAAATTTCTTGTTTAAGAAGCGTGAGTTGTTAATTTTGACGTTTTCTTTGAAATATGTGATACACGTGATGAATTAAGACGGGACATTCAAAAAGCTGCCCAGAAAATCTGTGCCTTTCATCATCGTTGAATGGTGGGAATAGAAAAATATCGATTAATGATAAGAATATCGTGCAAGATAGAAAGAAAAAAAAATAGAGACCACGGAAATCAGAGGGGGAGAGAGAGAGAATGAGTGAATATTCCAATTTTCGTATTTTAATGGTGTTTTATCCTATTGAATTTTTAATATGAACTCAAAATATAGTAGTTCGTTGGATAATTTTTAATTTTTCTAGGGATCTCATAAAATTGAGGACAAAAAAAGAGGAAGGCTATTTTTACGTTTAAATTGCAATAAATAATTTTTATTATTGCTATCCAAGCATAAGTGGGAACGGACGTTGAGCCGGACTTCTCTAACAAAGTCTTGGTCTAGTATATAGTTATTAGGTTTATCTGTCATGGGCTTTTTTGGTAAGCTCAAATCGAATATTTTTAATAATAAAAGCCGAAAACGTTTGTTAGCCAACTTGTGTATAAAAATAGTAACCTGCAAAACTGGTTATACATGAACTATTCAATAAAATATATGGTATCATGTTTGTTTTTTGCAATAAGTAAACTAGTTGACAGAATTTGTTAGATCATTATAATACCAAAATTTTTTATTGGACTAAAATTGATCAAAAAAGGATCAATTTCATAAACTTCTTAACGGTGTGTGTATTTCACGCATCAACATTCACTAATTTGGACGGAAAAATGTAACCGAAATTGGTGAAAGAAGAACTAATTTCGTCAAAACTCCTATAAAACTAAGAATGCAATTAACTCGTAGAAAAATTGTTCTTGGCTGCATGCTTTAATTAATGCAATGCATATTTTTTTTCTAAAGTTAAAGCCTTCAGAATACTCAACATAATAATTCTAGATTGGTACTGGTCCCGTATTTTTAATTAATATCTTATTATATTTTTCTACATTGAATACATGTCAAATCCATTAAGTAACTTCACAAAAAAAGTCAAGAGTTAACTCATCGAACACAAGACGTAACTTGGTATATAAGAGGCGTGATACATAATTTCAATCTACGATTTGTATTTTTCCACCGACCCATATAATTAGAGTTGTATTTTCATAAAAATAAATAATGATAAAAATATCGCATGCAATGCAAACATAGCAGAACCATACATATATAAATAAGTACACCATCCAAAACCAACAAGAGAGAAATCAGAGTGATAACAAAAAAAAATAAAAAATGAAGGTGGTGTGTGTGACTGGAGCATCAGGTTATGTAGCCTCATACCTTGTTAAGCTTTTGCTTGAGCGTGGTTACACTGTTAAAGCCACAGTTCGCAATCTAAGTCGGTACTCCTAATCTCTATAAGTTCGGACTTTTAAATGAGATGAAATTGTTTCACTGATCCTTCATTTGTCACTTATAAACTGATACCACTATTTTTATAAATTTCTTTCGCTCATTTGTCACTTAACATGGCATGATTTTGTGTTGATTTATGTATTAAACAGGTGATCCGAGCAAAGTTGTGCACCTAAAGGCACTTGAAGGAGCTGATGAAAGATTGCACTTGTTCGAAGCCGATTTACTTAAAGAGGGGTCTTTTGATTCTGTGGTTGATGGTTGTGAAGGTGTTTTTCATACAGCTTCGCCTGTTCTGTTGTCTCCTGTTGATCCCCAGGTGCAAATTGATACGTATAATTAATTACATGCATGCATTTTAGATCATAAAGAAATAATGAATAAAAAGAGTATGTCTCCTGATTTAAAGGAAATAATAAACAATCTATATAAGTTCGGATTTTTTAAGAAGAAATTCTTTGTGATATCGGGATAAAATCCAAAATTGTCCAATAACTTTTACCCTTTTTTAAAATAGTCCCAAAAAAATTTGATGTATCAAATTGATCTTAATTTTTCGTGAATTGTTCCATTTTCGTCCCAAATTCGCTGGGATTGATGAAACAATGTTGTTTAATTTGGTCATGCATTTTAGCCGGAAACTTTCAAATTAATGCCGGCAAATTTGAGACGAAAATGACATAATTCACGTAAAATTGGTATCAATTTTGTACAATAAATTTTTTTGGGACCATTTTAAAAAACGTGAAAAGTTATGGGATTATTTTGGGTTCTATCCCGCGATATTAAATTCTTTGTAATTAATTTGGGACGAAAATGATATAATTCACGTCTAGATCCTAGATTCAATTCTCAATAAAATCAACTCTACCCATATAGATTATCGAGTTTAAATCATGTCTTCCCTCATTTTCGTTTCTCCGTTGTAATAACGTGTTGATAATTACTAGCTTGTTTGCATATTGCAGAAAGATGTGCTAGAACCAGCAGTGAAAGGAACGCTTAATGTTCTAAAATCTTGCAGCAAAATCCCAACTGTTAGACGCGTCGTGTTGACAGCTTCCGTAGTTTCAGTTCTCTGCAATAGGAAAACCAAAGGCCCGGATACTGTAGTAGACGAAACCTGGTTTTCAGACAAGGGTTTCTGTCGAGAAACAAAGGTTTTTTCTGTTTAGAGTTATAACACTCACCTTGTCTAGGGTTTTTTAACTCTTAATTTTATTTTTTGGTAATTAAAACATAATTAAGTTGGTATATTTTTCGAAAATACTTTTGGTACTGTGTTTAATAATGTTCCCTTCTTTTTTTTTTTTTTTTTTTTTTTTGTCCTAACTATTAACTATTTGACAAAATCCACTAGTTGGTCAAAATACCAAAATTTCTATGGGATCAAATTAAAAGACAAAAAGACTAATTTCACAAAATTCCTATAGTGTGTATCTCATGCATCAACATCCACTAGTTTTGAACGAAAATTTTTTATGGGATCAAAACTGATAAAAATGCCCAATTTCATAAAGTTTCTAATTGTATGTATTTAACGCATCAACATCCAATAATTTTTAACAAAAAGTACATATGGAACCAAAATTGGTGAAAAATTAACCTATTTTGTGAAAGAATATTTTTATGGGACTAAAAAAACAACTACATTGGTATATATACAAACTAATTAATATTTCTGCAGTTATGGTATCCCCTTTCGAAAATTATGGCAGAGGAAGCTGCTTGGAAATTCTCAGAAGAGAATGAAATAGATTTGGTTGTAATGAATCCTGGCCTTGTTGGTCCTCTCCTATTGGTCCTCTCCTACAACCAATCAATGAACATGGGTTTTTAGACATTATATTTTGATTTTTGTTTGGCAAAAAAAAAGACTGATCGTATGTTATTTATATAATGTTACAGGGAAGGAAAAAATGTTAGAATAAGCAATTTATTAGTGCTTATATAGGAAAAAACAATATTTTTTTCCGAAATATAAGCTACGTTAAAATAGTGGATATTAAGACAAAAAAAATATGATGTTGGTTAAATTTCTAATAACCATATATTGGGGTTTTTAGAATCCAACAGCTAAAATATGGGAGATAAAAACAATATTTTTTTGGAACAACCCTTGGTTATGCAAATCATTCTGAAATTCAGATATGTTCTGCATAAAAATTTTCAGCATGTTCTCCTTTAAATTTCCGTCGTCGTCCCTTTGAGTAAGTTAATTTATTCATTTTTTAAAAATTAATCAGTCCGTGTATATATTTCATTTACTATATTACTTTTCAACAAATTAAGTACTGCAAATCTTTTTTTCCCATGACAAAGTCTTATATACACCAAATATAATGTACTAAAATATTCCTATAAAAATAGGATTCTTGTAGAAATGGTCCTCTTTTTACCAATAAAAGTCCTAATAGTGTAAAAATGGTCCTCTTTAGGGCATTCCTGATGCTCCATTCCATTAATAATTTTTTTTGTCGTTTTTCAAAGAAAATAGTCCTAATAGTGTAAAACACATTGTGCGATCAATTTTGCATTTTTTTTAAATTATTTTTGGGATCAATTTTGCATTAACATATACATAAAATGCCTGTGTTAGAGAATAAGTAACAAAAGTGCAGAGTGAAGTCTTTCCGAGATCACTTTTGCAATAAACCCCATAAAATTGTGTGTTCCTCTTGTATTCTTCCTACCTCTTCTTGCAATTATTTTGTATCCCTCTGTAGTGTGCATTTCTAATTAATGTATAGATGCAAATTATGCAGCGCAACAGACAATCCAACCTATAAGGTATCCAAAAAGAAAGCACAGAATTTGGGCGTCAATTTCACGCCTTTGGAGAAAAGCATCAAAGATACAGTTGAGTACCTGAAGGAAAAGAACCTCCTTAGTATATAATAATAACCGAGTGAATTAATTATGTATGAAGATGCTATGTAATAATAATAATGTTTGGGGCCGCTAAGGAGGTCATCTATTTTTTATTTATTTTTTTGACTCAAAAGTTTTTTTCCTTCTCAGTACAATGATAGATTTTTACTATGTTTTTTTAGTAATAATTTTCAGGCAGCCAAAATTCCATTGATCTGTTCTAAATGATGAATACACGTACGTACCCACTTCTAAAATGCCAAAAAAAAGAATAATATATATATATATATATAATTAATTTAATCGTATTTAATAAATAAAAAATCATGAAAAAATCATAAATAAAAAATATTATTAAAATTCTAAAAAAAATAAATAAACAGAATGTTAAATGGTAAAAATATTTAAATTCTAATTCCAACTGTATCGTGAAAATGTTTCAAAATAGATGAACTGAAAATTATTATTTTTTAAAGGGTTAATTTTAAATAAATACAGTAATTTTTAGACAAAATATTAAATTGTCTCTTTGTAGATTGTACCATTAAAAATATTATTCATAAAAGTCCAACCTTTGATGTTTTTTTTTTGTCCTTCAAATTAATGAACTTAAACATAAATAAGTATGATTCAAATCTAAAATGAAATTATTGAAAAAAAAAATATGATTCAAATCTGAAATTTATTTTGAAAAAAAAAATAAGTTGGATAAATATTTCTTTTATTTTTTAATAAATTGAATATATAATACTAAAAGATAAGAATTCATTGTGCTTCCATTTTTATGAAACGACACGACATCACGAATAATTCATTGTGCTTCCATTCATTGTGCTTCCATTTTTTCTCTATCTTTTATTCTCAGAAAAGTCGGCAATTATAAATGTTACAAATTTCGTGTAACATAACAAATTACTATTATTTCGATAAGAAAGAGAAAAAAAAAAGGAGAATGAGCGGATTAGGGAAAGTGGTATGCGTGACAGGAGCATCAGGTTATGTACCCAAAAAATGAAAGCAAAAATCTATTCTCAACTTCCAATACTCTTTTTTGCCATATGACTTATTCAACTAACTTTTGTGCCTTTTTTTTACCATTCTACCCTTCTCCCTTAATCCCACCATATTTTCCAACATCCAAACAAGCCCTGAACACAAACCGACCCGGCCTGAACAAAATCAACCCGACCCGGCCCGAACCCAACCCAGCACAACCCGCTCCGAAACCGACCCGACCCGACCCAAACCCAGGTCATCCCGAACCCAACCCAATTCGAACCCAGCCCAGCCCAACCCCGGCCCGGCCCAAACCCAACCCGAAATAGTTCATGGTTCAAGGTTCGGGTTCATGATTCAGGGTTTAGAGTTTAAGGTCGTGTTTGGATGGTATAAAAATAAATGGTAGAATGGGATAAAGATAGGATAGGGATGGGATTAAGGAGGGGGTAGAATGGTAAAAAAATGGCACAATTGTGAGTTGAAAAAGTCTTAAGACAAAAAAGAGTTATGCAAGTTCAAAACGGGCAAAAAAGAGTTTCTCCCATATATTTAAATGTATCCCCAAATTTCAAATTCTACTCCATTGTATCCCCAAATCTTGAATCCTGTATCCGCCATTGGTATTGACATTAACACTTTATGAGGAGTGTGTGTGATTTGTGCTAAGTTGTAGCCCGTCTCATATGATTTTTTGTGAATTAAATGTGTGTGGGCTTATTTTCTAAATAAAAAACATTTATTTTGAAAAAATTGCTACTCCCTCCAGTTTTTTTTTTTTTTTTTAATGACATTTTGCATTTTTCAAGGTAAGTGAATTATGTTTCTGCCTAATTTACCATTGTCGCCATTAAAAATAAATAAACAGTACTCCTAACTTTCAAAGTCTTATGTAGAATTTTAAAGTAATTAATTAAATACATAATAGGAAGTTAATGATTCTTTTAATATGTTTGACTTAATTAAAATTAAGCCCAAAAAAATACAACGCAGTTCACATCATTACACTTTACTATAATTCTATATTCACAAGTTTTCCTTAAGAGTTTTTTTAAGTGGTACACAATTAATCTTTTCAAAAAAAAAGTGGTACACAATTAATAAAATGACCGAACTGCCCTAATTAATGAATTAAAATCATATTCTGTCTCCATCTAGGTCCCAAATTGCAATTTTATCTTGTAATTTGTCTTGATCGCTTGACACGATTATGAAGATTTAGCAGTCACTTCCATTTACGTGTCAAAGTGAGTACAATATTTTCTTACATTTTTTTGTGATTGAGAATCAGATTTTCCTTCGTTTTGTTTTTTGTCTGTGGTGTTTTAGGCAGAATTGATAGAACCAGCCGTTAAAGGAACACTTAATGTCCTCAAATCATGCATCAAATTCCCAACTGTTAGACGCGTTGTTTTAACAGCCTCCATAATTACGGTTTTTTGCAAAAGAAAACCCAAAGGCCCCGATGTTGTAGTTGACGAAACCTGGTTTGCCGACAAGGATCTCTGTGAAGAACAAAAGGTTTATTCTAGTCAAACTTTTATGGTTTTTTTTTTCTTTTAAGTTGGTATGCTGTGAAACTTGTTCACGGTGAAATTAGTTTTTTTTTTTTTTATAAGCATACTCTTTAATAATATAAATCACAATCTTTAGTAATATAAGTCATACCCTTCAGTTATCACCCAGGGCGGGGGGAGAGGCATGCCTATAAGGTTTTATTAATATAAGCATGCCCCCCTATGTGATAACATGGCTCACTCCCATTATTATCATTATGATAATCTACTTATCTATAATATAAGTCACACATTTTTTCTTTTTATGTATAATACTCTTTATAATAAAAAAAGTTACACCCTTTAATAATATAAGTCATACTTCTTAACCAGTTTCACCATGAAAACTTGTTCACCCTATACTTTGTCTTTTAAAAAAAAAAAAAAAATACTCCATCCGTTCAATTTCATTATTCTCATTTTGGTTTTAGTTAGAAATATTAGTAGTTTATGGGTAAGGTAAAATTTAAAATAAGTAAAGGTAATGATTATTTATAAAAAGGAAATGAGAATAAGAAAATTGGACGAAAGAGTATTATTTTACACTTTTACATTACTTGATGCATGACAAGGTGTACTAAAACGACATGGATTGCGAGATATTATATATGAAGGATTGTTTGGTTCAAAATTTTCAATCAGATTGGCAACGAGAATCATTGTATAATGAATTAAAATGAAAATGAAAATTACATTTTTAGTTTATTACTCTATTCTTAGAGTATATTGGGACAAAAAATGATTATTCGTTCAGCATTGCAGAATGATTGAGCAGAAATAATGAAAGGGAACTGTAAAGATTGAATATCTCCTCAATTGAGGGATTATGGGATATTATTGATGTATATATAATATACAGAGATACAACAAATAAGGAAAAGATTTACAATTAATGTACAATTAATTATTTACATATCTTCCGGAATCTTCTCTTTAATAACCTTAATACCCCCCTCAAGCTATGCGGATGGGGATCAACGCAAAGCTTGGAACGGAAGAATTCAAAAACGGGACGAGGAACAGTAGGATACGGAGTGGTGTGGGGTCGGGTACGGGATGAGGCAAAGTAGGATTAGAAGAGGCAGGGGCCTCTGCTGATGGAGCAAGAATTGGATCCAAAAATGAGGAATACTCGAGCTCGGGAACCGGATAAGAGGTGGTAGAATTAGAGAAAGGCAGACAGTCTTCATCGAACTGAGCATGACGAGTGATATAAACTCGAGAAGTGGTGGAGTCCATGCAACGAAAGCCCTTGTGTTGCGCAGTATAATCAAGAAAGGTACAAGGCACACTTCTTGGAGAAAATTTGTTAGCCGCATAATCGCGTAAACAAGGGAAAACGCGTACGTGAAAATTTTCATAAGCAGGGATAACAGAAAAAAGTAGCTCAAAGGGGGATCGATTACCCAAAATGGAAGACGGAAGTCTGTTGATGATGTAAACAGCATAACTGAAGGCCTCTACCCAGTATTTAGCAGAAAGTGAAGCATGAAATAGCATGGCCAAGCCTGTTTCAGTAATGTGCCTGTGTTTTCCACCCTGCCATTCGAAAAAGCAGGGGTATGGACAAGACATAGAGTGATGTATGCCTTAAGAAACAAAGCTTTTAGCCTATTATTCGTAAATTCAAGTGCCCCCATCCGACCGAAAACCTTAATTTTATGAGAGAATTGAGTTTCAACAAACTTCCGAGAGACTTCAAACACAAATAAAAATCAGACTTCAATTTCATAGGATAAAACCAGCTAAAACGGGAGAAGTCATCAATGAACACAACATAATAAGAGTAACCAAGAAGGCATAAAAACCGGAGCCGGACCCCACAAATCTAATGTACAAATCCAAAACAACACTAGCACGTTTAGTATTAATAGCAAAAGACAAACGTTTGCTCTTTGCCAATTGGCAAGAGGAACAAATAACAGGTTTAGGTAATAAAGTTGTAACGGAAACAAGGCCTAATTTATTCAACAAAGCAATAGAATCAAAAGCTGCATGTCCAAGACGTCGATGCCAAAGCTTAAAGGACCCTCGAAACTTTAAACTCTTTAATGCAGCAATCAACTCTACTTGACCTCATTCCAAGATATAAAGATCATTTTCACGCCGACCTGTGGCCAAAGGGATCCCTGTTTTCCGGTTCTGAATTTCAAAAGAGTCAGCAGAGAAAAGCACATTAACAGGATAATCACGTGTGAGTTCGCTGATGGATAGCAGATTCTTAGTGAGATGTGGGACAACCAAAACGTTCAATAAAGATAAACCACGAGATAAAGAGTAAGAGCCAGTATGAGAGATATTAAGTTTAGCATCATTACCCACAACAACTTTATCCAGACCAGTGTAGGGAGACATGATAGACACGCGACTAAAACGACGTCGTTTTGGGTGTTTCTGGTTGATCTTCGACAATCTGCGACTAAATTGGAACAAAGTGAATACATGTTGGACTAAATTGAAAAAGTTGATAATTACGGGACCATTTCAATAAAAGTGGAAAATTATTGGACAAATTTGGTTTAAATCCCGATATTAGTTTATAAGAGTAGTGTCTGAATGAATATAATGGTATTACTGAATAAATCCAGTTTAATACTATGAATATTGTTCATCGTAGAGTTTACAGATTTTGAAACATTTGAGGTCTTATATTTTTCTTTGACAGGATGTACTTGCAGCAGGGACTGATACGTCGGCTATCACCCTGGACTGGGCGATGGCAGAACTTTTACGACACCCTTCAGTGATGGAAAAACTGCGAAAGGAAATCAGGGGAATAGTTAAAGAGAAACAGGACATAACAGAGGATGACTTGAAACAAATGCCTTATTTGAAAGCCGTGATCAAAGAAACACTCCGTCATCACCCACCAGCGCCATTACTAGCTAGAGTAGCGAGCAGAGACGTGAAAGTAAAGGAGTACGACGTTGCAGCTGGAACTGTGGTGCTGGTCAATGCATGGGCTATAGGGAGAGATCCAGTCTCTTGGGACGAGCTCGAACTGTTCAAGCCCGAGAGGTTCTTGAATTCTGAGATGGACTTTAAGGGTCTCGATTTTGAGTTCATCCCGTTCGGAGCTGGGAGAAGGGGATGCCCGGGGATAGAATTTGCTGTTGCTACTATTGAGCTTGTGTTGGCAAACCTTGTGCTGAAGTTTAAGTGGGAATTGCCTGATGGAAAAGATTTGGACATGACTGAAACACCTGGGATTGCAGTCCATAGAAGTGTTCCTCTTCTTGCAGTTGCTTCTTAGAGTTGATGATTTGGCACAATCAGAGAATACATTGTAGTTTTGGTTTGAAGTATTTGTGTAGGTCAAAGGTGGTATATATGTGTGCATTCTCATAATACTCCCTCCGTCCCAATTATATATTTTTGTTTTCCTTTTGTGATATATCAGTTATATAGACTTGTTTCTATAAGATTTATTTATTATAACCAATACCTTTTCAAAAAAAAGTTCTTAATAGCAAATCCCAATAAATCTATATAATTGGAATGTAGAGAGTATAATAGATTAAGGACATGTTTTGAAATACTTAAAATAGCTTTCAGAAGCACTTAATTTTAAAGCTCCCTCTCACAGCTTTTGAAAATAAGTCTTACTCGAAAATTTTTTAAGTGTTTCAAAACACACCCTAATTGAACACTGAAATGGGCTTAGTTCTTTTCTTTTTGAAACTCATTTTGGGGTTTTTTATTTATGATTTTGGCCCAATTATATTGGGCAAGCCCAACAATAGAACTATCAGGAGTCAAAAATAACACCTGTCCTGTTTCCAAACTAGCTAAGGTTTTATTTCTCATCTTGTGTCCACAAATGCCCCACGCATCTCCAATTTGTATATTGTGTTTTTTCAAATTCTATTACACCACGCAATTTCAAACAGCCAACGATTTGCCTCATGATTATCCAATAAATTTAAGAAGCTAAAGAATGCAAATTAACTTCTCTTCTTCAATGAAAAGCATAGCATAAAAAAAAAAAAAAAAAGAAAGAAAAATGGAGGAAAATCAACTAACTTCAGTTACATACACAGCTCTTGTAACTCTGTTCTTGCTATGGTGCATAAACAAATGGTTCCGCAAACCTTCTAGAAACAAAAGTTCTCCCCCTTCACCACTAAAGCTACCAATAATCGGAAACCTGCATCAACTAGGCCTGTTGCCTCATCAGAATCTCCGAACCCTGGCCCGAAAACACGGCCCGTTTATGCTCCTTCACTTGGGCAGTGTCCCTGCGTTGATCGTCTCGTCAGCGGATGCAGCACGCGAAATTATGAATACCCATGATCTGGCATTCGTAAACAGGCCTGTGTATAAGGTTTTCGAGAAGCTTATTTATAACTGCAAGGATATCTCAGCTGCTCCTTATGGCGAATACTGGAGGCAAATGAGGAGCATTTTTGTTCTCCAGCTTTTGAGTAACAACAAGGTTCAGTCTTTTCGCTCGATAAGGGAAGAAGAAACAGAGCTTTTCGTGAAAAAGGTGAGGGAAGGAGAAACAGGGGAGGTGAATTTGAGTGGGATGTTTATGGAGTTGAGCTGCGACGGGATTTGTAGGTGCTCGTTTGGGAGGAGGTATAGTGATTCGGAAAATGGGAAGAGGTTTCTGGATATGAAGGCGGAGATAATGGAGTTTCTTGGAGGTTTTAGTATTGGGGAGTTTGTGCCGTGGTTGAGTTGGATTAGTCGAGAGTCGAGAGGGTTGCGCGTTAATGGCTATGATAAGAGAGTCGAGAGGGTTGCGAAAGAGAGGGACGATATCCTGAAGGGTGTGATTCAAGAACACGTCGAAAATAAGATCGGATGGCGCCGTGGTGGTGGTGCCGAGAGAAATGGAGAAACCTTTATTGATATTTTGCTTCAGATGCAAAATGAGAACTCTGCTGGTGTTTCCATTGATAGAGACAGCATCAAAGCCTTGGTTTTGGTAAGTACTTCGTAAGAGGAGATTCTGAAGGTTAATTGTTTTTTTTTTCCATATCATTTTCAAATTTACATTCTAATTTTTTTAGTAAAAGAAAATGAAAATGAAAATGAAAACTCATTAACAGGTGAACGCCAGGTAGGCGATTCTATTTGGGACTGAAATTGTACATTGTCAAAAAATTTGGGACTAAATCTGCAAACTTAACTTTTTTGGGACAAAATTTATTTATGTCGAAAGTTATGGGACCAATTATGACTTAAGCTCTCTTTTTTTCTTGTTTCACATGTCGTTCATCTAACATGTGTAAGAGAAGATGTCGCACGATTTTGTAATAGGAATCCCAACTGATATGATGATATCTGAATTGCCAACAGGATGTATTTATAGGTGGAACTGATACTGTATCCACTGCTCTAGAATGGGCGATGTCGAAGCTCTTACGACACCCTACTGCAATGGACAAACTGCAGCGCGAAGTAAGAAATTGTGAAAAATAAACAGGACATAACGAATGATGACTTAGAAAAAATGCATTATCTAAAAGTCTGATTAAGGAAACTCTTCGACTACACCCACCAGTACCGTTACTAGCGCCTAGAGTAGCAGGCGAAGATGTGAAAATTAAAGGGTACGACGTTTCAGCTAAAACAGTGGTGATGATTAATGCGTGGGCGATAGGCAGGGACCCTGTCTCTTGGGACGACCCAGAAAAGTTCAAGCCAGAGAGATTCTTGGACTCTCCGACAGACTTTAAGGGCCTCGATTTTGAGTTCATCCCGTTTGGGGCTGGAAGAAGAGGATGTCCTGGTATTGCATTTGCTGTTGTTACTATGGAGTTTATGTTGGCAAATCTTGTGCAGAAATTTAACTGGAAATTGCCTGATGGAGTAGAAGAAAAAGATTTAGAAATGAGCAAAAGCCCCGGGGTTACTGTTCATAGAAGTGTTCCTCTTCTTGCAGTTGCCTCTCAGAGTAATTAATTAGTGACTGTATGCAAAATAGTTCTTAGTTTCAAATTGTTGCAGATTTTAGTATTTAGATGTGATTTTCTTGCTTTCAAAAAAAAGAAAAAGGAAAAAAAATGTGATTTTCTATGGTTTAAGTTGAATGAAATGTTTGTATATGTAAAAAGTAGTAGTCCAATACGAGTTGAGAAATTATGCAATATATTGCACTGATAAGAAATGTATTATATGTTTTTTTTTTTTTAAAGGAAATGTATTATATGTTTGAATCATTGAAAAAATGTCTTAAAGAATGGGGATCCATGTTTAAAGTTGAACTAATTAATAGTCCAGCTTGATTTCTACTACATTCCATCAATGGTTTTACTAATGAAGTTAATGTTGGAGATATATTGAAGTTGCTGAGAAAAATGCAAAATTTTGACCGAAACGACATTGTTCACGATTTTTCGGTGAAAATTGGACAATCAATTTAGGTAAGTGACCAAAAAATTGGACATGTGTTAAAATTTTTTGAGATGAAAAATGGGCCGTAGATAAATTATGGACCAAAAAACCTTTTTTCTCTGTTGAGATTCAGGTTAAATTAATAAAAAATAACTGAGTGTGATCCACTTGGTGGTAGTGACGTACAAGATAAAGAATGAATTGGTAATAAAAGGATATTATGGCCTACAATTTCTGTATAGGATATTTAAGCCAATTTTATCCATCAAATTTGTTAGATATGTTGAAAATTTCTGAATGACATCTCTTCTGTGAACCTTAATGTTGAGGGATATACATATGCTATGTTAAGTTAATGTCCAAAATCCACGTGCAAGCCTATAAAATATGTGTTACGTAATACTCTGTTCAGACTCGTCACTATCCCAAACTCAACTCGATCTAAACTCTAACTCGAGATAATTATACATATCGTCGCCTATCTTTTGTCATAGTTACCGACCTAACAAGACAAACCAAATCTCAGCAAACTTTATTCGGTTTTAATCCACTAAGGGGGTGTTTGGTTCACGGGACTGAGTTGATTAGGTGTGATAGGATTGAGTGGGATTGAGTAATATTGGATTGATTTGACTGGATTTGTTGAATCAAGATATGCGTTTGGATTGTAGGATTAGATTGAGGGATTAGATGTGATATCTATTGAAATGTCATAAACACCCTTAAATTGAATTGAAACAACCACACTTCATTCTTGTGAATCTATTCAAACAATAGAAGGACAATTTGTAATATTGCATTTGAGATATGCTCTATCCCACCTTTCACGTGGGATTGGCATATCCCTCCATGGAGGGATTTTGTACATTTTCTACCCGGGCTTGAAGTATATCATGGACCCTCATCCCGCAAATCAAACGTAGATTAGTTGGGATTAAAATTCTAATCATGGCTTATCCAGATCAATCCTCGAACCAAACGGTGCCTAAGTTCATGAATTGCAAAATCGGTGCATTTTTTTTTGGAGAGAATGTTGGAGCATTTTAAAATTTTAGCAGTTGGATTAGATTGAGGGATCATATATTATATTCATTTTTGGGAAAAATTTCAAAACTAGTCCTGTAATTTAAGGTGATTTCACTTTTAGTCCTACAATTTTTCAACTTTAGTCCTGAAGATATCAATTTTAGTCATTTTTGTTTGAAAATTATAAATTTTCGCTGGAATCAGCACATGAGGTACACACGATTCCTTTAAAACAGATCTGCACATGTCTCTGCATGTTGATGGCACGTCATCAGTTTACAACAAATAGTGCCAAAAATTGAAAATTTTCAGAAGTTAGTGGATGAAATTTGAAATTTGTGTACTTAGTAGATAATGAAGGAGCAGGACCTATTTGAGTACCAAATTGCAAATTTCCCAATATATAGAACCTATAAGTTCATTGTAGACAGCAAAACTTGCATGAGAAATTAAGATACTCTGTCCAAATACATCCTCAGCCTTCTCATAACAAAATAGGCGAATACTTATGTGGTCCACCCTTTGCACCAATTTAGAATGGGTGCAATTGGTTTCAGTTTTTTTTTTTTAAATTATATTATATTTCAAATTGCGAACAAGGCCATCCAACCCAAACCTCCATCTGCTACCCGAATGATTCATGGTTCGGGGTTTGGGTTCAGTTCATGGTTCTAATGATGGAATTTGCGGTCCAGGTTAATGGTTCATAGTTTAGGGTTCGGGTTCATAGTTCTGAGTTCAGAGTTCAAGGTTCAGGGTTCGGGTTCGGGTTCAAGGTTCAGGGTTCATGATTCAATGTTCAGGGTTCATGGTTCAGGGTTCGGGAATGGAAAAAGAAATGGAGGGTGAAATTACTCAAGTTCTAGTGTGTGGTTAATCCAAATTAAATTGAATCTAATTGCACCGTGTGCAATTGGTGCACACAAGTATCACTCAAAATATTTAATATCAATAAAAATATAAAATCAATTCAAATAAAAATTGGGATTCAAGCAACAGTTGAGTATATATAAAACTAAAAGTGGTCTATATTTGCGATACGTAAAAGTTATTGTCCTAATGTGCAAGTCCAAACTAAAAGTGTTCTATAATTTTGCCTCCCCCCAAATTGCGGTCTAAGATAAATATTATCCGAAGATTGGACATCTCAGTTTTTTTTAACATCAAAGTAAGTAAAAACATTTCTCATATTCTTATGTTGTTGAGAATCAGACATGCCTCTTTATCTTGTCTTTGTGGTCTTGTAGGCAGAATTGATAGAACCAGCAGTAAAAGGAACACTTAATGTCCTCAAATCTTGTAGCAAAGCCCCAACTGTTAGACGCGTCGTGTTGACATCCTCCATAGTTTCGGTTCTGTGCAATAGAAACAGCAAAGGCCCTGATGTTGTAGTCGACGAAACATGGTTTTCGGACAAGGGCTTCTGTGAAGAAGAAAAGGTATATTCTAACTTCAAAACTGATCCCACATTTTTTTTTTTTTTTTGCACGCTTGGACTATTATTGGTAAAAAATGGATTTAACTTTTGCAACTGACCTTATTCTTGTGGGACCACTTTTAACTTACCAGTATGGATTAACTAACCAGTAAATAGCGTTTCAGCTGTGGTATCCCCTTGCGAAAACCATGGCCGAAGAAGCTGCTTGGAAATTCGCACGAGAAAATGGGCTCAATTTGGTCGTAATGAACCCTGGCATTGTGATTGGGCCTCTCCTGCAGCCATCTCTCAATTTCTCGACCGCATTCTTTTTGGACATCGTAAAAAGGTACAACATTCCGCATCTCAACTTTTTTCTTGTGAAGGCTTTGAAAATATACCACATGGAGAGACAGAGTCCTCTGTTTCTCATCATATTTCAATCTCGTATTTTATTATATAGGAAAGGAGATATCATATTCAGGAAAAGCAATATTTCCGACCTACGAAATAGTGGATATTAGAGATGTTGGTTATGCACATATATTGGGGTTTGAGAATCCATCAGCCAGAGGGAGATACTGCTTGGTTGGAACAACCATAAGTTTTTCGAAACTCAACGTGTTTTTGCATAAGCTTTATCCTTCCATCGCCGCCCCCTTTACGTAAGTTCTCAAACTCGTCTAATTTTCTTCTTTCCTCTGCATTTTCTTGACATTATTTTGTATAATTTTGTAGCAAAACGGACAATCGAACCTATAAGGTATCCAAAAAGAAGGCAGAAAGTTTGGGCATCAATTTCATGCCTTTGGAGATAAGCATCAAGGATGCAGTTGAAAACCTCAAGGAAAAGAACTTCCTCAGTTTATAAAAACCGAGTGAATTATGTGTGAAGATGCAATGTAACGACAATAATAATGTTTGGGACCCGTTGTTAGGAAATTAATATAAATGAATTGATTTCGCACCTGTTTAAAAGGTCGAATTTTGAAATGTGTTATTAAAATACATAATTTTTAATGATCGGAAAATGCCATGAAACAAACACTATATTGCATAATTTCTCAGATTGGAACAACTGCTTTTTTCCATATATAAATTCATTCAACTTACACCATAGAAAATTCACATCTAAATCCTGCAATCAATAATTAGTCTCAGATGCAACCGCAAAAAGAGGAACACTTCTATGAACAGTAGGCTCGGGCTTTTCCTCATGTCGAAATCTTGACATTTCTGCAAACGACCAATGCCAAGTTAATTGAGATTTTCGAGTATTGGTAGATTTGTTGGCGATGGCGGGTGGATTTTTGTCTTCAATGGCTTAAGGAAGAATAACTTAATGATGGTCGATAACAAGAATAATGATATAAAAACTGGAAGTATTAACGGATGGTTTTCATGAGCTTCATCCATGATGGAATAGGGTTGCTTCTTTTCTTTTCTCTTTTAAATTTTTTTGCTTTAGTTTATTTTGTAAAAAATGAAGTCATATCGTTTGTCCTATATTTTAAGGATATGTAAAGTATTAATTGCAGAAATTGCAAAATCTAGGTTTTTGTGATGCTACACCAAGCTAAGTTAAGTGATGTATCCACTAAATTAATTAGGGTATATGCATTAATTTATTATAAAATGTATCTGAGATATAATATCTATATTGTTATATATAACAAATGCTGTAAAGCGACAATAAAGAGTTTGAATCACAAATGATCCTATAACATTGCCTCAAATAGATTTAATTCCATAAATATTTTTGTGGTCGATTTTAGTCCCAATAATTTTGATAACGTCCGATTTTAGTCTCAAATCGGTCAGAACAACGTCGTTTTATTGTTTTCATTTGAGGAATTTCGGTGGATGCTGTCACTGAGCTGCCACGTGTATATATTTTTTTTAGCGCCTGGAATTTCAGACATATAATTAAAATTAAAAAAAAAAAACTTAAAAACTAAAACAGAATTGACAGCAAGAGTTAGTCAAACGCACTTAAAAAGACATGTGGCAGTACACGTTGCAGTCCATTTACAACATCCGCCGAAGAACCCCAATTTGAAACGGCAAAACGATGTTGTTCGGCCTATTTGGGACTAAAATTGGATATTATCAAAGTTATTGAGACTAAATCGACTGCAAAAGAACTTATGAGACTAAATTTATTTTAGGTCAAAATTATGATTACATTTGTGACTCAATCTCCGACAATAAAAAAACTCAGAACTTACATGGTTCACTAATAATGTGTTAACTACATTGTGAACGCGGCTAGAATGATATACATAATGACTCTAGGTTCAGAGCGCATTTCAACAGATATGTATCTATCTTAAATTAATTCAGTTAGTTGGATAGGGAATTTGGCGAACAGCTAGCGGGAGTGCACTACATGCCTAGCTTTTTGTGAGTTTCGGCAGCATCTAGCTACATTAATTTGTTAATTAGTGGATACATCACTTGATTTAGCTAGCATACATGGATCTTTCTCTGATTATATGTATATGGTAATTGGTGTAATAATATAAGGTATTGCATTTGATGTCATGTTATTGTTCAATTTATTCGGAATTTTATGAATTATTTACATTAAATCGATTATTTTAGGCCGATTTGGGCTTATTCGGGCTTAATTGTCCTACATTTATAGATTTTAAAACATATTTTCCTATATTTACATATTTTAAAATACATTGTCCTACATTTTCAAGTCCATAGAATTATTGTCCTTAAACCACAACCCCCAAAATTATTGTCCTAGAAAAAAAAATTTCTCCCTTGAAATCATAAATAAGTTTTTGGTAAGCCTAATTGTACGCATGCCTATTTATGAAGAAATGTCCAATTTAATAATATCAATTAATCAAAGTAGTTTTATTATTTAAACTTAATCAAAAGTCATAGCGTTACGAAATCACTTTCCTAAACACTTGATTTGAGAATTCAGAAAATCATACCAAAGCCGGCAACTTGAATTCATAGAATATAATTACCACAAGAATTTCATCACATCTAAAAGTTCGAACTTGAAGTTTTATTAAATTAATTAGTTTATTTAATTTCCCTAATAGCCGCATTATGGGCTCTTAGTGGCAATAGCAATTAGAAGAGCAACTCTATGTAGTGAAAGTCCAGAGCTTTCACTTATGTCCAAATCTTTCCCCTCTACTCCATCAAGCAATTTCCAGTTAAATTTTCCAACACCGCAAAATTAATTCCAGGACAACCCCTTCTGCCAGCCCGTAAAGATATCAACTCAAAATCGAAGCCCCTGAAGTCAATTGAAGAATTATAGAATCTCTCTGGCTCAAATTTTTCAAGTTCGTCCCAAGATCCGGGGTCCCTACCTATGGCCCATGTCTTAAGCATTACTATAGTTCCAGCTGAAATGTCATATCGCGTTACTTTTACATCTGTACATCCTACATCTTTCAAATATTGTATCTTTTCCAAGTCATCGTCTGTTATGTCCCTTCGGTCTTTAAGGACTCCCCGTACTTCGCGTTGCAACTTTTCCATCACTGTAGGGTATCGTAGTAATTCTGTCATCGCCCAATCAATAACCGTGGAAGTTGTATCAGTCCCAGCCGCAAATACGTCCTACTCACTATTTCCCGTGGTTCGATAATTTAACCGGGCACTTTCAACTACGAGGATCCTCTTACACTTGAGAGGTGAGTATTGAGCCAAAGACTCTGATACCATACAGTAATTTTTAATCATTTTTGGTCCAATAACTTTCACTTTTTTCTCAAATCGTCCCAACTCATGTGCCACCAAACCTTTGCAAAAATGGGACGAAATGAACATTTTACAAAGTTACGGGTCTCAAATGATTTTTTTTTTAACTATCTTGAGACAATTAGCGAAAAAAAGCGAAAGTCACAGGGTTTTTTAACTCAAAAAATTATTATCCATCAATTTGTCTTCTTTAAAAACCACCAAATTCGACAGCTAAATTGGCAGCATCAACTCACCAAATCGGGCAAGAACAAGACACAAAATTAGGGTTTGCACTACCATATAAGGAGTATTAATTGCATCCCTATATGGGGCTTTTACCCCTATAAACACACCATTAATGTTGATCATGTTTTGATATAGGTTCAATTCAAACTGTGTCACATCTTAATCACTTCCAATTATATACCGTATACAAATATACGCATACATCTAAATTTTAATAGTATCATTATACATATATACACACACATACACATATACAGTAACAAGGATGATCTGAAATACTATTTTTATAAAGCTAGAGATCATGGATCGAGATCAACTGTGCTTTTATAAAGCTAGAGATCATGTGTCGACTGGGATTTTTTTTTTTTTTTTTTGAAAGACATCGACTGGGCACTTAATTTGAGTTGGGGGATATTAGTAAACTCTATTCATAGTTAAAAAAGTGAAAGTGAGTACTGCATGGGGTAAATTGCAGAAGTGGTCCCATGTGAATTCACCCTCATAAAAATTGTCTTTTTTTTAACAAAAATGGTCCCATGGGATTTTACATGGGACAATTTCTGCAATTTACCCGTATTGCATGTATAAAAAAATTAATTTTCAACAAATTTGCAGAAATGCCTTATTAATTTCTTTAGATACGTTTTAGGGGTGGGGTTGTGTTGGAACAGATAAAAATAACAAATTATTTGCAAACATTATGAAATGAGTTTACGGGTAAATATAAATATTGGTCCTGTAACTTTAGGTAAATCAGTTTTTGTTCCTTTTTCACTTTTATATCTCAATTTTAGTCCACCTATATCCAAATTTGTCATTTTGTGTCCAATTTTTTTACTTTTAGGTCGGAAAATACAATTGTCGAGTATCAATAATTGGACATCATGTAAGAATTGGATTCACCCATTTGTCGAGTAACAAAATTGGACACAACTGCACTAAAATTGAGTTATAAAAAGATAAAAGACTAAAAATAAATTCACCCAAAGTTACAGGACCAAAATTGATATTTGACACAGTGCAGCAACCTTAGGTTTCAAAGTTAAATGACATATCCTAATCGCGAAAAATCCAATTTCGGTCATTATAGTTTATCGTTTTACAGTTTTGGTCACTCAAGTTTACTCACTTTCAAAATTGGTCACCCAAGTTCATTTTTACTCTCACATTAGGTCCTGCCGTCAGTCAACCCGTCTTTGACTGACGGAAACAATTAGAAAAAGTGCGAAATCATTCTTAACACCCCCAAATCGAAATTCCAACCTCTTTCCCCCTTTTACTAACACCCCAAAACACATTGTTTGCAACATCTTCATAGCAACATGAAAAAAGATGGTTTCATAGGGCTTGCAGTTAAGAACACATTGTGGGCAGTAGGCAACAGCTAGAGCAATAAGGTATGAAGTATTCACTGCTAAAATGCAAGAGATGAAGGATTTAGATTAAAAAGCATATGATTGGCTTGCAAAGAAAAATCCTTCTCAGTGGTCTAGAGCATACTTCAATCCTTTACCCAAGTGTGATATCTTGACAAATAATATTATTCATTTAAATATTACTCCCACCTATTCAAAATATATGTTGTTTTGAATTTTTGAACGTTTATTAATAAGGAAAAATTATATTAAAATTGTCCTTATTTAATAATAATTTATCTTTAATGATATGCCTTAATTATTGGAGGGAGTGACAAAAAAAAATAAAGAAAGAGTAATAAATAAGGACAGTGTAAAGAAATAAAGTCAAAATATCATATAATAGATAAATAATTAAAAAGTCAAAACATTTTATATTTTGAATAGAAGGGAGTATGAAGCCTATTGAGATCGGAGTAATTCACATATTATGAAAGTCGTTATCTTTCTGTAATGGAAGTTATTAATTTGACTTACATATATTTTAATTGACGATTCAAATATGTGAATTGCAGTGATCATTTATACGAAGTGACTGTTTTCTGTTATGAACTTAATCTAAGATTAAACATTCAAAATAAATTGGAATATGACTATATTATGAACTAGCTACTTATACAATAGTGAATATTATGAGATCACATATATTACAAAAATGTTGTGTATAAACTTAAGTGCACATGGTTATCGTTACATGCAAGAGTGATGTTCTATGTATAATAAGGACATATTTATATGTTTTGAGATATATATATATCTCTACAACAAATTTATCTTTTAATTACAGAATTTATGGTAATCTCAATCTTATTATATGCTTTCCTAACTAAATTTTTTTAATAACGGGACACCCTTTAAGGATCTGACACCATCTTTAATAATAGGATCCTTCCCTTTTGTGATGAAGCATATATAATAATCAACATTTTGAGCCAAACGAAACGAAGAGAGCGAAAACCGAGCAACATTGAAAAATCGGTGTTGTCTCGACCGTCTCTCTTGGTAGTGCCGCATTGTACCATTCAAGAAAAAATCGCCTAGCAGATAACCAAGAAAAAAATCGAAAAATCTGAGTGATAATATTAATTTGACAAAATTAATTATTTCATTTATACTTAAAAATGCTCCATTTATAAATTCGACAAATATAATATTTGAAAGCTCCATTACTCTTAGCTCTCTCTTTTCAATTAATTAATCACATAATGCAGCCAACAGCAGGGATAATGGTTAAGCGCAATTAATTAATCACATAATGCAGCCGACAGCAGGGATAATGGTTAATTAATCACATAATGCAGCCGAAAGCTTTGCTGCAATAATTGCAATATGTATATTTCTTTATTTAACACCAGTAACTATCGTGGTCCCTTTATTTCTTTATTTAAACACAAGGGAAGATCCATAAAATAAACATTTGCTACCATTCTATTGGTCAATGCTAGAAGACAAGAATTGCGAGCAAATCTTCTTCGGGATTTAATAGTGTTGCACACATTTTTTTAATAGTTTGAAAATTGCACAAAATTTTCTTGTGATTTATTAAATTAAAGAATTTTTGTGAAGGACAAGATATGAAATGGATAAAATAGATAAAATTGTAAACCTTAGATTATCAAAAAAAAAATCCCCTTAATTTAATAAGCTACAAGGATATCAGAACAATTTCCAAATCACGAAGGGAATTCATGCAATTAACCCGTTTTCTTAAGCCATTTTTGTTAGGGATGACCCATCCAAATACCCATCGATCCCCATCTTTATATCTGATTTTGGATGGAAAAATCTAATTCTCCATTCAAATATATAACCAACTCTATAATACAATACAATCACATCACATACTCATTCGTTCTGAAATAGTAATCTCATCTAAACATCCAAACTCTTAGAAATGTGTGCAATTAATTATTTTTATTTTGTTTGCTTAACACTTGCCAGTTGCCACACTCGTGGGCCGATTGAGAAGAGACCATTGAATACTATGAAAAAAATACAATCAATATAAATTTAATACAACAAAAATTTAAATAATATATGTGGTGCACGAACTTTGCAGTAACGCAGCTATCACATGAATGTCCCGGCACATTGATGGGAACCGCAATTTGAGAACATGATAAATTTGTCGCCATAACGCAGACTAGCAGGAGAGCGAATATAAAACACGATAAAATCGACGCCCTAGCTCAAGCCAGCAGGAGAACAATTGGTTTTGTCAAAGTTGTCAAAGGAAAATTATTATTATTCATTCATAACCAAAGAAAAAAAGGTTCAAACATATATATACGACTAAAATGACTACTCCTAATCTAAAAAGGACCAAATCTAGCAAATATATTTAACCGACTCGATAACTATGAATTTAAAGGACAAAAACTGAAAATTAAATAAATAAATAATAAATCTAGGACAATATTGTTAATCTTGAATAATCTTGTATATCATGTCGCATTTTGAAAAATATAGGACAATATCTTTGATGATGACAAATCTGTGACAGTTTCGCGAATAATCTTGCACGTATTCTTGGGTCCAAAACCCTTGTTCGCATCACACATCCCCTCCGCCTTTTTTCTCTTTCGCTATCATTATCCTATCTCCCGCTATCTGATTTCCGCGTGGTCTCTACTATTTTCTATATTGTTGCTGTTATTGGATGGACCACTTGTACGATCATTTTATTTTTAGTCGTTTTCAGAAATTAAAGCTATAATTACTCACAATGAAAGACACTGATTTTGGGCAGCTATTTGAACGTCCTATTCTTAATTGATCAAGTGTATCATATACTCTAGAAAATTGTTCATGTCGTTTATTGCACAATTGTGGGTACGTAAGTGATTGAGTATATTAAAAATTGAAGCACAATGAAGAAGAATCATTATTATTAGTCTCTCCTATTAAAGAAATACATATTATTTTAAATTAATGCACGATTAAGAAGATGTTTAGATTTCTAATTCTCTTAATAAATGCATATCTTCTTCATTAGAATAACAAGTTTATCGGGATATTTTAACGAATTTAGGGATAATTTAGGAAAAATTGCAATTCATTTACATAAAAAAAGTATAGATGCCATCTAATTTGCAAATTAAATTATAATAGTCAATATGTGAGTATAATTTATTATTATTATTATTATTATTATTATTATTATTATTATTATTATTATTATTATTATTATTATTATTATTATTATTACTCTACAAATTATTTATCTAACATCAGTTTTTTAAGTAATAAATATATATAGATGTGGGGCTCTGGCCTCTGGACCGAGTTGTGGTCTTCTGTTTTTTATTTTTTTTCAATAAAATACTAGTTAATAGTAATAAATATATTTAGTCCTTATACACTTTAATTACTTTTTGAATGAATTTCTCATCTAAAAGTTTGTCTGGATTAATAAAGAGGTGTTAGATACATTAATTTACATTAACTCTGTAAAATTTTATCTCATTAGATGTCCGAACTTATAATACTACAAAAAAATTGACTTTTTAATGACGATAATCTTGCCATTAAAGTTTCTCTAACTAACAGTTTTTAGTGATAGGAATTATTTTTTAGTGACAAAATCTTTTCACTAATTAAAAATTACTTCTTCTCATTAAAGACATTTATATAAAGAAACTTTAATGATGAGATTGTTGTAAGTAAAGGCCAATTTTCTTATCGTGATATAGAGAAATGCGGAATTAATTTATTTACAACCTTTCAAATTTTTATCTCATCTATTTATTTTCTCGACCCGTACGTGGCGAAAACGGTTATGGTTCGGGTGTTGGAGACGTAGTTTATGCGCGCGGTCACTTCTTGCCCGATCGAGTTATCCCGAACACGAGACGTTTAAGAGACTCGAGTTGATGTCGATTCCGATGTGGTGGAAGTTGGGGTCCCACCGAGGTTGGGGGCGATGTCGGTTCGGCAAAAAGGTGGAGACGGCGAGGCCCGTGCTAGGGTTGAAGAGGCCGAGGTCACCGTCGATCGAGCCGGGAGGGATGGGGAGTTCTTGCACGATGAAGAAGTTGAACCCGTCGCCCGATCATGGTGGTTTGACCAGGGGAAGGGGGTGACGGTGAACCTTAATGTGGTTTCAAGGGCGCTTTGTAGTCCCGGGCCCGAAGTTGACCGGGTTGAGTCACTAATACACATTTGGGCTTGGGCAACAAAAATAACCTTGGAGAGCGGTTATAACCGCTCTCCAAGTATCAGCTGTCCAAGCTTGGACAGCTGATAAAAAACCGCTGTCCAAGAAAAGCACTTGGACAGCGGTTTTCAACCGCTTTGCAAGATTTAGCTTGGACAGCGGTTATCAACCGCTGTCTAAGTTAATATATATTTTTAATTTCGTTTATATGTTACATAGACAGCGGTTATTAACCGCTGTCCAATATCTTTTTTTTAATTATTAATTTATATTTTAAAAATCCTATAATAAAACTATAAACCAAAACTTATATATACATCCAATACCATATACCATAAACCAAAAATCCTATAATAAAACCATAAACCACATATATATATACCAAAACATCAAATAAATTAATAAACATACACATCATGAAATAAATAAACATACAATCATAAACATACGTCCAATATACCAAAAACATGAAATATATATCATCACAAATATATAATTTAATTACATGCTACCAATATTTCAAACAACATTCACTCAATATCGTATGAATATAAGAATCGATTGTAAAGGTACCCCGTCCAATCGTTTTTCCATTTCTCCAGTCTTTTTTTAGAGTAAGACTTGAGCTCACGTTCATAGACAAACTGCAAACAACGAATCAATCAATATAGTATGAATTTTTATTCAATCAATAATAATTTAAATAAATCGATAAATTGACTTACATTGAGAGGAATGTTCGTTAGAGAAGCGCGGATTATATCTTCTATAAAGCAACACACAAAATGTCCACAATGGTCATTATCTCATTGCCTCGGAACTTGTTGATTAACAATTATAATCACGTATTACAATTATGATTTCTTTCTATTAATTAGTTTGATAATTTACTAAATTAATTTTACCTTAATGTTAATCCAGTTCACTTTATTTAACTTAGATCTTGAACCTTGACTCTGAAGGCGACTCCGATACATCGTCATCACACTATTATTATTATAATTAAAAAATAAAAATAGATTAAATATGCATAATTTTAAAAGTAAAACAAATCATTGTATAGAATATTAAAAATGAACTTACGATTCCATATATGAAACGAGATCAGGGCAATTTGAATAAACTCCATCATGAGCTGGGTCCATAAATTACACACTTAATGTATTCATGTGTATGGCGACCAGCACCCAATGGTTCCTATATTATATTGAGAATATTAAAATTAACTGCAAATTTAGCATATATATGTGCAAATATTATAAACATGAATACAAATTTTAACGAAATGTTTATCACTCACCCCACATTTGTTGGCCAAAAAATGAGATGATCGCTCCCAGTTAGATTCAGCATATGATTAACTAACCCATCCATGGTCTGTACCCTATCACCCATTATGCAAGACACTTGGGGGGGATGAAGGAGTACATTCCACTTGCTCGGTTATCTCTGGAGAGATATACCTCACCCAAATATCTTTAACCAACATATATACGCTAATTAATATTTAAAAAGAAAATTAAACTATACAGAAAGTGAATATTGAGAATTAGTAAACACATACCTGAGGTAAAGGGCTATGGTGGTTGCACTGAACCACTCGTCATTCACGACTTCGCGCACATGTTCCTCACTGACGAATTCTTGGAAAGTATTCTGATGAAAGTGAGCAAGCATGGAAACTGTGACGATCTCGAAAGCATTAGATGATACCATCCGGTGCACCCTAGACTATACATGATCATCGTGATCTAAGTCTCCAGTCATGGGATAACCAAGTCTGAGCGTAGTGGAGTCCCTCGTTCTCCCCCTCTGACTGTCTACGACACCCCTCGATTTCTCTTTAGCCTTTTGTGGTGTCGGCAGATTCTACAATTAATTTGCAATATTATTTAGAACCACAAATAAGATAATGAACTTTAATAACATATATTTTACCCTCATGGTGCTAGAGACCAAGTTGCTCGGCCATTCAATGAAATGCCCGACCGCTGTTCCGACTGTGACGGCTTCATTGATTGGTTTTGGCACCGCTGAATCCTCTTGTCCGATTACGGGTACATCGAGTGTGACCCTCACAAAACCAGGAGTGATGGGATGACCATGAATCATTCCATGGGAGCTGTGCAACGTTCCTGTGGCCACCAACCGATCGGGATCCTCCAAATAAAGGTAGCAAAAGGTCGTTGGCTGTTCGAATAAGATATTTAGTTAGAAAATTTTAATACACTAGTCTTTAATTAAAACAAATGTGAGACATGCATATCTGATACCTGAGAGACGTTTTGAAGTGCCTCAATAAAGTCGTCCCTAGGGTTAGCTGAAAACATAGCATTAGCGACACTATGTTCACAGCTTGCTCCACTCGACGACATTCTGTGGCTCGTTCTTCTCTCGGACCTCAAACGTTCCACATCTTTAGACAACTTGACAA
This sequence comes from Stenogyne calaminthoides, assembly GCA_037126765.1. Classification (NCBI taxonomy): domain Eukaryota; kingdom Viridiplantae; phylum Streptophyta; class Magnoliopsida; order Lamiales; family Lamiaceae; genus Stenogyne; species Stenogyne calaminthoides. The sequence continues at coordinate 364,448 of JBBCBC010000041.1, forward strand.
CCTGTTCCATTAGTATACCCACCATATTCATGGCTTGAAGACCAGGTGTCATTGCTAAAGATGTCTTCGTCACGCCATATCCGACACTCCGTAAGATGCCTGGATGCTCCTGGCGACCCATAGCCCGTCAAAACAGATCATCAGGGCCGAACATGCAGATGTCGTCGGGCGTCATGGTCTGAGATAGACGCTCCTGAATCACAAAAACAAAAGATTATTATTTAATTATTTGTTTATAAATAATAGTTTGTAATTGAAAGATAAATTAATTGATAGATTACCACTTCTTCGATGATGCGTTGTGCACTGGGATCGTGAATATTCCCGTCTCGATCCTTTCTGGTAGTCTGAAATAAGTCGAAACGGGTAACAATAGGCTCACTCTCTCCAGCTTTTCTTCTTTCTTCTTTCTACGATAGTGATGAACGTGTCCCTTTATTAGATATATTAAAAGTGAATATATAAAAAAAATTAAAAGTTAGGATTTTGATCTCACCATATTTTCTCTTATTCGTGCATAACCTTTGTTCGATCCACGATATCGCGCCTCCATCTACTTGGCTTGATCGCGATTTTTATTACTTCGATTCTACAGTATAATAGAAATATGATAAACACTGAAAAACATAGGGCATTAGAAATTGAGGAAATGACATTGATCAATTTTACCTGGAAATCATCCTCCATAGCTCTGCTCACAAACTCCTCCCAGTATGGAGCCACCATAGGGCTATTCTGATACGCCGGGGCGGACTAGCCGAGTAAAGACCAGTTTCCGGATCTCGTGTGTTACTTCTCAACCAAGTCCGAAAATTCTTGGCCATTACTCCAGCTTGCGACAATATTTACTTCTTCTTTGTGTGGTCAAGACCTCTGAATGTAGTCTATACGCATATAACATACCAATTTAGTAAATTTAAGGGTCATACTACAACTTTCAATAAATATATAATTAACACACCGTAAGCTCGTCCCATAATCTTTCCTTCAAAGGAGTCAGTTTGGGGCTACGCCAGTCCTTGGCTGGCAGCACGATAGGGATCACGCTCCTGACTGCAGCTCCAATGTAGAAGGACAACGACTCACTCTCTTTTCTTATTGCCTGTCCAAACTCATTGAACGATAACTGCAATAACATAGTATTTAATTAGGTTCAACGATCAATCAATATATTTATCGATTTCAAATCTGCTTCAATTGTAATAAAATTACCTCAAGTGTTTTCCCCTTACTACGAGCTCTCTTAATAGATGACATGGTGACTATATACCCGGTGCGCTTCTCCCGAGAGTCGCTAGTGGTGGTGGGAGGATCAGTGTCACACTCTCTCAAGTCATCAGGATGCTGTCGATCATATGCACCATGATCATATGCGCCATGATCTCCATCAGAATATCCATCATCATCTCCATCATCTCCGGGATATGGCAAACGAGACATGATCCTCGTAAAGCGTAAAAACAACATTTAATAAACAAAAACAAACAATATTCAAAACTATGCTTAAATCCTCACACAAGCATATTATCAAACACCTTGAGTGCATCAATTGTTCATATCTAAATTAGCATAAAAAATCAAGCCAAGCCACACAATATGTATTCATCTCTAACAAGTTGTTCATCTCTAACACTAACAACATTAATCCTAATAAATTAACACTAATTTATGTTTAAATCCTCATCTAGTAAGTTAACCGTGTGGTTATACTTGTACCATTATAGATATATATATATACATATTACTTCATGTTCTTTTGTCCTTATGCACCCTTGTTAGGAAGCAAGGTATAAAGATTAATCATTCTTTCTCAATAATTGAAAAGTCAGGTTGACCTCGCTTCTTTTTTAACTCATCAATAATACTAATAAAACAAGCTAGCTATAGCTATAGATCCATTAACAAAACTTAACACTCTTGTTCCTCCTTCGGAGAAAAGATTCATGATACCTAATAGCAAAGAAACTTACAAAGATTAAGTAATTTACTAAGAGGCAAGTGGGCAAGCTTCTCAGCTCATTTTCGAAAGTCTCTTAAGCTCCTTCATCTCATATGAACTTATACGATGTGTGTGTATAAGTCAAGTGCATAGAACTTTTAGAATATACTACTGAGACTATAATGGTTAAAAAGGAGTAATTAAATTTAGGATCTTAATAAGAAAATATTGTTTAGGATCTTCCAACTATCTGAGACCTGAGACCTTTCTAGTTTCTCGACATAAATATTTAAGATCAGTGCAAGTTTCAATAGCTATTGTTCAATAAAATATATTCTATAGCTATTATTTTTTTGTACTGTTCTTTGTTTCCAGGTGAAGATGTTTTGCTTAAATTTCCCACCTTGGATCAATGCAAGTTTCTCTGTGTTATCTTTACTATCTACCTAATTCCTTATCAAAGAAAACAAGTAATACAGGTTCGGTTAATGAACCTCACAATTTATTACAACTGATTCATAGTTGTCTTCTCAAAACTTAAACAACTGGACGAATTATGAAAGAGTAAACAATATAAGCAAATAAATATATAGAGACCACATAAATAATAAATTGATGACAATTTCTTGATTCTTTTGTTTCAGAACCCTAGTAGTCCAGAATATCCAAGTCATCTCTGCCTCGAATTGATTCAACAGGAAAACAGAGTTATTCGATACAACTGTACGAACACAAATACCAAAACTGAAACCCTTAATGGCGCCGGAAAAATGAATAAACCGGAGTTCAGATAACACATTGCAAATAAATTAGAGGGAAAATTGATGTTCCCTTACCCCTTAACAAGTAACCAAAAGCACGAAGAAAAGGGATAAACCAAAACGAAGAAGATATCAAATAAGAGATAAATAGAGAAAATACCTAGAAATTTTGGTGAACGGAACTGAAAACGGCGGCGGATGGTTCGATTGGGGAGAGGGAGGAGGAGGCTAGGGCTTCGATCGATATATATCAGCTGGTTCAATTCGCGATTTGGGTGTATATATATTATTATCCGAACACTTGGACAGCGGTTCATAACCGCTGTCCAAACTTTACCCTTGGACAGCGGTTCATAACCGCTGTCTAAACACTTGCACAGCGGTTCTCAACCGCTTTCTAAGTGTTAAACTTGGACAGCGGTTTTGAACCGCTGTCTACTTTTTTTTTAATTAAAACCGCTCTCCAAGCTATAGCTTGGAGAGCTGTTTGAAAAAAGGGTTGTCCAAGTTCAGCTGTGCAAGCTCAAATGTGTAGTAGTGAGTAGACGAGGCGGCCAATGCTGTTTCTCTGGGGAGCACCGGAGGAGTTGGTTTTCGTGAGGCGGACGAATGAGGAAGAGAGTGGAACGAAGGCGTCGCCTTGGTAGGTTAGGGAGTTTGAGCTTGAGCTGAAGGAGTCGAAGGTGAAGCTGGTTGTGTCTCCTTGAGAGACCACTTTGTGAGTGGCAAGGAGGAGGAATAGGGGTAGTAAGAGAATTAGGGTTTTTGAGAAAGTCATGGCTAGGAGGTAATTAGGGTTTTGTTGGTGTGGATATTTGCAATTGCTTCTCCCCTATTTGTAGGAGTAATTTAGGCCATGCATAACATAAGGACAATAATGGGTGGAGAGAGAAAACTAACATTGGATGCCAATACTAATTCTAAAGGTAACATCACGCACGTTTTAATTTTTTATGAGATATTATGTGTGTAATTATTGGCTACATTCTACAAGCGTTACTACGTGAACAAAATAATATTATTATATCAAGAAATATGTGTCGCTGAACAATACAATGTTATAGAATGCGAAGAAAATAACCAGATTTAGAGAAATGAGGAACAACAATAGAAAATGTGAAGAAAAAAAAAATACTTTAAGATACAATATGAACACAACTAACCGAAAAGTGGTCAGATTTTAAAACTGTCCATGCCCACCGTTTCTGCACGATGTTGCTATTCAATGGTCTCTTCTCAATCGGCCCACGAGTGTGGCAAGTGTTAAGCAAACAAAATAAAAATAATTAATTGCACACATTTCTAAGAGTTTGGATGTTTAGATGAGATTACTATTTCAGAACGAATGAGTAAGTGATGTGATTGTATTGTATTATAGAGTTGGTTAAATATTTGGATGGAGAATTAGATTTTTCCATCCAAAATCAGATATAAAGATGGGGATCGATGAGTATTTGGATGGGTCATCCCTAACAAAAATGGCTTAAGAAAACGGGTTAATTGCACGAATTCCCTTCGTGATTTGGAAATTGTTCTGATATCCTTGTAGCTTATTAAATTAAGGGGATTTTTTTTTTGATAATCTAAGGTTTACAATTTTATCTATTTTATGCATTTCATATCTTGTCCTTCACAAAAATTCTTTAATTTAATAAATCACAAGAAAATTTTGTGCAATTTTCAAACTATTAAAAAAATGTGCGCAACACTATTAAATCCCGAAGAAGATTTGCTCGCAATTCTTTTCTTCTAGCATTGACCAATAGAATGGTAGCAAATGTTTATTTTATGGATCTTCCCTTGTGTTTAAATAAAGAAATAAAGGCACCACGATAGTTACTGGTGTTAAATAAAGAAATATACATATTGCAATTATTGCAGCAATGCTTTCACTCTGCATGCATTTCTTTAATTAATTGCTCGATATGGCAATCATTTTATTTTCAATCTCTCATACTCTTGTACATTGATATCCGAGTTATTATTCATTTAAATATTACTCCCACCTATTCAATATAAATGTTGTTTTTGTTTTTTGCACGTTTATTAATAAGGAAAAATTATATTAAAATTGTCCTTATTTAATAATAATTTATCTTTAATGATATGCCTTAATTATTGGAGGGAGTGATAAAAATAAAATAAAGAAAGAGTAATAAATAAGGACAGTGCAAAGAAATAAAGTCAAAATATCATATAATAGATAAATAATTAAAAAGTCAAAACATTTTATATTTTGAATACAAGGGAGTTTGAAGCCTATTGAGATCAGAGTAATTCACATATTATGAAAGTCGTTATCTTTCTGTAATGGAAGTTATTAATTTGACTTACATATATTTTAATTGACGATTCAAATATGTGAATTGCAAAAGATCATTTATACTGGTGATTTGTTTTTACATTTATGAACTTAATCTAAGATTAAACATTCAAAATAAATTGGAATATGAATATATTATGAACTAGCTAGTTATACAATAGTGAATATTATGAGATCACATATATTACAAAAATGTTGTGTATAAACTTAAGTGCACATGGTTATCGTTACATGCAAGTGTGATGTTCTATGTATAATAAGGACATATTTATATGTTTTGATATATATATATATATATATATATATATATATATATATATATATATATATATACAACAAATTTATCTTTTAATTACAGAATTTATGGTAATCTCAATCTTATTATATGCTTTCCTAACTAAATTTTTTTAATAACGGGACACCCTTTAATGATACGACACCATCTTTAATAATAGGATCCTTCCTGTTTGTGATGAAGCATATATAATAATCAACATTTTGAGCCAAACGAAACGAAGAGAGCAGAAACCGAGCAACATTGAAAAATCAGTGTTGTCTCGACTGTCCTGCTGGGTAGTGCCACATTGTACCACTGTAGTGCTGGCACTCCTAGCAGGATAACCAAGAAAAAATTGAAAAATCTGAGTGATAATATTAATTTGACAAAATTAATTATTTCATTTATACTTAAAAATGCTCCATTTATAAATTCGACAAATATAATATTTGAAAGCTCCATTACTCTTAGCTCTCTCTTTTCAATTAATTAATCACATAATGCAGCCGACAGCAGGGATAATGGTTAAGTGCAATAAAATCCGAGTTTAATTAATCTTAAATTTATAAAATTAAATGCCGTGGACCATTCTGACCCACAAATTCGATCGACCTCACTGTCTCTTATTTCTATCTAGCTATTTTTGGATGGTCCACTTGCAAGACACTTACTCCCTCCGTCTCAATTATACAACCTCCGTCTCAATTATACAGCTTGTTTTCCTTTTATAAATATTCCAAATATATAGGCTAGTTTCTACATAAAGTAATTTTTTTAATTAATTTATTAATATAACCTTATGCATATTGATAATTATAACAATCATTAAATAGGGGTATAATAGAAATTTGGCTTGTTTAATTTACTTTTTCAATACAATTTCTTAATCTGTGTGAAAAGTCAAACAAACCTATATATTTGGAACGGAGGGAGTATTATTTTTGGCCGCTTCTTGAATGTCCTATTAATTCTTAATTTATCACGTGTATCATATATTCCAAGATCTATTCCAATAATTGTTCGATGTTGGGTCGCTTCATACACAGTGAATACTAAAAGTTGTTGAGGGTGAATGAAAGAATATATAGAAGCACAATGAATTATTATTATTATTATTGTTTCATACATATCGTTTTACATTATTGCACATATGTGAAAAAAATATTTTGATTTTTATTATATCCTTAATAAATTAATGTTTACCTTCTTCACTAAAATAACATACTACCTCCGTCCCAAACTCGATTGCTACATTACAATGTGCTCGGGTTTTAAGAAAAAGTGATAAAAAGTTGGGGTAAAAAGAGTTATTTTTTAGTATTTTATGTGATAAAGTGATGATTAGTTGGGGTTAAAAAAAATTATTTATTAGTATTTTATGTGATAAAGTGATAAAGTGATAAAGTGAGTATTTTCATTTAAGAAAAGTGGTAATCAAGTATGGGACTACCGAAATAGAAATATGACAATCGAGTTTGGGACGGAGGGAGTATTTATCTAAGTAATATAACAACTTTAAGAGTAATTTAAGAAAAAATGTAATTAATTTATATTGAACAATGTAAAACTTCATCTAGTTAGCAAAACATCAAAAATATCTCAGTTTTTTTTAACATCAAAGTAAGTAAAAACATTTCTCATATTCTTATGTTGTTGAGAATCAGACATGCCTCTTTATCTTGTCTTTGTGGTCTTGTAGGCAGAATTGATAGAACCAGCAGTAAAAGGAACACTTAATGTCCTCAAATCTTGTAGCAAAGCCCCAACTGTTAGACGCGTCGTGTTGACATCCTCCATAGTTTCGGTTCTGTGCAATAGAAACAGCAAAGGCCCTGATGTTGTAGTCGACGAAACATGGTTTCCGGACAAGGGCTTCTGTGAAGAAGAAAAGGTATATTCTAACTTCAAAACTGATCCCACATTTTTTTTTTTGCACGCTTGGACTATTATTGGTAAAAAATGGATTTAACTTTTGCAACTGACCTTATTCTTGTGGGACCACTTTTAACTTACCAGTATGGATTAACTAACCAGTAAATAGCGTTTCAGCTGTGGTATCCCCTTGCGAAAACCATGGCCGAAGAAGCTGCTTGGAAATTCGCACGAGAAAATGGGCTCAATTTGGTCGTAATGAACCCTGGCATTGTGATTGGGCCTCTCCTGCAGCCATCTCTCAATTTCTCGACCGCATTCTTTTTGGACATCGTAAAAGGTACAACATTCCGCATCTCAACTTTTTCTTTGAAAATATACCACATGGAGAGACAGAGTCCTCTGTTTCTCATCATATTTCAATCTCGTATTTTATTATATAGGAAAGGAGATATCATATTCAGGAAAAGCAATATTTCCGACCTACGAAATAGTGGATATTAGAGATGTTGGTTATGCACATATATTGGGGTTTGAGAATCCATCAGCCAGAGGGAGATACTGCTTGGTTGGAACAACCATAAGTTTTTCCGAAACTCAACGTGTTTTGCATAAGCTTTATCCTTCCATCCCATCGCCCCCCTTTACGTAAGTTCTCAAACTCGTCTAATTTTCTTCTTTCCTCTGCATTTTCTTGACATTATTTTGTATAATTTTGTAGCAAAACGGACAATCGAACCTATAAGGTATCCAAAAAAGAAGGCAGAAAGTTTGGGCATCAATTTCATGCCTTTGGAGATAAGCATCAAGGATGCAGTTGAAAACCTCAAGGAAAAGAACTTCCTCAGTTTATAAAAACCGAGTGAATTATGTGTGAAGATGCAATGTAACGACAATAATAATGTTTGGGACCCGTTGTTAGGAAATTAATATAAATGAATTGATTTCGCACCTGTTTAAAAGGTCGAATTTTGAAATGTGTTATTAAAATACATAATTTTTAATGATCGGAAAATGCCATGAAACAAACACTATATTGCATAATTTCTCAGATTGGAACAACTGCTTTTTTCCATATATAAATTCATTCAACTTACACCATAGAAAATTCACATCTAAATCCTGCAATCAATAATTAGTCTCAGATGCAACCGCAAAAAAGAGGAACACTTCTATGAACAGTAGGCTCGGGCTTTTCCTCATGTCGAAATCTTGACATTTCTGCAAACGACCAATGCCAAGTTAATTGAGATTTTCGAGTATTGGTAGATTTGTTGGCGATGGCGGGTGGATTTTTGTCTTCAATGGCTTAAGGAAGAATAACTTAATGATGGTCGATAACAAGAATAATGATATAAGAACTGGAAGTATTAACGGATGGTTTTCATGAGCTTCATCCATGATGGAATAGGGTTGCTTCTTTTCTTTTCTCTTTTAAATTTTTTGCTTTAGTTTATTTTGTAAAATGAAGTCATATCGTTTGTCCTATATTTTAAGGATATGTAAAGTATTAATTGCAGAAATTGCAAAATCTAGGTTTTTGTGATGCTACACCAAGCTAAGTTAAGTGATGTATCCACTAAATTAATTAGGGTATATGCATTAATTTATTATAAAATGTATCTGAGATATAATATCTATATTGTTATATATAACAAATGCTGTAAAAGCGACAATAAAGAGTTTGAATCACAAATGATCCTATAACATTGCCTCAAATAGATTTAATTCCATAAATATTTTTGTGGTCGATTTTAGTCCCAATAATTTTGATAACGTCCGATTTTAGTCTCAAATCGGTCAGAACAACGTCGTTTTATTGTTTTCATTTGAGGAATTTCGGTGGATGCTGTCACTGAGCTGCCACGTGTATATATTTTTTTTAGCGCCTGGAATTTCAGACATATAATTAAAATTAAAAAAAAACTTAAAAACTAAAACAGAATTGACAGCAAGAGTTAGTCAAACGCACTTAAAAAGACATGTGGCAGTACACGTTGCAGTCCATTTACAACATCCGCCGAAGAACCCCAATTTGAAACGGCAAAACGATGTTGTTCGGCCTATTTGGGACTAAAATTGGATATTATCAAAGTTATTGAGACTAAATCGACTGCAAAAGAACTTATGAGACTAAATTTATTTTAGGTCAAAATTATGATTACATTTGTGACTCAATCTCCGACAATAAAAAAACTCAGAACTTACATGGTTCACTAATAATGTGTTAACTACATTGTGAACGCGGCTAGAATGATATACATAATGACTCTAGGTTCAGAGCGCATTTCAACAGATATGTATCTATCTTAAATTAATTCAGTTAGTTGGATAGGGAATTTGGCGAACAGCTAGCGGGAGTGCACTACATGCCTAGCTTTTTGTGAGTTTCGGCAGCATCTAGCTACATTAATTTGTTAATTAGTGGATACATCACTTGATTTAGCTAGCATACATGGATCTTTCTCTGATTATATGTATATGGTAATTGGTGTAATAATATAAGGTATTGCATTTGATGTCATGTTATTGTTCAATTTATTCGAATTTTATGAATTATTTACATTAAATCGATTATTTTAGGCCGATTTGGGCTTATTCGGGCTTAATTGTCCTACATTTATAGATTTTAAAACATATTTTCCTATATTTACATATTTTAAAATACATTGTCCTACATTTTCAAGTCCATAGAATTATTGTCCTTAAACCACAACCCCCAAAATTATTGTCCTAGAAAAAAAAATTTCTCCCTTGAAATCATAAATAAGTTTTTGGTAAGCCTAATTGTACGCATGCCTATTTATGAAGAAATGTCCAATTTAATAATATCAATTAATCAAAGTAGTTTTATTATTTAAACTTAATCAAAAGTCATAGCGTTACGAAATCACTTTCCTAAACACTTGATTTGAGAATTCAGAAAATCATACCAAAGCCGGCAACTTGAATTCATAGAATATAATTACCACAAAGAATTTCATCACATCTAAAAGTTCGAACTTGAAGTTTTATTAAATTAATTAGTTTATTTAATTTCCCTAATAGCCGCATTATGGGCTCTTAGTGGCAATAGCAATTAGAAGAGCAACTCTATGTAGTGAAAGTCCAGAGCTTTCACTTATGTCCAAATCTTTCCCCTCTACTCCATCAAGCAATTTCCAGTTAAATTTTCCAACACCGCAAAATTAATTCCAGGACAACCCCTTCTGCCAGCCCGTAAAGATATCAACTCAAAATCGAAGCCCCTGAAGTCAATTGAAGAATTATAGAATCTCTCTGGCTCAAATTTTTCAAGTTCGTCCCAAGATCCGGGGTCCCTACCTATGGCCCATGTCTTAAGCATTACTATAGTTCCAGCTGAAATGTCATATCGCGTTACTTTTACATCTGTACATCCTACATCTTTCAAATATTGTATCTTTTCCAAGTCATCGTCTGTTATGTCCCTTCGGTCTTTAAGGACTCCCCGTACTTCGCGTTGCAACTTTTCCATCACTGTAGGGTATCGTAGTAATTCTGTCATCGCCCAATCAATAACCGTGGAAGTTGTATCAGTCCCAGCCGCAAATAACGTCCTACTCACTATTTCCCGTGGTTCGATAATTTAACCGGGCACTTTCAACTACGAGGATCCTCTTACACTTGAGAGGTGAGTATTGAGCCAAAGACTCTGATACCATACAGTAATTTTTTAATCATTTTTGGTCCAATAACTTTCACTTTTTCTCAAATCGTCCCAACTCATGTGCCACCAAACCTTTGCAAAAATGGGACGCAAATGAACATTTTACAAAGTTACGGGTCTCAAATGATTTTTTTTTAACTATCTTGAGACAATTAGCGAAAAAAGCGAAAGTCACAGGGTTTTTAACTCAAAAAAATTATTATCCCGCAATTTGTCTTCTTTAAAAACCACCAAATTCGACAGCTAAATTGGCAGCATCAACTCACCAAATCGGGCAAGAACAAGACACAAAATTAGGGTTTGCACTACCATATAAGGAGTATTAATTGCATCCCTATATGGGGCTTTTACCCCTATAAACACACCATTAATGTTGATCATGTTTTGATATAGGTTCAATTCAAACTGTGTCACATCTTAATCACTTCCCCAATTATATACCGTATACAAATATACGCATACATCTAAATTTTAATAGTATCATTATACATATATACACACACATACACATATACAGTAACAAGGATGATCTGAAATACTATTTTATAAAGCTAGAGATCATGGATCGAAATCAACTGTGCTTTTATAAAGCTAGAGATCATGTGTCGACTGGGAAATTTTTTTTTTGAAAGACATCGACTGGGCACTTAATTTGAGTTGGGGGATATTAGTAAACTCTATTCATAGTTAAAAAAGTGAAAGTGAGTACTGCATGGGGTAAATTGCAGAAGTGGTCCCATGTGAATTCGCCCTCATAAAAATGGTCTTTTTTTTAACAAAAATGGTCCCATGGGATTTTACATGGGACAATTTCTGCAATTTACCCGTATTGCATGTATAAAAAAATTAATTTTCAACAAATTTGCAGAAATGCCTTATTAATTTCTTTAGATACGTTTTAGGGGTGGGGTTGTGTTGGAACAGATAAAAATAACAAATTATTTGCAAACATTATGAAATGAGTTTACGGGTAAATATAAATATTGGTCCTGTAACTTTAGGTAAATCAGTTTTTGTTCCTTTTTCACTTTTATATCTCAATTTTAGTCCACCTATATCCAAATTTGTCATTTTGTGTCCAATTTTTTTACTTTTAGGTCGGAAATACAATTGTCGAGTATCAATAATTGGACATCATGTAAGAATTGGATTCACCCATTTGTCGAGTAACAAAATTGGACACAACTGCACTAAAATTGAGTTATAAAAAGATAAAAGACTAAAAATAAATTCACCCAAAGTTACAGGACCAAAATTGATATTTGACACAGTGCAGCAACCTTAGGTTTCAAAGTTAAATGACATATCCTAATCGCGAAAAATCCAATTTCGGTCATTATAGTTTATCGTTTTACAGTTTTGGTCACTCAAGTTTACTCACTTTCAAAATTGGTCACCCAAGTTCATTTTTACTCTCACATTAGGTCCTGCCGTCACTCAACCCGTCTTTGACTGACGGAAACAATTAGAAAAAGTGCGAAATCATTCTTAACACCCCAAATCGAAATTCCAACCTCTTTTCCCCTTTTACTAACACCCCAAAAACACATTGTTTGCAACATCTTCATAGCAACATGAAAAAAAAGATGGTTTCATAGGGCTTGCGATTAAGAACACATTGTGGGGCGAGGGCATGCAACCTTGACTAGAGCAATAAGGTATGAAGTATTCACTGCTAAAATGCAAGAGATGAAGGATTTAGATTAAAAAGCATATGATTGGCTTGCAAAGAAAAATCCTTCTCAGTGGTCTAGAGCATACTTCAATCCTTTACCCAAGTGTGATATCTTGACAAATAATATTATTCATTTAAATATTACTCACACCTATTCAAAATATATGTTGTTTTGAATTTTTGAACGTTTATTAATAAGGAAAAATTATATTAAAATTGTCCTTATTTAATAATAATTTATCTTTAATGATATGCCTTAATTATTGGAGGGAGTGACAAAAAAAAATAAAGAAAGAGTAATAAATAAGGACAGTGTAAAGAAATAAAGTCAAAATATCATATAATAGATAAATAATTAAAAAGTCAAAACATTTTATATTTTGACTAGAAGGGAGTATGAAGCCTATTGAGATCGGACTAATTCACATATTATGAAAGTCGTTATCTTTCTGTAACGGGAGTTATTAATTTGACTTACATATATTTTAATTGACGATTCAAATATGTGAATTGAATGTCCTATTAATTCTTAATTTATCACGTGTATCATATATTCCAAGATCTATTCCAATAATTGTTCGATGTCGGGTCGCTTCATACACAGTGAATACTAAAAGTTGTTGAGGGTGAATGAAAGAATATATAGAAGCACAATGAATTATTATTATTATTATTATTGTTTCATACATATCGTTTTACATTATTGCACATATGTGAAAAAAATATTTTGATTTTTATTATATCCTTAATAAATTAATGTTTACCTTCTTCACTAAAATAACATACTACCTCTGTCCCAAACTCGATTGCTACATTACAATGTGCTCGGGTTTTAAGAAAAAGTGATAAAATGTTGGGGTAAAAAGAGTTATTTTTTAGTATTTTATGTGATAAAGTGATGATTAGTTGGGGTTAAAAAAAATTATTTATTAGTATTTTATGTGATAAAGTGAGTATTTTCATTTAGGAAAAGTGGTAATCAAGTATGGGACTACCGAAACAGAAATATGACAATCGAGTTTGGGACGGAGGGAGTATTTATCTAAGTAATATAACAACTTTAAGAGTAATTTAAGAAAAAATGTAATTAATTTATATTGAACAATGTAAAACTTCATCTAGTTAGCAAACTAATGAATAGTCAAAACATAATTTATAATGAATAGGAGGTAGCCCAATTTTTAGCCCATAACTTCATCTGATGAGGCCCATGGCATATGAGCTCATGGCATTTTTAGCCCATAACAATTGCAGCCCAAATTTCAGCCATTTAAGTATTGTTGGAAATATCAGCCCAAACAAACTTGCAGCCCAATTTTTCTAATTCAAGAAGCAATTTTGTTATTTTTCAATTTTGGTCCTATTCTTTATTATTCAATTTTTGTCTCATTTTCATAAAAAAGTAGAAAATTTTGTTATTTTTGGTCATGCACAAACCATGTATCGGTTAAAATTGCCCGTTTTTAGCTCGTAACTGACGTGGACACTGACTGTTAAAAGAAAAGTTTATTTTTCTAAAAAATTAGAAATAACAAGAAAATTTCTCCTAAGTGCGGAAAAAAATAAAATTTTAGAGTCCACGTCAAATAACAAGAAAAATTATCCTAAGTGCGAAAAAAAATAAAATTTTAGAGTCCACGTCAACTAGAGCTCGGGAAACCCCAATTTTAACCGGAACGTAATTTGTGCGTGATGAAAAAGAACATAAAATTTATATTTTTTGGCAAAAATGAGACCAAAACTGGACAATCGAAATAGTTATGGGACCAAAAGTAGATAATTAAATTTTTTAGGATAAAAAGCGGATTATAAGAAAGTTATAGAACCAATTTTTATTTTTTTTAATCCAGTAGCTAGTATAATTTTACTTGCGATTAATGCAAAAAAGTCAATTACAATCAAACAAGTGTATAAAATTTCTTGTTTAAGAAGCGTGAGTTGTTAATTTTGACGTTTTCTTTGAAATATGTGATACACGTGATGAATTAAGACGGGACATTCAAAAAGCTGCCCAGAAAATCTGTGCCTTTCATCATCGTTGAATGGTGGGAATAGAAAAATATCGATTAATGATAAGAATATCGTGCAAGATAGAAGGAAAAAAAAATAGAGACCACGGAAATCAGAGGGAGGAGAGAGAGAGAATGAGTGAATATTCCAATTTTCGTATTTCAGTGGTGTTTCATCCTATTGAATTTTTAATATGAACTCAAAATATAGTGGTTCGTTGGATATTTTTTAATTTTTCTAGGGATCTCATAAAATTGAGGACAAAAAAAGAGGAAAGCTATTTTTACGTTTAAATTGCAATAAATAATTTTTATTATTGCTATCCAAGCATAAGTGGGAACGGACGTTGAGCCGGACTTCTCTAACAAAGTCTTGGTCTAGTATATAGTTATTAGGTTTATCTGTCATGGGCTTTTTTGGTAAGCTCAAATCGAATATTTTTAATAATAACAGCCGAAAACGTTTGTTAGCCACCTTGTGTATAAAAATAGTAACCTGCAAAACTGGTTATACATGAACTATTCAATAAAATATATGGTATCATGTTTGTTTTTTGCAATAAGTAAACTAGTTGACAGAATTTGTTAGATCATTATAATACCAAAATTTTTTATTGGACTAAAATTGATCAAATTATTAAGTAAACTTCTTAATGGTGTGTGTATTTCACGCATCAACATTCACTAATTTGGACGGAAAAATGTAACCGAAATTGGTGAAAGAAGAACTAATTTCGTCAAAACTCCTATAAAACTAAGAATGCAATTAACTCGTAGAAAAATTGTTCTTGGCTGCATGCTTTAATTAATGCAATGCATATTTTTTTCTAAAGTTAAAGCCTTCAGAATACTCAACATAATAATTCTAGATTGGTAATGGTCCCGTATTTTTAATTAATATCTTATTATATTTTTCTACATTGAATACATGTCAAATCCATTAAGTAACTTCACAAAAAAGTCAAGAGTTAACTCATCGAACACAAGACGTAACTTGGTATATAAGAGGCGTGATACATAATTTCAATCTACGATTTGTATTTTTCCACCGACCCATATAATTAGAGTTGTATTTTCATAAAAATAAATAATGATAAAAATATCGCATGCAATGCAAACATAGCAGAACCATACATATATAAATAAGTACACCATCCAAAACCAACAAGAGAGAAATCAGAGTGATAACAAAAAAAAAAAAAAAAATGAAGGTGGTGTGTGTTACTGGAGCATCAGGTTATGTAGCCTCATACCTTGTTAAGCTTTTGCTTGAGCGTGGTTACACTGTTAAAGCCACAGTTCGCAATCTAAGTCGGTACTCCTAATCTCTATAAGTTCGGACTTTTAAATGAGATGAAATTGTTTCACTGATCCTTCATTTGTCACTTATAAACTGATACCACTATTTTTATAAATTTCTTTCGCTCATTTGTCACTTAACATGGCATGATTTTGTGTTGATTTATGTATTAAACAGGTGATCCGAGCAAAGTTGTGCACCTAAAGGCACTTGAAGGAGCTGATGAAAGATTGCACTTGTTCGAAGCCGATTTACTTAAAGAGGGGTCTTTTGATTCTGTGGTTGATGGTTGTGAAGGTGTTTTTCATACAGCTTCGCCTGTTCTGTTGTCTCCTGTTGATCCCCAGGTGCAAATTGATACGTATAATTAATTACATGCATGCATTTTAGATCATAAAGAAATAATGAATAAAAAGAGTATGTCTCCTGATTTAAAGAAAATAATAAACAATCTATATAAGTTCGGATTTTTTAAGAAGAAATTCTTTGTGATATCGGGATAAAATCCAAAATTGTCCAATAACTTTTACCCTTTTTTAAAATAGTCCCAAAAAAATTGGATGTATCAAATTGATCTTAATTTTTCGTGAATTGTTCCATTTTCGTCCCAAATTCGCTGGGATTGATGAAACAATGTTGTATAATTTGGTCATGCATTTTAGCCGGAAACTTTCAAATTAATGCCGGCAAATTTGAGACGAAAATGACATAATTCACGTAAAATTGGTATCAATTTTGTACAATAAATTTTTTTGGGACCATTTTAAAAAACGTAAAAAGTTATGGGATTATTTTGGGTTCTATCCCGCGATATTAAATTCTTTGTAATTAATTTGGGACGAAAATTAATATAATTCACGTCTAGATCCTAGATTCAATTCTCAATAAAATCAACTCTACCCATATAGATTATCGAGTTTAAATCATGTCTTCCCTCATTTTCGTTTCTCCGTTGTAATAACGTGTTGATAATAACTAGCTTGTTTGCATATTGCAGAAAGAATTGCTAGAACCAGCAGTGAAAGGAACGCTTAATGTTCTAAAATCTTGCAGCAAAATCCCAACTGTTAGACGCGTCGTGTTGACAGCTTCCGTAGTTTCAGTTCTCTGCAATAGGAAAACCAAAGGCCCGGATACTGTAGTAGACGAAACCTGGTTTTCAGACAAGGGTTTCTGTCGAGAAACAAAGGTTTTTTCTGTTTAGAGTTATAACACTCACCTTGTCTAGGGTTTTTTAACTCTTAATTTTATTTTTTGGTAATTAAAACATAATTAAGTTGGTATATTTTTCGAAAATACTTTTGGTACAGTGTTTAATAATGTTCCCTTCTTTTTTTTTTTTTTTTTTTTTTTTTTTTGTCCTAACTATTAACTATTTGACAAAATCCACCAGTTGGTCAAAATACCAAAATTTCTATGGGATCAAATTAAAAGACAAAAAGACTAATTTCACAAAATTCCTATAGTGTGTATCTCATGCATCAACATCCACTAGTTTTGAACGAAAATTTTTTATGGGATTAAAACTGATCAAAATGCCCAATTTCATAAAGTTTCTAATTGTATGTATTTAACGCATCAACATCCAATAATTTTTAACAAAAAGTACATATGGAACCAAAATTGGTGAAAAATTAACCTATTTTGTGAGAGAATATTTTTATGGGACTAAAAAAACAACTACATTGGTATATATACAAACTAATTAATATTTCTGCAGTTATGGTATCCCCTTTCGAAAATTATGGCAGAGGAAGCTGCTTGGAAATTCTCAGAAGAGAATGACATAGATTTGGTTGTAATGAATCCTGGCCTTGTGATTGGTCCTCTCCTACAACCAACTCTCAACGCCTCCATTGAATTGTTTTTGGACATCGTAAAAGGTATTGAATGAAATGTAATAAGCTCATCTTATAAAATGTTTAGAAGCTTATAAACTCTTTAGATTTTTGTTTGGCAAAAAAAGACTGATAGCAACTTGTAAGATGTTAGAATACGTTAAAATTCTTATGTGTGGACATAACAGACTAAGGACATCTTATAAAATGTTAGAATAAGCAATTTAATTAGTGCTTATTATAAGCTTCCAAAAGAAAAAGTACCATATCCTCAATTAATTTTTCCAATGAAATATAAGCTACTTAAAAACTACACTTTATAATATATTAGAACTTATAAGACATTAAAAATATGATTAGCCAAATAGGCTCTAAATTTCTAGCTTAACCATTGCATGACATGGGTTTATTATATTTCAATCTCGTATTTTATTATATAGGGAAGGAAATATCGTATACAGGAAAAACAATATTTCCGACCTACGAAATAGTGGATATTAGAGATGTTGGTTATGCACATATATTGGGGTTTGAGAATCCAACAGCTAGTGGGAGATACTGTTTGGCTGGAACAACCCTAACTCATTCTGAAATTCAGCATGTTCTGCATAAACTTTATCCTTCCGTCGTCGTCCCCTTTGAGTAAGTTAATTTATTCATTTTTTAAAAATTAATCAGTCCGTGTATATATTTCATTTACTATATTACTTTTCAACAAATTAAGTACTGCAAATCTTTTATGACAAAGTCTTATATACACCAAATATAATGTACTAAAATATTCCTATAAAAATAGGATTCTTGTAGAAATGGTCCTCTTTTCCAATAAAAGTCCTAATAGTGTAAAAATGGTCCTCTTTAGGGCATTCCTGATGCTCCATTCCATTAATAATTTTTTTTGTCGTTTTTCAAAGAAAACAGTCCTAATAGTGTAAAACACATTGTGCGATCAATTTTGCATTTTTTTTTTAATTATTTTTGGGATCAATTTTGCATTAACATATACATAAAATGCCTGTGTTAGAGAATAAGTAACAAAAGTGCAGAGTGAAGTCTTTCCGAGATCTCTTTTGCAATAAACCCCATAAAATTGTGTGTTCCTCTTGTATCCTTCCTACCTCTTCTTGCAATTATTTTGTATCCCTCTGTAGTGTGCATTTCTAATTAATGTATAGATGCAAATTATGCAGCGCAACAGACAATCCAACCTATAAGGTATCCAAAAAGAAAGCACAGAATTTGGGCGTCAATTTCACGCCTTTGGAGAAAAGCATCAAAGATACAGTTGAGTACCTGAAGGAAAAGAACCTCCTTAGTATATAATAATAACCGAGTGAATTAATTACGTACGAAGATGCTATGTAATAATAATAATGTTTGGGGCCGCTAAGGAGGTCATCTATTTTTTATTTATTTTTTTGACTCAAAAGTTTTTTTCCTTCTCAGTACAATGATAGATTTTTACTATGTTTTTTTAGTAATAATTTTCAGGCAGCCAAAATTCCATTGATCTGTTCTAAATGATGAATACACGTACGTACCCACTTCTAAAATGCCAAAAAAAAAGAGAATTATATATATATATATATATAGGGGCGGAGTCAGGACTTGAGACTAGGGCAGGGCCAACAGTCATTTTTTCATGTTCCAAAATTATTCCACCTCCTGAATCTTTAATAAATGGACCTAGGATTATGATGGTTCGTTAGATATTTTTATCCATTCCACGTGTCATTAATCTAAGTTATGGAATACATAGTGGAATATTATTTCTAAAGCAGGTGATATGGTGCGGCAATATTTAGCGTACTATATATACATGGTACCGATGTCAAATTAATCTTATATTTTATTACTTTTAATACATGTCACGTATTTAATAGTATACAAAAATCATGAATTACCAAATGAGCTTCTTATTAAAATTAATAATAACACATACAATGAAATGTTAAATGGTAACACTTCTGTGAACCAAGTGTATACGTGAATTCTATCACTATTATGCACAAAAATTATTATTATTTAAAGGGTTAATTTTAAATAAATACACAATTTTTAGACAAAATATTAACTTAATCACAACCATTAAAAATATTATATAAAAGTCCAACCTTTGATGTTTTTGCAAATTAATGAACTTAAACATAACTAAGTATGATTCAAATCTGAAAAGGGAATATTGAAAAAAAAAATATTAGCAACAACATATATTTATTTCTTAATAAATTGAAGTTGGATAAATATTTCTTTTCCTTTTTTTCCGAGTAATATATAATACTAAAAGATAAGAATTCATTGTGCTTCCATTTTTATGAAACGACACGACATCACGAATAATTCATTGTGCTTCCATTCATTGTGCTTCCATTTTTTCTCTATCTTTTATTCTCAGAAAAGTCGGCAATTATAAATGTTACAAATTTCGTGTAACATAACAAATTACTATTATTTCGATAAGAAAGAGAAAAAAAAAAGAGAATGAGCGGATTAGGGAAAGTGGTATGCGTGACAGGAGCATCAGGTTATGTACCCAAAAAAATGAAAGCAAAAATCTATTCTCAACTTCCAATACTCTTTTTTGCCATATGACTTATTCAACTAACTTTTGTGCCTTTTTTTTACCATTCTACCCTTCTCCCTTAATCCCACCATATTTTCCAACATCCAAACAAGCCCTGAACACAAACCGACCCGGCCTGAACAAAATCGACCCGACCCGGCCCGAACCCAACCCAGCCCGCTCCGAAACCGACCCGACCCAAACCCAGGTCATCCCGAACCCAACCCAATTCGAACCCAGCCCGAACCCAGCCCGACCCCAGCCCGGCCCAAACCCAACCCGAAATAGTTCATGGTTCAAGGTTCGGGTTCATGATTCAGGGTTTAGAGTTTAAGGTCGTGTTTGGATGGTATAAAAATAAATGGTAGAATGGGATAAAGATAGGATAGGGATGGGATTAAGGAGGGGGTAGAATGGTAAAAAAATGGCACAATTGTGAGTTGAAAAAGTCTTAAGACAAAAAAGAGTTATGCAAGTTCAAAACGGGCAAAAAAGAGTTTCTCCCATATATTTAAATGTATCCCCAAATTTCAAATTCTACTCCATTGTATCCCCAAATCTCGAATCATGTATCCGCCATTGGTATTGACATTAACACTTTATGAGGAGTGTGTGTAATTTGTGCTAAGTTGTAGCCCGTCTCATATGATTTTTTGTGCATTAAATGTGTGTGGGCTTATTTTCTAAATAAAAAACATTTATTTTGAAAAAATTGCTACTCCCTCCAGTTTTTTTTTTTTTTTTAATGACATTTTGCATTTTTCAAGGTAAGTGAATTATGTTTCTGCCTAATTTACCATTGTCGCCATTAAAAATAAATAAACAGTACTCCTAACTTTCAAAGTCTTATGTAGAATTTTAAAGTAATTAATTAAATACATAATAGGAAGTTAATGATTCTTTTAATATGTTTGACTTAATTAAAATTAAGCCCAAAAAAATACAACGCAGTTCACATCATTACACTTTACTATAATTCTATATTCACAAGTTTTCCTTAAGAGTTTTTTTAAGTGGTACACAATTAATCTTTTCAAAAAAAAAGTGGTACACAATTAATAAAATGACCGAACTGCCCTAATTAATGAATTAAAATCATATTCTGTCTCCATCTAGGTCCCAAATTGCAATTTTATCTTGTAATTTGTCTTGATCGCTTGACACGATTATGAAGATTTAGCAGTCACTTCCATTTACGTGTCAAAGTGAGTACAATATTTTCTTACATTTTTTTGTGATTGAGAATCAGATTTTCCTTCGTTTTGTTTTTTGTCTGTGGTGTTTTAGGCAGAATTGATAGAACCAGCCGTTAAAGGAACACTTAATGTCCTCAAATCATGCATCAAATTCCCAACTGTTAGACGCGTTGTTTTAACAGCCTCCATAATTACGGTTTTTGCAAAAAGAAAACCCAAAGGCCCCGATGTTGTAGTTGACGAAACCTGGTTTGCCGACAAGGATCTCTGTGAAGAACAAAAGGTTTATTCTAGTCAAACTTTTATGGTTTTTTTTTTCTTTTAAGTTGGTATGCTGTGAAACTTGTTCACGGTGAAATTAGTTTTTTTTTTTTATAAGCATACTCTTTAATAATATAAATCACAATCTTTAGTAATATAAGTCATTATCACTTGATTATCACCGGGTTGGGGGGGGCATGCCTATAAGTCACAATCTTTATTAATATAAGCATGCCCCTATGTGATAACATGGCTCCATACAGTTATCATTATGATAATCTCTGCTATAATATAAGTCACACATTTTCTTTTTATGTATAATACTCTTTATAATAAAAAGTTACACCCTTTAATAATATAAGTCATACTTCTTAACCAGTTTCACCATGAAACTTGTTCACCCTATACTTTGTCTTTTAAAAAAAAAAAAAAATACTCCATCCGTTCAATTTCATTATTCTCATTTTGGTTTTAGTTAGAAATATTAGTAGTTTATGGGTAAGGTAAAATTTAAAATAAGTAAAGGTAATGATTATTTATAAAAAGGAAATGAGAATAAGAAAATTGGACGAAAGAGTATTATTTTACACTTTTACATTACTTGATGCATGACAAGGTGTACTAAAACGACATGGATTGCGAGATATTATATATGAAGGATTGTTTGGTTCAAAATTTTCAATCAGATTGGCAACGAGAATCATTGTATAATGAATTAAAATGAAAATGAAAATTACATTTTTAGTTTATTACTCTATTCTTAGAGTATATTGGGACAAAAAATGATTATTCGTTCAGCATTGCAGAATGATTGAGCAGAAATAATGAAAGGGAACTGTAAAGATTGAATATCTCCTCAATTGAGGGATTATGGGATATTATTGATGTATATATAATATACAGAGATACAACAAATAAGGAAAAGATTTACAATTAATGTACAATTAATTATTTACATATCTTCCGGAATCTTCTCTTTAATAACCTTAATACCCCCCCTCAAGCTATGCGGATGGGGATCAACATAAAAAGCTTGGAACGGAAGAATTCAAAAAACGGGACGAGGAACAGTAGGATACGGAGTGGTGTGGGGTCGGGTACGGATGAGGCAAAGTAGGATTAGAAGAGGCAGGGGCCTCTGCTGATGGAGCAAGAATTGGATCCAAAAATGAGGAATACTCGAGCTCGAAACCGGATAAGAGGTGGTAGAATTAGAGAAAGGCGGGCATATCTTCATCGAATCGAGCATGACGAGTGATATAAACTCGAGAAGTGGTGGAGTCCATGCAACGAAAAGCCCTTGTGTTGTGCAGTAGTATAATCAAGAAAGGTACAAGGCACACTTCTTGGAGAAAATTTGTTAGCCGCATAATCAGCGTAAACAAGGGAAAACGCGTGACGTGAAAATTTTTCATAAGCAGGGATAACAAAAAAAAAAGTAGCTCAAAGGGGGATCGATTACCCAAAATGGAAGACGGAAGTCTGTTGATGATGTAAACAGCATAACTGAAGGCCTCTACCCAAATTTAGCGAAAAGTGAAGCATGAAATAGCATGGCCAAGCTTTGTTTTCAAAGAATGTGCTGTGTTTTTTTGTTCCACCACCATGCCATTCTCGAAAGCGGGAGGGTATGGACAAGACATAGAGTGATGTATGCCTTAAGAAACAAAGCTTTTAGCCTATTATTAAATAAATTCAAGATTGCCCCCATCCGACCGAAAACCTTAATTTTATGAGAGAATTGAGTTTCAACAAACTTCAAAGACTTCAAACCACAACATAAAAAATCGGACTTCAATTTCATAGGATAAAACCAGCTAAAAACGGAGAAGTCATCAATGAACACAACATAATAAGAGTAACGAAGCGACAAAAAACCGGAGCGGACCCCACAAATCTACCAAATCCAAAACAACACTAGCACGTTTAGTATTAATAGCAAAAGACAAGCGTTTGCTCTTTGCCAATTGGCAAGAGGAACAAATAACGTGTTTAGGTAATAAAGTTATAACGAAAACAAGGCCTAATTTATTCAACAAAGCAATAGAATCAAAAAAAATCTGCATGTCCAAGACGTCCGATGCCAAAGCTTAAAGGACCCTCGAAACTTTAAACTCTTTAATGCAGCAATCAACTCTACTTGACCTCATTCCAAGATATAAAGATCATTTTCACGCCGACCTGTGGCCAAAGGGATCCCTGTTTTCCGGTTCTGAATTTCAAAAGAGTCAGCAGAGAAAAGCACATTAACAGGATAATCACGTGTGAGTTCGCTGATGGATAGCAGATTCTTAGTGAGATGTGGGACAACAAAACGTTCAATAAAGATAAACCACGAGATAAAGAGTAAGAGCCAGTATGAGAGATATTAAGTTTAGCATCATTACCCACAACAACTTTATCCAGACCAGTGTAGGGAGACATGATAGACACGCGACTAAAACGACGTCGTTTTGGGTGTTTCTGGTTGATCTTCGACAATCTGCGACTAAATTGGAACAAAGTGAATACATGTTGGACTAAATTGAAAAAGTTGATAATTACGGGACCATTTCAATAAAAGTGGAAAATTATTGGACAAATTTGGTTTAAATCCCGATATTAGTTTATAAGAGTAGTGTCTGAATGAATATAATGGTATTACTGAATAAATCCAGTTTAATACTATGAATATTGTTCATCGTAGAGTTTACAGATTTTGAAACATTTGAGGTCTTATATTTTTCTTTGACAGGATGTACTTGCAGCAGGGACTGATACGTCGGCTATCACCCTGGACTGGGCGATGGCAGAACTTTTACGACACCCTTCAGTGATGGAAAAACTGCGAAAGGAAATCAGGGAATAGTTAAAGAGAAACAGGACATAACAGAGGATGACTTGAAACAAATGCCTTATTTGAAAGCCGTGATCAAAGAAACACTCCGTCATCACCCACCAGCGCCATTACTAGCTAGAGTAGCGAGCAGAGACGTGAAAGTAAAGGAGTACGACGTTGCAGCTGGAACTGTGGTGCTGGTCAATGCATGGGCTATAGGGAGAGATCCAGTCTCTTGGGACGAGCTCGAACTGTTCAAGCCCGAGAGGTTCTTGAATTCTGAGATGGACTTTAAGGGTCTCGATTTTGAG
This sequence comes from Stenogyne calaminthoides, assembly GCA_037126765.1. Classification (NCBI taxonomy): domain Eukaryota; kingdom Viridiplantae; phylum Streptophyta; class Magnoliopsida; order Lamiales; family Lamiaceae; genus Stenogyne; species Stenogyne calaminthoides. The sequence goes on from JBBCBC010000041.1 coordinate 389,279, forward strand.
TTCATCCCGTTCGGAGCTGGGAGAAGGGGATGCCCGGGGATAGAATTTGCTGTTGCTACTATTGAGCTTGTGTTGGCAAACCTTGTGCTGAAGTTTAAGTGGGAATTGCCTGATGGAAAAGATTTGGACATGAGTGAAACACCTGGGATTGCAGTCCATAGAAGTGTTCCTCTTCTTGCAGTTGCTTCTTAGAGTTGATGATTTGGCACAATCAGAGAATACATTGTAGTTTTGGTTTGAAGTATTTGTGTAGGTCAAAGGTGGTATATATGTGTGCATTCTCATAATACTCCCTTCGTCCCAATTATATATTTTTGTTTTCCTTTTGTGATATATCAGTTATATAGACTTGTTTCTATAAGATTTATTTATTATAACCAATACCTTTTCAAAAAAAAGTTCTTAATAGCAAATCCCAATAAATCTATATAATTGGAATGTAGAGAGTATAATAGATTAAGGACATGTTTTGAAATACTTAAAATAGCTTTCAGAAGCACTTAATTTTAAAGCTCCCTCTCACAGCTTTTGAAAATAAGTGCTTCTGGAAGCTGTTTTAAGTGTTTCAAAACACACCCTAATTGAACACTGAAATGGGCTTAGTTCTTTTCTTTTTGAAACTCATTTTGGGGTTTTTTATTTATGATTTTGGCCCAATTATATTGGGCAAGCCCAACAATAGAACTATCAAGAGTCAAAAATAACACCTGTCCTGTTTCCAAACTAGCTAAGGTTTTATTTCTCATCTTGTGTCCACAAATGCCCCACGCATCTCCAATTTGTATATTGTGTTTTTTCAAATTCTATTACACCACGCAATTTCAAACAGCCAACGATTTGCCTCATGATTATCCAATAAATTTAAGAAGCTAAAGAATGCAAATTAACTTCTCTTCTTCAATGAAAAGCATAGCATAAAAAAAAAAAAAAAAAAAGAAAGAAAAATGGAGGAAAATCAACTAACTTCAGTTACATACACAGCTCTTGTAACTCTGTTCTTGCTATGGTGCATAAACAAATGGTTCCGCAAACCTTCTAGAAACAAAAGTTCTCCCCCTTCACCACTAAAGCTACCAATAATCGGAAACCTGCATCAACTAGGCCTGTTGCCTCATCAGAATCTCCGAACCCTGGCCCGAAAACACGGCCCGTTTATGCTCCTTCACTTGGGCAGTGTCTCTGCGTTGATCGTCTCGTCAGCGGATGCAGCACGCGAAATTATGAATACCCATGATCTGGCATTCGTAAACAGGCCTGTGTATAAGGTTTTCGAGAAGCTTATTTATAACTGCAAGGATATCTCAGCTGCTCCTTATGGCGAATACTGGAGGCAAATGAGGAGCATTTTTGTTCTCCAGCTTTTGAGTAACAACAAGGTTCAGTCTTTTCGCTCGATAAGGGAAGAAGAAACAGAGCTTTTCGTGAAAAAGGTGAGGGAAGGAGAAACAGGGGAGGTGAATTTGAGTGGGATGTTTATGGAGTTGAGCTGCGACGGGATTTGTAGGTGCTCGCGTTTGGGAGGAGGTATAGTGATTCGGAAAATGGGAAGAGGTTTCTGGATATGAAGGCGGAGATAATGGAGTTTCTTGGAGGTTTTAGTATTGGGGAGTTTGTGCCGTGGTTGAGTTGGATTAGTCGAGAGTCGAGAGGGTTGCGCGTTAATGGCTATGATAAGAGAGTCGAGAGGGTTGCGAAAGAGAGGGACGATATCCTGAAGGGTGTGATTCAAGAACACGTCGAAAATAAGATCGGATGGCGCCGTGGTGGTGGTGCCGAGAGAAATGGAGAAACCTTTATTGATATTTTGCTTCAGATGCAAAATGAGAACTCTGCTGGTGTTTCCATTGATAGAGACAGCATCAAAGCCTTGGTTTTGGTAAGTACTTCGTAAGAGGAGATTCTGAAGGTTAATTGTTTTTTTTTTCCATATCATTTTCAAATTTACATTCTAATTTTTTTAGTAAAAGAAAATGAAAATGAAAATGAAAACTCATTAACAGGTGAACGCCAGGTAGGCAATTCTATTTGGGACTGAAATTGTACATTGTCAAAAAATTTGGGACTAAATCTGCAAACTTAACTTTTTTGGGACAAAATTTATTTATGTCGAAAGTTATGGGACCAATTATGACTTAAGCTCTCTTTTTTTCTTGTTTCACATGTCGTTCATCTAACATGTGTAAGAGAAGATGTCGCACGATTTTGTAATAGGAATCCCAACTGATATGATGATATCTGAATTGCCAACAGGATGTATTTATAGGTGGAACTGATACTGTATCCACTGCTCTAGAATGGGCGATGTCGGCTCTTACGACACCCTACTGCAATGGACAAACTGCAGCGCGAAGTAAGAAATTGTGAAAAATAAACAGGACATAACGAATGATGACTTAGAAAAAATGCATTATCTAAAAGTCTGATTAAGGAAACTCTTCGACTACACCCACCAGTACCGTTACTAGCGCCTAGAGTAGCAGGCGAAGATGTGAAAATTAAAGGGTACGACGTTTCAGCTAAAACAGTGGTGATGATTAATGCGTGGGCGATAGGCAGGGACCCTGTCTCTTGGGACGACCCAGAAAAGTTCAAGCCAGAGAGATTCTTGGACTCTCCGACAGACTTTAAGGGCCTCGATTTTGAGTTCATCCCGTTTGGGGCTGGAAGAAGAGGATGTCCTGGTATTGCATTTGCTGTTGTTACTATGGAGTTTATGTTGGCAAATCTTGTGCAGAAATTTAACTGGAAATTGCCTGATGGAGTAGAAGAAAAAGATTTAGAAATGAGCAAAAGCCCCGGGGTTACTGTTCATAGAAGTGTTCCTCTTCTTGCAGTTGCCTCTCAGAGTAATTAATTAGTGACTGTATGCAAAATAGTTCTTAGTTTCAAATTGTTGCAGATTTTAGTATTTAGATGTGATTTTCTTGCTTTCAAAAAAAAGAAAAAGGAAAAAAAATGTGATTTTCTATGGTTTAAGTTGAATGAAATGTTTGTATATGTAAAAAGTAGTAGTCCAATACGAGTTGAGAAATTATGCAATATATTGCACTGATAAGAAATGTATTATATGTTTTTTTTTTTTTAAAGGAAATGTATTATATGTTTGAATCATTGAAAAAATGTCTTAAAGAATGGGGATCCATGTTTAAAGTTGAACTAATTAATAGTCCAGCTTGATTTCTACTACATTCCATCAATGGTTTTACTAATGAAGTTAATGTTGGAGATATATTGAAGTTGCTGAGAAAAATGCAAAATTTTGACCGAAACGGCATTGTTCGCGATTTTTCGGTGAAAATTGGACAATCAATTTAGGTAAGTGACCAAAAAATTGGACATGAGTTAAAAATTTTTGAGATGAAAAATGGACCGTAGATAAATTATGGACCAAAAAAACTTTTTTTCTCTGTTGAGATTCAGGTTAAATTAATAAAAAATAACTGAGTGTGATCCACTTGGTGGTAGTGACGTACAAGATAAAGAATGAATTGGTAATAAAAGGATATTATGGCCTACAATTTCTGTATAGGATATTTAAGCCAATTTTATCCATCAAATTTGTTAGATATGTTGAAAATTTCTGAATGACATCTCTTCTGTGAACCTTAATGTTGAGGGATATACATATGCTATGTTAAGTTAATGTCCAAAATCCACGTGCAAGCCTATAAAATATGTGTTACGTAATACTCTGTTCAGACTCGTCACTATCCCAAACTCAACTCGATCTAAACTCTAACTCGAGATAATTATACATATCGTCGCCTATCTTTTGTCATAGTTACCGACCTAACAAGACAAACCAAATCTCAGCAAACTTTATTCGGTTTTAATCCACTAAGGGGGTGTTTGGTTCACGGGACTGAGTTGATTAGGTGTGATAGGATTGAGTGGGATTGAGTAATATTGGATTGATTTGACTGGATTTGTTGAATCAAGATATGCGTTTGGATTGTAGGATTAGATTGAGGGATTAGATGTGATATCTATTGAAATGTCATAAACACCCTTAAATTGAATTGAAACAACCACACTTCATTCTTGTGAATCTATTCAAACAATAGAAGGACAATTTGTAATATTGCATTTGAGATATGCTCTATCCCACCTTTCACGTGGGATTGGCATATCCCTCCATGGAGGGATTTTGTACATTTTCTACCCGGGCTTGAAGTATATCATGGACCCTCATCCCGCAAATCAAACGTAGATTAGTTGGGATTAAAATTCTAATCATGGCCTATCCAGATAAATCCCACGAACCAAACGGTGCCTAAGTTCATGAATTGCAACGTCGGTGCATTTTTTTTTTGGAGAGAATGTTGGCGCATTTTAAAATTTTAGCCGTTGGATTAGATTGAGGGATCATATATTTTATTCATTTTTGGGAAAAATTTCAAAACTAGTCCTGTAATTTAAGGTGATTTCACTTTTAATCCTACAATTTTTCAACTTTAGTCCTGAAGATATCAATTTTAGTCATTTTTGTTTGAAAATTATACATTTTCGCTGGAATCAGCACATGAGGCACACACGATTCCTTTAAAACAGATCTGCACATGCCTCTGCATGTTGATGGCACGTCATCAGTTTACAACAAATAGTGCCAAAAATTGAAAATTTTCAGAAGTTAGTGGATGAAATTTGAAATTTGTGTACTTAGTAGGTAATGAAGGAGCAGGACCTTAATATGAGTACCAAATTGCAAATTTCCCAATATATAGAACCTATAAGTTCATTGTAGACAGCAAAACTTGCATGAGAAATTAAGATACTCTGTCCAAATACATCCTCAGCCTTCTCATACAAACAAAATAGGCGAATACTTATGTGCACCCTTTGCACCAATTTAGAATGGGTGCAATTGGATTTCAGTTTTTTTTTTTAAATTATATTATATTTCAAATTGCGAACAAGGCCAGACCGAACCCAACCCAGACCCGACCCGAATGATTCATGGTTCAGGGTTTGGGTTCAGGTTCATGGTTCAGGGTTCGGGTCTGGGTTAATGGTTCATAGTTTAGGGTTCGGGTTCATAGTTCTGAGTTCAGAGTTCAAGGTTCAGGGTTCGGGTTCGGGTTCAAGGTTCAGGGTTCATGATTCAATGTTCAGGGTTCATGGTTCAGGGTTCGGGAATGGAAAAAGAAATGGAGGGTGAAATTACTCAAGTTCTAGTGTGTGGTTAATCCAAATTAAATTGAATCTAATTGCACCGTGTGCAATTGGTGCACACAAGTATCACTCAAAATATTTAATATCAATAAAAATATAAAATCAATTCAAATAAAAATTGGGATTCAAGCAACAGTTGAGTATATATAAAACTAAAAGTGGTCTATATTTGCGATACGTAAAAGTTATTGTCCTAATGTGCAAGTCCAAACTAAAAGTGTTCTATAATTTTGCCTCCCCCCAAATTGCGGTCTAAGATAAATATTATCCGAAGATTGGACATCTCAGTTTTTTTTAACATCAAAGTAAGTAAAAACATTTCTCATATTCTTATGTTGTTGAGAATCAGACATGCCTCTTTATCTTGTCTTTGTGGTCTTGTAGGCAGAATTGATAGAACCAGCAGTAAAAGGAACACTTAATGTCCTCAAATCTTGTAGCAAAGCCCCAACTGTTAGACGCGTCGTGTTGACATCCTCCATAGTTTCGGTTCTGTGCAATAGAAACAGCAAAGGCCCTGATGTTGTAGTCGACGAAACATGGTTTTCGGACAAGGGCTTCTGTGAAGAAGAAAAGGTATATTCTAACTTCAAAACTGATCCCACATTTTTTTTTGCACGCTTGGACTATTATTGGTAAAAAATGGATTTAACTTTTGCAACTGACCTTATTCTTGTGGGACCACTTTTAACTTACCAGTATGGATTAACTAACCAGTAAATAGCGTTTCAGCTGTGGTATCCCCTTGCGAAAACCATGGCCGAAGAAGCTGCTTGGAAATTCGCACGAGAAAATGGGCTCAATTTGGTCGTAATGAACCCTGGCATTGTGATTGGGCCTCTCCTGCAGCCATCTCTCAATTTCTCGACCGCATTCTTTTTGGACATCGTAAAAGGTACAACATTCCGCATCTCAACTTTTTCTTTGAAAATATACCACATGGAGAGACAGAGTCCTCTGTTTCTCATCATATTTCAATCTCGTATTTTATTATATAGGAAAGGAGATATCATATTCAGGAAAAGCAATATTTCCGACCTACGAAATAGTGGATATTAGAGATGTTGGTTATGCACATATATTGGGGTTTGAGAATCCATCAGCCAGAGGGAGATACTGCTTGGTTGGAACAACCATAAGTTTTTCCGAAACTCAACGTGTTTTGCATAAGCTTTATCCTTCCATCGCCGCCCCCTTTACGTAAGTTCTCAAACTCGTCTAATTTTCTTCTTTCCTCTGCATTTTCTTGACATTATTTTGTATAATTTTGTAGCAAAACGGACAATCGAACCTATAAGGTATCCAAAAAGAAGGCAGAAAGTTTGGGCATCAATTTCATGCCTTTGGAGATAAGCATCAAGGATGCAGTTGAAAACCTCAAGGAAAAGAACTTCCTCAGTTTATAAAAACCGAGTGAATTATGTGTGAAGATGCAATGTAACGACAATAATAATGTTTGGGACCCGTTGTTAGGAAATTAATATAAATGAATTGATTTACGCACCTGTTTAAAAGGTCGAATTTTGAAATGTGTTATTAAAATACATAATTTTTAATGATCGGAAAATGCCATGAAACAAACACTATATTGCATAATTTCTCAGATTGGAACAACTGCTTTTTTCCATATATAAATTCATTCAACTTACACCATAGAAAATTCACATCTAAATCCTGCAATCAATAATTAGTCTCAGATGCAACCGCAAAAAGAGGAACACTTCTATGAACAGTAGGCTCGGGCTTTTCCTCATGTCGAAAATCTTGACATTTCTGCAAACGACCAATGCCAAGTTAATTGAGATTTTCGAGTATTGGTAGATTTGTTGGCGATGGCGGGTGGATTTTTGTCTTCAATGGCTTAAGGAAGAATAACTTAATGATGGTCGATAACAAGAATAATGATATAAGAACTGGAAGTATTAACGGATGGTTTTCATGAGCTTCATCCATGATGGAATAGGGTTGCTTCTTTTCTTTTCTCTTTTAAATTTTTTGCTTTAGTTTATTTTGTAAAATGAAGTCATATCGTTTGTCCTATATTTTAAGGATATGTAAAGTATTAATTGCAGAAATTGCAAAATCTAGGTTTTTGTGATGCTACACCAAGCTAAGTTAAGTGATGTATCCACTAAATTAATTAGGGTATATGCATTAATTTATTATAAAATGTATCTGAGATATAATATCTATATTGTTATATATAACAAATGCTGTAAAGCGACAATAAAGAGTTTGAATCACAAATGATCCTATAACATTGCCTCAAATAGATTTAATTCCATAAATATTTTTTGTGGTCGATTTTAGTCCCAATAATTTTGATAACGTCCGATTTTAGTCTCAAATCGGTCGAAACAACGTCGTTTTATTGTTTTCATTTGAGGAATTTCGGTGGATGCTGTCACTTTGAGCTGCCACGTGTATATATTTTTTTTAGCGCCTGGAATTTCAGACATATAATTAAAATTAAAAAAAAAACTTAAAAACTAAAACAGAATTGACAGCAAGAGTTAGTCAAACGCACTTAAAAAGACATGTGGCAGTACACGTTGCAGTCCATTTACAACATCCGCCGAAGAACCCCAATTTGAAACGGCAAAACGATGTTGTTCGGCCTATTTGGGACTAAAATTGGATATTATCAAAGTTATTGAGACTAAATCGACTGCAAAAGAACTTATGAGACTAAATTTATTTTAGGTCAAAATTATGATTACATTTGTGACTCAATCTCCGACAATAAAAAAAAACTCAGAACTTACATGGTTCACTAATAATGTGTTAACTACATTGTGAACGCGGCTAGAATGATATACATAATGACTCTAGGTTCAGAGCGCATTTCAACAGATATGTATCTATCTTAAATTAATTCAGTTAGTTGGATAGGGAATTTGGCGAACAGCTAGCGGGAGTGCACTACATGCCTAGCTTTTTGTGAGTTTCGGCAGCATCTAGCTACATTAATTTGTTAATTAGTGGATACATCACTTGATTTAGCTAGCATACATGGATCTTTCTCTGATTATATGTATATGGTGATTGGTGTAATAATATAAGGTATTGCATTTGTGTCATGTTATTGTTCAATTTATACGAATTTTATGAATTATTTACATTAAATTGATTATTTTAGGCGATTTGGGCTTATTAAGGCTTAATTGTCCTACATTTATAGATTTTAAAACATATTTTCCTATATTTACATATTTTAAAATACATTGTCCTACATTTTCAAGTCCATAGAATTATTGTCCTTAAACCACAACCCCCAAAATTATTGTCCTAGAAAAAAAAAAAAATTCTCCTTAAAATCATAAAGAAGTTTCTCGTAAGCCTAATTGTACGCATGCCTATTTATGAAGAAATGTCCAATTTAATAATATCAATTAATCAAAGTAGTTTTATTATTTAAACTTAATCAAAAGTCATAGCGTTACGAAATCACTTTCCTAAACACTTGATTTGAGAATTCAGAAAATCATACCAAAGCCGGCAACTTGAATTCATAGAATATAATTACCACAAAGAATTTCATCACATCTAAAAGTTCGAACTTGAAGTTTTATTAAATTAATTAGTTTATTTAATTTCCCTAATAGCCGCATTATGGGCTCTTAGTGGCAATAGCAAGAAGAGGAGTAACTCTATGTAGTGAAAGTCCAGGGCTTTCACTCATGTCCAAATATTTCCCTTCTACTCCATCAGGCAATTTCCAGTTAAATTTTCCAACACCGCAAAATTAATTCCAGGACAACCCCTTCTGCCGGCCCGTAAAGATATCAACTCAAAATCGAAGCCCCTGAAGTCAATCGAAGAATTATAGAATCTCTCTGGCTCAAATTTTTCAAGTTCGTCCCAAGATCCGGGGTCCCTACCTATGGCCCATGTCTTAAGCATTACTATAGTTCCAGCTGAAATGTCATATCGCGTTACTTTTACATCTGTACATCCTACATCTTTCAAATATTGTATCTTTTCCAAGTCATCGTCTGTTATGTCCCTTCGGTCTTTAAGGACTCCCCGTACTTCGCGTTGCAACTTTTCCATCACTGTAGGGTATCGTAGTAATTCTGTCATCGCCCAATCAATAACCGTGGAAGTTGTATCAGTCCCAGCCGCAAATACGTCCTACTCACTATTTCCCGTGGTTCGATAATTTAACCGGGCACTTTCAACTACGAGGATCCTCTTACACTTGAGAGGTGAGTATTGAGCCAAAGACTCTGATACCATACAGTAATTTTTTAATCATTTTTGGTCCAATAACTTTCACTTTTTCTCAAATCGTCCCAACTCATGTGCCACCAAACCTTTGCAAAAATGGGACGCAAATGAACATTTTACAAAGTTACGGGTCTCAAATGATTTTTTTTTAACTATCTTGAGACAATTAGCGAAAAAAGCGAAAGTCACAGGGTTTTTAACTCAAAAAAATTATTATCCCGCAATTTGTCTTCTTTAAAAACCACCAAATTCGACAGCTAAATTGGCAGCATCAACTCACCAAATCGGGCAAGAACAAGACACAAAATTAGGGTTTGCACTACCATATAAGGAGTATTAATTGCATCCCTATATGGGGCTTTTACCCCTATAAACACACCATTAATGTTGATCATGTTTTGATATAGGTTCAATTCAAACTGTGTCACATCTTAATCACTTCCAATTATATACCGTATACAAATATACGCATACATCTAAATTTTAATAGTATCATTATACATATATACACACACATACACATATACAGTAACAAGGATGATCTGAAATACTATTTTATAAAGCTAGAGATCATGGATCGAAATCAACTGTGCTTTTATAAAGCTAGAGATCATGTGTCGACTGGGAATTTTTTTTTTTTTTGAAAGACATCGACTGGGCACTTAATTTGAGTTGGGGGATATTAGTAAACTCTATTCATAGTTAAAAAAGTGAAAGTGAGTACTGCATGGGGTAAATTGCAGAAGTGGTCCCATGTGAATTCGCCCTCATAAAAATGGTCTTTTTTTTAACAAAAATGGTCCCATGGGATTTTACATGGGACAATTTCTGCAATTTACCCGTATTGCATGTATAAAAAAATTAATTTTCAACAAATTTGCAGAAATGCCTTATTAATTTCTTTAGATACGTTTTAGGGGTGGGGTTGTGTTGGAACAGATAAAAATAACAAATTATTTGCAAACATTATGAAATGAGTTTACGGGTAAATATAAATATTGGTCCTGTAACTTTAGGTAAATCAGTTTTTGTTCCTTTTTCACTTTTATATCTCAATTTTAGTCCACCTATATCCAAATTTGTCATTTTGTGTCCAATTTTTTTACTTTTAGGTCGGAAAATACAATTGTCGAGTATCAATAATTGGACATCATGTAAGAATTGGATTCACCCATTTGTCGAGTAACAAAATTGGACACAACTGCACTAAAATTGAGTTATAAAAAGATAAAAGACTAAAAATAAATTCACCCAAAGTTACAGGACCAAAATTGATATTTGACACAGTGCAGCAACCTTAGGTTTCAAAGTTAAATGACATATCCTAATCGGGAAAAATCCAATTTCGGTCATTATAGTTTATCGTTTTACAGTTTTGGTCACTCAAGTTTACTCACTTTCAAAATTGGTCACCCAAGTTCATTTTTACTCTCACATTAGGTCCTGCCGTCAGTCAACCCGTCTTTGACTGACGGAAACAATTAGAAAAAGTGCGAAATCATTCTTAACACCCCCAAATCGAAATTCCAACCTCTTTCCCCCTTTTACTAACACCCCAAAACACATTGTTTGCAACATCTTCACAGCAACATGAAAAAAGATGGTTTCATAGGGCTTGCAGTTAAGAACACATTGTGGGCAGCAGGCAGCAGCTAGAGCAATAAGGTATGAAGTATTCACTGCTAAAATGCAAGAGATGAAGGATTTAGATTAAAAAGCATATGATTGGCTTGCAAAGAAAAATCCTTCTCAGTGGTCTAGAGCATACTTCAATCCTTTACCCAAGTGTGATATCTTGACAAATAATATTATTCATTTAAATATTACTCCCACCTATTCAAAATATATGTTGTTTTGAATTTTTGCACGTTTATTAATAAGGAAAAATTATATTAAAATTGTCCTTATTTAATAATAATTTATCTTTAATGATATGCCTTAATTATTGGAGGGAGTGACAAAAAAAAATAAAGAAAGAGTAATAAATAAGGACAGTGTAAAGAAATAAAGTCAAAATATCATATAATAGATAAATAATTAAAAAGTCAAAACATTTTATATTTTGACTAGAAGGGAGTATAAAGCCTATTGAGATCGGACTAAATTCACATATTATGAAAGTCGTTATCTTTACATAGAAGGGGAGTTATTAATTTGACTTACATATATTTTAATTGACGATTCAAATATGTGAATTGAATGTCCTATTAATTCTTAATTTATCACGTGTATCATATATTCCAAGATCTATTCCAATAATTGTTCGATGTCGGGTCGATTCATACACAGTGAATACTAAAATTGGTTGAGGGTGAATGAAAGAATATATAGAAGCACAATGAATTATTATTATTATTATTATTTTTCATACATATCGTTTTACATTATTGCACATATGTGAAAAAAATATTTTGATTTTTATTATATCCTTAATAAATTAATGTTTACCTTCTTCACTAAAATAACATACTACCTCCGTCCCAAACTCGATTGCTACATTACAATGTGCTCGGGTTTTAAGAAAAAGTGATAAAGTGATAAAATGTTGGGGTAAAAAGAGTTATTTTTTAGTATTTTATGTGATAAAGTGATGGTTAGTTGGGGTTAAAAAAAATTATTTATTAGTATTTTATGTGATAAAGTGAGTATTTTCATTTAAGAAAAGTGGTAATCAAGTATGGGACTACCGAAACAGAAATATGACAATCGAGTTTGGGACGGAGGGAGTATTTATCTAAGTAATATAACAACTTTAAGAGTAATTTAAGAAAAAATGTAATTAATTTATATTGAACAATGTAAAACTTCATCTAGTTAGCAAACTAATGAATAGTCAAAACATAATTTATAATGAATAGAAGGTAGCCCAATTTTTAGCCCATAACTTCATCTGATGAGGCCCATGGCATATGAGCTCATGGCATTTTTAGCCCATAACAATTGCAGCCCAAATTTCAGCCATTTAAGTATTGTTGGAAATATCAGCCCAAACAAACTTGCAGCCCAATTTTTCTAATTCAAGAAGTAATTTTGTTATTTTTCAATTTTGGTCCTATTCTTTATTATTCAATTTTTGTCTCATTTTCATAAAAAAGTAGAAAATTTTGTTATTTTTGGTCATGCACAAACCATGTATCGGTTAAAATTGCCCGTTTTTAGCTCGTAACTGACGTGGACACTGACTATTAAAAGAAAAGTTTATTTTTCTAAAAAATTAGAAATAACAAGAAAATTTCTCCTAAGTGCGGAAAAAAATAAAATTTTAGAGTCCACTTCAAATAACAAGAAAAATTCTCCTAAGTGCGAAAAAAAATAAAATTTTAGAGTCCACGTCAACTAGAGCTCGGGAAACCCCAATTTTAACCGGAACGTGATTTGCACGTGATGAAAAAGAACATAAAATTTATATTTTTTGGCAAAAATGAGACCAAAATTGGACAATCGAAATAGTTATGGGACCAAAAGTAGATAGCTAAATTTTTTTAGGATAAAAAGCGGATTATAAGAATGTTATAGAACCAATTTTTTTTTTTTTAATCCAGTAGCTAGTATCATTTTACTTGCGATTAATGCAAAAAAGTCAATTACAATCAAACAAGTGTATAAAATTTCTTGTTTAAGAAGCGTTAGTTGTTAATTTTGACGTTTTCTTTGAAATATGTGATACACGTGATGAATTAAGACGGGACATTCAAAAAGCTGCCCAGAAAATCTGTGCCTTTCATCATCGTTGAATGGTGGGAATAGAAAAATATCGATTAATGATAAGAATATCGTGCAAGATAGAAAGAAAAAAAAAATAGAGACCACGGAAATCAGAGGGGGGAGAGAGAGAGAATGAGTGAATATTCCAATTTTCGTATTTCAATGGTGTTTCATCCTATTGAATTTTTAATATGAACTCAAAATATAGTGGTTCGTTGGATATTTTTTAATTTTTCTAGGGATCTCATAAAATTGAGGACAAAAAAAGAGGAAGGCTATTTTTACGTTTAAATTGCAATAAAAAAATTTATTATTGCTATCCAAGCATAAGTGGGAACGGACGTTGAGCCGGACTTCTCTAACAAAGTCTAGGTCTAGTATATAGTTATTAGGTTTATCTGTCATGAGCTTTTTTGGTAAGCTCAAATCGAATATTTTTAATAATAAAAGCCGAAAACGTTTGTTAGCCAACTTGTGTATAAAAATAGTAACCTGCAAAACCGGTTATACATGAACTATTCAATAAAATATCTGGTATCATGTTTGTTTTTTTGCAATAAGTAAACTAGTTGACAGATTTTGTTAGATCATTATAATACCAAAATTTTTTATTGGACTAAAATTGATCAAAAAAAGGATCAATTTCATAAACTTCTTAACGGTGTGTGTATTTCACGCATCAACATTCACTAATTTGGACTGAAAAATGTAACCGAAATTGGTGAAAGAAGAACTAATTTCGTCAAAACTCCTATAAAACTAAGAATGCAATTAACTCGTAGAAAAATTGTTCTTGGCTGCATGCTTTAATTACTGCAATGCATATTTTTTTCTAAAGTTAAAGCCTTCAGAATACTCAACATAATAATTCTAGATTGGTACTGGTCCCGTATTTTTAATTAATATCTTATTATATTTTTTCTACATTGAATACATGTCAAATCCATTAAGTAACTTCACAAAAAGTCAAGAGTTAACTCATCGAACACAAGACGTAACTTGGTATATAAGAGGCGTGATACATATTTTCAATCTACGATTTGTATTTTTCCACCGACCCATATAATTAGAGTTGTATTTTCATAAAAATAAATAATGATAAAAATATCGCATGCAATGCAAACATAGCAGAACCATACATATATAAATAAGTACACCATCCAAAACCAACAAGAGAGAAATCAGAGTGATAACAAAAAAAAAAAAAAAAATGAAGGTGGTGTGTGTTACTGGAGCATCAGGTTATGTAGCCTCATACCTTGTTAAGCTTTTTTGCTTGAGCGTGGTTACACTGTTAAAGCCACAGTTCGCAATCTAAGTCGGTACTCCTAATCTCTATAAGTTCGGACTTTTAAATGAGATGAAATTGTTTCACTGATCCTTCATTTGTCACTTATAAACTGATACCACTATTTTTATAAATTTCTTTCGCTCATTTGTCACTTAACATGGCATGATTTTGTGTTGATTTATGTATTAAACAGGTGATCCGAGCAAAGTTGTGCACCTAAAGGCACTTGAAGGAGCTGATGAAAGATTGCACTTGTTCGAAGCCGATTTACTTAAAGAGGGGTCTTTTTATTCTGTGGTTGATGGTTGTGAAGGTGTTTTTCATACAGCTTCGCCTGTTCTGTTGTCTCCTGTTGATCCCCAGGTGCAAATTGATACGTATAATTAATTACATGCATGCATTTTAGATCATAAAGAAATAATGAATAAAAAGAGTATGTCTCCTGATTTAAAATTCCAATAAACAATCTATATAAGTTCGGAATTTTTTAAGAAGAAATTCTTTGTGATATCGGGATAAAAAAAAATTGTCCAATAACTTTTACCCTTTTTTAAAATAGTCCCAAAAAATTGGATGTATCAAATTGATCTTAATTTTCGTGAATTGTTCCATTTTTATATCAAATTACATAAATATGGGATTGATGAAACAATGTTGTATAATTTGGTCATGCATTTTTAGGCGGAAACTTTCAAATTAATGCCGGCAAATTTGAGAGATATAAAATGACATAATTCATGTAAAATTGGTATCAATTTTGTACAATAAATTTTTTGGGACCATTTTAAAAAACGTAAAAAAATTATATTATTTTTGGGTTCTATCCCCGTTATTTTATATTAAATTCTTTTTTATAATTAATTTGGGAACTAAAATTAATATAATTCACGTCTAGATCCTAGATTCAATTCTCAATAAAAAAAAACTCTACCCATATAGATTATCGAGTTTAAATCATGTCTTCCCTCATTTTTCGTTTCTCCGTTGTAATAACGTGTTGATAATAACTAGCTTGTTTGCATATTGCAGAAAGAATTGCTAGAACCAGCAGTGAAAGGAACGCTTAATGTTCTAAAATCTTGCAGCAAAATCCCAACTGTTAGACGCGTCGTGTTGACAGCTTCCGTAGTTTCAGTTCTCTGCAATAGGAAAACCAAAAATCCGGATACTGTAGTAGACGAAACCTGGTTTTCAGACAAGGGTTTCTGTCGAGAAACAAAGGTTTTTTCTGTTTAGAGTTATAACACTCACCTTGTCTAGGGTTTTTTAACTCTTAATTTTATTTTTTGGTAATTAAAACATAATTAAGTTGGTATATTTTTCGAAAATACTTTTGGTACAGTGTTTAATAATGTTCCCTTCTTTTTTTTTTTTTTTTTTTTGTCCTAACTATTAACTATTTGACAAAATCCACCAGTTGGTCAAAATACCAAAATTTCTATGGGATCAAATTAAAAGACAAAAAGACTAATTTCACAAAATTCCTATAGTGTGTATCTCATGCATCAACATCCACTAGTTTTGAACGAAAATTTTTTATGGGATTAAAACTGATCAAAATGCCCAATTTCATAAAGTTTCTAATTGTATGTATTTAACGCATCAACATCCAATAATTTTTAACAAAAAGTACATATGGAACCAAAATTGGTGAAAAATTAACCTATTTTGTGAGAGAATATTTTTATGGGACTAAAAAAACAACTACATTGGTATATATACAAACTAATTAATATTTCCGCAGTTATGGTATCCCCTTTCGAAAATTATGGCAGAGGAAGCTGCTTGGAAATTCTCAATGAGAAATTACATAGATTTGGTTGTAATGAATCCTGGCCTTGTGATTGGTCCTCTCCTACAACCAACTCTCAACGCCTCTATTGAATTGTTTTTGGACATCGTAAAAGGTATTGAATGAAATGTAATAAGCTCATCTTATAAAATGTTTAGAAGCTTATAAACTCTTTAGATTTTTGTTTGGCAAAAAAAGACTGATAGCAACTTGTAAGATGTTAGAATACGTTAAAATTCTTATGTGTGGACATAACAGACTAAGGACATCTTATAAAATGTTAGAATAAGCAATTTAATTAGTGCTTATTATAAGCTTCCAAAAGAAAAAGTACCATATCCTCAATTAATTTTTCCAAGGAAATATAAGCTACTTAAAAACTACACTTTATAATATATTAGAACTTAAATATAAGACATTAAAAATATGATTAGCCAAATAGGGCTCTAAATTTCTAAAATATTTAACCATTGCATGACATGGGTTTATTATATTTCAATCTAAATTTTTCATTATATAGGGAAGGAAATATACATTTACAGTCAAAAATCAATATTTCCGACCTCTTTCTAGTGGATATTAGAGATGTTGGTTATGCACATATATTGGGGTTTGAGAATCCAACAGCTAGATTGGGAGATACTGTTTGGCTGGAACAACCCTAACTCATTCTGAAATTCAGCATGTTCTGCATAAACTTTATCCTTCCGTCGTCGTCCCCTTTGAGTAAGTTAATTTATTCATTTTTTTAAAAATTAATCAAAATCCGTGTATATATTTCATTTACTATATTACTTTTCAAAAATTAAAACTGCAAATCTTTTATGACAAAAAAATATTATATACAAAAATATAATGTACTAAAATATTCCTATAAAAATAGGATTCTTGTAGAAATGGTCCTCTTTTCCAATAAAAAGAAGCAATAGTGTAAAAATGGTCCTCTTTAGGGCATTCCTGATGCTCCATTCCATTAATAATTTTTTTTGTCGTTTTTCAAAAAAAAACAGTCCTAATAGTGTAAAACACATTGTGCGATCAATTTTGCATTTTTTTTAATTATTTTTTGGGATCAATTTTTTATTAACATATACATAAAATGCCTGTGTTAGAGAATAAAGTAACAAAAGTGCAAATATATTTAGTCTTTCCGAGATCTCTTTTTGCAAAAAACCCCATAAAATTGTGTGTTCCTCTTGTATCCTTCCTACCTCTTCTTGCAATTATTTTGTATCCCTCTGTAGTGTGCATTTCTAATTAATGTATAGATGCAAATTATGCAGCGCAACAGACAATCCAACCTATAAGGTATCCAAAAAGAAATTTGCAGAATTTGGGCGTCAATTTCACGCCTTTTAGAAAAGCATCAAAATTATACAGTTGAGTACCTGAAGGAAAAACTTGTTATTCTCCTTAGTATATAATAATAACCGAGTGAATTAATTACGTACGAAGATGCTATGTAATAAAAATAATAATGTTTTTAATAGGGCCGCTAAGGAGGTCATCTATTTTTATTTATTTTTTGACTCAAAAGTTTTTTTACCTTCTCAGTACAATGATAGATTTTTTACTATGTTTTTTTAGTAATAATTTTCAGGCAGCCAAAATTCCATTGATCTGTTCTAAATGATGAATACACGTACGTACCCACTTCTAAAATGCCAAAAAAAGAATTATATATATATATATATATATAGGGGCGTGGTCCATCCACTTGAGACTAGGAAAATAGTAGGGACCACGATAGTTACTTTTTCATGTTCCAAATTATTATACATCCTAATCTTTAATAAATGGACCTAGGATTATGATGGTTAAGTTAGATATTTTATCCATTCCATTTTTCATTAATCTAAGTTATGGAATACATTTGGAATATTATTTCTAAATGTGATATACACGTGATATGAATTAAAATACAATATTTAGGATCATTTTCATATATACGTACATGGTTTACCGAAAAGTCATGTCAAATTAATCTTATATTTTATTACTTTTAATACATGTCACGTATTTAATAGTATACAAAAATCATGAATTACCAAATGAGCTTCTTATTAAAATTAATAATAACACATACAATGAAATGTTAAATGGTAACACCGTTAACCAAGTGTATCGTGAATTCTATCACTATTATTTTATTGAAATTATTATTATTTAAAGGGTTAATTTTAAATAAATACACAATTTTTAGACAAAATATTAACTTAATCACAACCATTAAAAATATTATATAAAAAGTCCAACCTTTGATGTTTTTGCAAATTAATGAACTTAAACATAACTAAGTATGATTCAAATCTGAAAAGGGAATATTGAAAAAAAAAAATATTAGCAACAACATATATTTTTTTTCTTAATAAATTGAAGTTGGATAAATATTTCTTTTCCTTTTTTTAACGAATTAATATATAATACTAAAAGATAAGAATTCATTGTGCTTCCATTTTTTGTTGAAACGACACGACATCACGAATAATTCATTGTGCTTCCATTCATTGTTTACTTCCATTTTTCCTCTATCTTTTATTCTCAGAAAAGTCGGCAATTATAAATGTTACAAATTTTAGTGTTTAACAAATTACTATTATTTCGATAAGAAAGAGAAAAAAAAAAGGAGAATGAGCGGATTAGGGAAAGTGGTATGCGTGACAGGAGCATCAGGTTATGTACCCAAAAAATGAAAGCAAAAATCTATTCTCAACTTCCAATCTTTCTTTTTTTTATATGACTTATTCAACTAACTTTTGTGCCTTTTTTTTTTCCATTCTACCCTTCTCCTTAATCCCACCATATTTTCCAACATCCAAACAAGCCACGAACACAAACCGACCGACTGAACAAAATCGACCCGACCGGCCCGAACAAACCCAGCCGCTCGAAACCGACCCACCCAAACCCAGGTCATCCAACCCAACCCAATTCGAACCCCAGCCCGAACCCAGCCCGACCCCAGCCGACCCGCCCAAACCCAACCGAAATAGTTCATGGTTCAAGGTTCGGGTTCATGATTCGAGGTTTAGAGTTTAAGGTCGTGTTTGGATGGTATAAAAATAAATGGTAGAATGGGATAAAGATAGGATAGGGATGGGATTAAGGAGGGGGTAGAATGGTAAAAAAATGGCACAATTGTGAGTTGAAAAAGTCTTAAGACAAAAAAAAAGAGTTATCTGAAGTTCAAAAGCGGGCAAAAAAAGTTTCTCCCATATATTTAAATGTATCCCCAAATTTCAAATTCTACTCCATTGTATCCCCAAATCTTGAATCATGTATCCGCCATTGGTATTGACATTAACACTTTATGAGGAGTGTGTGTAATTTTTGCTAAGTTGTGGCCCGTCTCATATGATTTTTTTGCATTAAATGTGTGTGGGCTTATTTTCTAAATAAAAACATTTATTTTGAAAAATTGCTACTCCCTCCAGTTTTTTTTTTTTTTTTTTAATGACATTTTGCATTTTTCAAGGTAAGTGAATTATGTTTCTGCCTAATTTACCATTGACGCCATTAAAAATAAATAAACAGTACTCCTAACTTTCAAAGTCTTATGTAGAATTTTAAAGTAATTAATTAAATACATAATAGGAAGTTAATGATTCTTTTAATATGTTTGACTTAATTAAAATTAAGCCCAAAAAAATTCAACGCAGTTCACATCATTACACTTTACTATAATTCTATATTCACAAGTTTTCCTTAAGAGTTTTTTTAAGTGGTACACAATTAATCTTTTCAAAAAAAAAAAAAAAAGTGGTACACAATTAATAAAATGACTGAACTGCCCTAATTAATGAATTAAAATCATATTCTGTCTCCATCTAGGTCCCAAATTGCAATTTTATCTTGTAATTTGTCTTGATCGCTTGACACGATTATGAAGATTTATCAGTCACTTCCATTTACGTGTCAAAGTGAGTACAATATTTTCTTACATTTTTTTGTGATTGAGAATCAGATTTTCCTTCGTTTTGTTTTTTGTCTGTGGTGTTTTAGGCAGAATTGATAGAACCAGCCGTTAAAGGAACACTTAATGTCCTCAAATCATGCATCAAATTCCCAACTGTTAGACGCGTTGTTTTAACAGCCTCCATAATTACGGTTTTGTGCAAAAGAAAACCCAAAGGCCCCGATGTTGTAGTTGACGAAACCTGGTTTGCCGACAAGGATCTCTGTGAAGAACAAAAGGTTTATTCTAGTCAAACTTTTATGGTTTTTTTTTTCTTTTAAGTTGGTATGCTGTGAAACTTGTTCACGGTGAAATTAGTTTTTTTTTTTACAAGCATACTCTTTAATAATATAAGTCACAATCTTTAGTAATATAAGTCATACCCTTCAGTTATCACCTGGGGCGGCTGAGAGGCAGGGGTTGGGGGGAGGGGCATGCCCCCCCTATGTGATAACATGGCTCCGCCCCTGGTTATCATTATGATAATCTCTGCTATAATATAAGTCACACATTTTCTTTTTATGTATAATACTCTTTATAATAAAAAGTTACACCCTTTAATAATATAAGTCATACTTCTTAACCAGTTTCACCATGAAACTTGTTCACCCTATACTTTGTCTTTTAAAAAAAAAAAAAAATACTCCATCCGTTCAATTTCATTATTCTCATTTTGGTTTTAGTTAGAAATATTAGTAGTTTATGGGTAAGGTAAAATTTAAAATAAGTAAAGGTAATGATTATTTATAAAAAGGAAATGAGAATAAGAAAATTGGACGAAAGAGTATTATTTTACACTTTTACATTACTTGATGCATGACAAGGTGTACTAAAACGACATGCATTGCGAGATATTATATATGAAGGATTGTTTGGTTCAAAATTTTCAATCAGATTGGCAACGAGAATCATTGTATAATGAATTAAAATGAAAATGAAAATTACATTTTTAGTTTATTACTCTATTCTTAGAGTATATTGGGACAAAAAATGATTATTCGTTCAGCATTGCAGAATGATTGAGCAGAAATAATGAAAGGGAACTGTAAAGATTGAATATCTCCTCAATTGAGGGATTATGGGATATTATTGATGTATATATAATATACAGAGATACAACAAATAAGGAAAAGATTTACAATTAATGTACAATTAATTATTTACATATCTTCCGGAATCTTCTCTTTAATAACCTTAATACCCCCCCTCAAGCTATGCGGATGGGGATCAGCATAAAGCTTGGAACGGAAGAATTCAAAAACGGGACGAGGAACAGTGGGATCTTGGAGTGGTGTGGGGTCGGGCAGGATGAGGCAAAGTAGGATTAGAAGAGGCAGGGGCCTCTGCTGATGGAGCAAGAATTGGATCCAAAAATGAGGAATACTCGAGCTCGGGAACCGGATAAGAGGTGGTAGAATTAGAGAAAGGGGCATGTCTTCATCGAATGAGCATGACGAGTGATATAAACTCGAGAAGTGGTGGAGTCCATGCAACGAAAGCCCTTGTGTTTCGCAAGATAATCAAGAAAGGTACAAGGCACACTTCTTGGAGAAAATTTGTTAGATAATCACAAAACAAGGGAAAAGCAGCGTGACGTGAAAATTTTCATAGCGGGGATAAATGTAAAAAAGTAGCTCAAAGGGGGATCGATTACCCAAAATGGAAGACGGAAGTCTGTTGATGATGTAAACAGCATAACAAGGCCTCTACCCAAAGATTTAGCGTAAAGTGAAGCATGAAATAGCATGGCCAAGCCTGTTTTCAATAATGTGCCTCAGAGTTTTAGATTCCACCACGCCATTAAAGCGGGGAGGTATGGACAAGACATAGAGTGATGTATGCCTTAAGAAACAAAGCTTTTAGCCTATTATTAAATGAATTCGCCCCCCATCCGACCGAAAACCTTAATTTTATGAGAGAATTGAGTTTCAACAAACTTCTGAAAGACTTCAAACCAAAGACAAAAAATCGGACTTCAATTTCATAGGATAAAACCAGCTAAACGGAGAAGTCATCAATGAACACAACATAATAAGAGTAACCGAGCAGACAAAACCGGGCGGACCCACAAATCTACCAAATCCAAAACAACACTAGCACGTTTAGTATTAATAGCAAAAGACAAGCGTTTGCTCTTTGCCAATTGGCAAGAGGAACAAATAACGAGTTTAGGTAATAAAGTTATAACTTGAAACAAGGCCTAATTTATTCAACAAAGCAATAGAATCAAAAAGCATGTCCAAGGCGTCGATGCCAAAGCTTAAAGGACCCTCGAAACTTTAAACTCTTTAATGCAGCAATCAACTCTACTTGACCTCATTCCAAGATATAAAGATCATTTTCACGCCGACCTGTGGCCAAAGGGATCCCTGTTTTCGGTTCAATTTCAAAAGAGTCAAAGAGAAAAAGCACATTAACGGGATAATCACGTGTGAGTTCGCCGATGGATAGCGATTCTTAGTGAGATGTGGGACAACCAAAAAACGTTCAATAAAGATAAACCACGAGATAAAGAGTAAGAGCCAAGATGAGAGATATTAAGTTTAGCATCATTACCCACAACAACTTTATCCGGACCCGTGTAGGGAGACATGATAGACCTGCGCGACTAAAAAGCGTCGTTTTGGGTGTTTCTGGTTGATCTTCGACAATCTGCGACTAAATTGGAACAAAGTGAATACATGTTGGACTAAATTGAAAAAGTTGATAATTACGGGACCATTTCAATAAAAGTGGAAAATTATTGGACAAATTTGGTTTAAATCCCGATATTAGTTTATAAGAGTAGTGTCTGAATGAATATAATGGTATTACTGAATAAATCCAGTTTAATACTATGAATATTGTTCATCGTAGAGTTTACAGATTTTTGAAACATTTGAGGTCTTATATTTTTCTTTGACAGGATGTACTTGCAGCAGGGACTGATCGTCGGCTATCACCCTGGACTGGGCGATGGCAGAACTTTTACGACACCCTTCAGTGATGGAAAAACTGCGAAAGGAAATCAGGGGGAATAGTTAAAGAGAAACAGGACATAACAGAGGATGACTTGAAACAAATGCCCTTATTTGAAAGCCGTGATCAAAGAAACACTCCGTCATCACCCACCAAGCGCCATTACTAGCTAGAGTAGCGAGCAGAGACGTGAAAGTAAAGGAGTGCGACGTTGCAGCTGGAACTGTGGTGCTGGTCAATGCATGGGCTATAGGGAGAGATCCAGTCTCTTGGGACCGAGCTCGAACTGTTCAAGCCCGAGAGGTTCTTGAATTCTGAGATGGACTTTAAGGGTCTCGATTTTGAGTTCATCCCGTTCGGAGCTGGGAGAAGGGGATGCCCGGGGATAGAATTTGCTGTTGCTACTATTGAGCTTGTGTTGGCAAACCTTGTGCTGAAGTTTAAGTGGGAATTGCCTGATGGAAAAGATTTGGACATGAGTGAAACACCTGGGATTGCAGTCCATAGAAGTGTTCCTCTTCTTGCAGTTGCTTCTTAGAGTTGATGATTTGGCACAATCAGAGAATACATTGTAGTTTTGGTTTGAAGTATTTGTGTAGGTCAAAGGTGGTATATATGTGTGCATTCTCGTAATACTCCCTTCGTCCCAATTATATATTTTTGTTTTCCTTTTGTGATATATCAGTTATATAGACTTGTTTCTATAAGATTTATTTATTATAACCAATACCTTTTCAAAAAAGAGTTCTTAATAGCAAATCCCAATAAATCTATATAATTGGAATGTAGAGAGTATAATAGATTAAGGACTTGTTTTGAAATACTTAAAATAGCTTTCAGAAGCACTTAATTTTAAAGCTCCCTCTCACAGCTTTTGAAAATAAGTGCCCCTAATTGAACACTGAAATGGGCTTAGTTCTTTTCTTTTTGAAACTCATTTTGGGGTTTTTTATTTATGATTTTGGCCCAATTATATTAGGCAAGCCCAACAATAGAACTATCAGGAGTCAAAAATAACACCTGTCCTGTTTCCAAACTAGCTAAAGTTTTATTTCTCATCTTGTGTCCACAAATGCCCCACGCATCTCCAATTTGTATATTGTGTTTTTTCAAATTCTATTACACCACGCAATTTCAAACAGCCAACGATTTGCCTCATGATTATCCAATAAATTTAAGAAGCTAAAGAATGCAAATTAACTTCTCTTCTTCAATGAAAAGCATAGCATAAAAAAAAAAAAAGAAAGAAAAATGGAGGAAAATCAACTAACTTCAGTTATATACACAGCTCTTGTAACTCTGTTCTTGCTATGGTGCATAAACAAATGGTTCCGCAAACCTTCTAGAAACAAAAGTTCTCCCCCTTCACCACTAAAGCTACCAATAATCGGAAACCTGCATCAACTAGGCCTGTTGCCTCATCAGAATCTCCGAACCCTGGCCCGAAAACACGGCCCGTTTATGCTCCTTCACTTGGGCAGTGTCCCTGCGTTGATCGTCTCGTCAGCGGATGCAGCACGCGAAATTATGAATACCCATGATCTGGCATTCGTAAACAGGCCTGTGTATAAGGTTTTCGAGAAGCTTATTTATAACTGCAAGGATATCTCAGCTGCTCCTTATGGCGAATACTGGAGGCAAATGAGGAGCATTTTTGTTCTCCAGCTTTTGAGTAACAACAAGGTTCAGTCTTTTTCGGCCGATAAGGGAAGAAGAAACAGAGCTTTTTTAAAAAAAAAGGTGAGGGAAGGAGAAACAGGGGAGGTGAATTTGAGTGGGATGTTTATGGAGTTGAGCTGCGACGGGATTTGTAGGTGCTCGTTTGGGAGGAGGTATAGTGATTCGGAAAAATGGGAAGAGGTTTCTGGATATGAAGGCGGAGATAATGGAGTTTCTTGGGGTTTTAGTATTGGGGAGTTTGTGCCGTGGTTGAGTTGGATTAGTCGAGAGTCGAGAGGGTTGCGCGTTAATGGCTATGATAAGAGAGTCGAGAGGGTTGCGAAAGAGAGGGACGATATCCTGAAGGGTGTGATTCAAGAACACGTCGAAAATAAGATCGGATGGCGCCGTGGTGGTGGTGCCGAGAGAAATGGAGAAACCTTTATTGATATTTTGCTTCAGATGCAAAATGAGAACTCTGCTGGTGTTTCCATTGATAGAGACAGCATCAAAGCCTTGGTTTTGGTAAGTACTTCGTAAGAGGAGATTCTGAAGGTTAATTGTTTTTTTTTTCCATATCATTTTCAAATTTACATTCTAATTTTTTTAGTAAAAGAAAATGAAAATGAAAATGAAAACTCATTAACAGGTGAACGCCAGGTAGGCAATTCTATTTGGGACTGAAATTGTACATTGTCAAAAAATTTGGGACTAAATCTGCAAACTTAACTTTTTTGGGACAAAATTTATTTATGTCGAAAGTTATGGGACCAATTATGACTTAAGCTCTCTTTTTTTCTTGTTTCACATGTCGTTCATCTAACATGTGTAAGAGAAGATGTCACTGCGATTTTGTAATAGGAATCCCAACTGATATGATGATATCTGAATTGCCAACAGGATGTATTTATAGGTGGAACTGATACTGTATCCACTGCTCTAGAATGGGCGATGTCGAAGCTCTTACGACACCCTACTGCAATGGACAAACTGCAGCGCGAAGTAAGAAATTGTGAAAAATAAACAGGACATAACGAATGATGACTTAGAAAAAATGCATTATCTAAAAAGTCTGATTAAGGAAACTCTTCGACTACACCCACCAGTACCGTTACTAGCGCCTAGAGTAGCAGGCGAAGATGTGAAAATTAAAAGGGCACGACGTTTCAGCTAAAACAGTGGTGATGATTAATGCGTGGGCGATAGGCAGGGACCCTGTCTCTTGGGACGACCCAGAAAAGTTCAAGCCAGAGATTCTTGGACTCTCCGACAGACTTTAAGGGCCTCGATTTTGAGTTCATCCCGTTTGGGGCTGGAAGAAGAGGATGTCCTGGTATTGCATTTGCTGTTGTTACTATGGAGTTTATGTTGGCAAATCTTGTGCAGAAATTTAACTGGAAATTGCCTGATGGAGTAGAAGAAAAAAGATTTAGAAATGAGCAAAAGCCCCGGGGTTACTGTTCATAGAAGTGTTCCTCTTCTTGCAGTTGCCTCTCAGAGTAATTAATTAGTGACTGTATGCAAAATAGTTCTTAGTTTCAAATTGTTGCAGATTTTAGTATTTAGATGTGATTTTCTTGCTTTCAAAAAAAAAAAAGAAAAAAAAAAAAAAATGTGATTTTCTATGGTTTAAGTTGAATGAAATGTTTGTATATGTAAAAAAAGTAGTAGTCCAATACGAGTTGAGAAATTATGCAATATATTGCACTGATAAGAAATGTATTATATTTTTTTTTTTTAAAGGAAATGTATTATATGTTTGAATCATTGAAAAAATGTCTTAAAGAATGGGGATCCATGTTTAAAGTTGAACTAATTAATAGTCCAGCTTGATTTCTACTACATTCCATCAATGGTTTTACTAATGAAGTTAATGTTGGAGATATATTGAAGTTGCTGAGAAAAATGCAAAATTTTGACCTAAAGCGGCATTGTTCATGATTTTTCGGTGAAAATTGGACAATCAATTTAGGTAAGTGACCAAAAAATTGGACATGAGTTAAAAATTTTTGAGATGAAAAATGGACCGTAGATAAATTATGGACCAAAAATTTTTTTTTTCTCTGTTGAGATTCAGGTTAAATTAATAAAAAATAACTGAGTGTGATCCACTTGGTGGTAGTGACGTACAAGATAAAGAATGAATTGGTAATAAAAGGATATTATGGCCTACAATTTCTGTATAGGATATTTAAGCCAATTTTATCCATCAAATTTGTTAGATATGTTGAAAATTTCTGAATGACATCTCTTCTGTGAACCTTAATGTTGCGGGATATACATATGCTATGTTAAGTTAATGTCCAAAATCCACGTGCAAGCCTATAAAATATGTGTTACGTAATACTCTGTTCAGACTCGTCACTATCCCAAACTCAACTCGATCTAAACTCTAACTCGAGATAATTATACATATCGTCGCCTATCTTTTGTCATAGTTACCGACCTAACAAGACAAACCAAATCTCAGCAAACTTTATTCGGTTTTAATCCACTAAGGGGGTGTTTGGTTCACGGGACTGAGTTGATTAGGTGTGATAGGATTGAGTGGGATTGAGTAATATTGGATTGATTTGACTGGATTTGTTGAATCAAGATATGCGTTTGGATTGTAGGATTAGATTGAGGGATTAGATGTGATATCTATTGAAATGTCATAAAACACCCTTAAATTGAATTGAAACAACCACACTTCATTCTTGTGAATCTATTCAA
>JBBCBC010000041.1:417255-440633 GCA_037126765.1 Stenogyne calaminthoides
AGCCACATCATCTCTTCACGGCCGGAGAAAAAAAAAATTCATTAATTTGCAAAAACATCAAAGGTTGGACTTTTATATAATATTTTTAATGGTTGTGATTAAATTAATATTTTGTCTAAAAATTGTGTATTTATTTAAAATTAATCCTTTAAATAATAATAATTTTTGTGCATAATAGTGATAGAATTCACGTATACACTTGGTTCATAGAAGTTTTACCATTTAACATTTCACTGTATGTGTTATTATTAATTTTAATAAAAAGCTCATTTGGTAATTCATGATTTTTGTATATTATTAAATACGTGACATGTATTAAAAGTAATAAAATATAAGATTAATTTGACATCGGTACCATGTATATATAGTACGCTAAATATTGCCGCACCATGTCACCTGTTTTAGAAATAATATTCCACTATGTATTCCATAACTTAGATTAATGACACGTGGAATGGATAAAAATATCTAACGAATCATCATAATCCTGGGTCCATTTATTAAAGATTCAGGAGGTGGAATAATTTTGGAACATGAAAAAATAGCACAGAGAAATTGAACTGAAATATTGTATCAATAATTGCAGATATGAAGGCCTTGAAGCCCAAACAAAATTTCAACCTAATTTTTCAGCCCGTGGTGGATTACCAATTCAGCACGGCAGCAAACAAAAGGCTATAGCTAAGAAAATCGCATTTCTTGCTTTCATAAGTTTCTAATTGATATTTGGGCTATTATTTTATAGCATTTTCACACACTCCCAAGGCCCAATAGTAAAATGGAAAAGAAAAAAAGACAGCATTCACTTTTAAGTTGGTCTCTTCTGCATCGTGCACTCTACTGTGTATTTTAATTAAAAATTAATAATTTATTGTACTAAAATTTGTGATTTATTATATTAAAATGCATAACTATATTTCAAAACACAGATTACATGTTTAAAAGTAACAAATTATAAATTTCAGTACAGCGAATTGCAAAATTTTAAAATATATTATAGAATACACGACGCACCTTCTGCGTAAAAGGTATAGCTTTACTTTTTCTTTTTTTTTTTGTAAATATACCCACCTTTTCTTTAGGGGTGGTAATTGCACTCATCATTTTTAGAAATTTTAATGATAGTTGTACATTTATATTCATAGTTTTTGCCCAACCCCAAACCCACCTCCATATATATATACACACAATATTATATTAATTTAGTCATTTTAAGGTATTTATAAAATATTATAGCAAATAACAGAGTTTAATATACATGAATTATGTGTTTTTCTCGTCTTTTTTTTATATCTCCAAAAATTTATGTTCTTGAATATGCATAAATACTAAAATTTCCATTGATATGAAGTGTAAGCATTGCTTTATAAAAGAAATGTTGGTGTATTTTGAATACCTAAAAAACCCACTAATATTTATGTATTTTGATATAAATATTTTTTAAGTTTTTTATAAAACACGATAATGTTTTTATCGTTAAACTTTATTTTCGACTGTTGACCCTGCCCTAGTCTCAAGTCCTGACTCCGCCCCTATATATATATATATATAATTCTTTTTTTTTTTTTGCATTTTAGAAGTGGGTACGTACGTGTATTCATCATTTAGAACAGATCAATGGAATTTTGGCTGCCTGAAAATTATTACTAAAAAAGCATAGTAAAAATCTAAAATGCATGCATGTAATTAATTATACGTATCAATTTGCACCTGGGGATCAACAGGAGACAACAGAACAGGCGAAGCTGTATGAAAAACACCTTCACAACCATCAACCACAGAATAAAAAGACCCCTCTTTAAGTAAATCGGCTTCGAACAAGTGCAATCTTTCATCAGCTCCTTCAAGTGCCTTTAGGTGCACAACTTTGCTCGGATCACCTGTTTAATACATAAATCAACACAAAATCATGCCATGTTAAGTGACAAATGAGCGAAAGAAATTTATAAAAATAGTGGTATCAGTTTATAAGTGACAAATGAAGGATCAGTGAAACAATTTTATCTCATTTAAAAGTCCGAACTTATAGAGATTAGGAGTACCGACTTAGATTGCGAACTGTGGCTTTAACAGTGTAACCACGCTCAAGCAAAAGCTTAACAAGGTATGAGGCTACATAACCTGATGCTCCAGTCACACACACCACCTTCATTTTTTATTTTTTTTTTGTTATCACTCTGATTTCTCTCTTGTTGGTTTTGGATGGTGTACTTATTTATATATGTATGGTTCTGCTATGTTTGCATTGCATGCGATATTTTTATCATTATTTATTTTTATGAAAATACAACTCTAATTATATGGGTCGGTGGAAAAATACAAATCGTAGATTGAAATTATGTATCACGCCTCTTATATACCAAGTTACGTCTTGTGTTCGATGAGTTAACTTTTGACTTTTTTGTGAAGTTACTTAATGGATTTGACATGTATTCAATGTAGAAAAATATAATAGATATTAATTAAAAATACGGGACCAGTACCAATCTAGAATTATTATGTTGAGTATTCTGAAGGCTTTAACTTTAGAAAAAAAATATGCATTGCATTAATTAAAGCATGCAGCCAAGAACAATTTTTCTACGAGTTAATTGCATTCTTAGTTTTATAGGAGTTTTGACGAAATTAGTTCTTCTTTCACCAATTTCGGTTACATTTTTCCGTCCAAATTAGTGAATGTTGATGCGTGAAATACACACACCGTTAAGAAGTTTATGAAATTGATCCTTTTTTGATCAATTTTAGTCCAATAAAAAATTTTGGTATTATAATGATCTAACAAATTCTGTCAACTAGTTTACTTATTGCAAAAAACAAACATGATACCATATATTTTATTGAATAGTTCATGTATAACCAGTTTTGCAGGTTACTATTTTTATACACAAGTTGGCTAACAAACGTTTTCGGCTTTTATTATTAAAAATATTCGATTTGAGCTTACCAAAAAAAGCCCATGACAGATAAACCTAATAACTATATACTAGACCAAGACTTTGTTAGAGAAGTCCGGCTCAACGTCCGTTCCCACTTATGCTTGGATAGCAATAATAAAAATTATTTATTGCAATTTAAACGTAAAAATAGCCTTCCTCTTTTTTTGTCCTCAATTTTATGAGATCCCTAGAAAAATTAAAAAATATCCAACGAACCACTATATTTTGAGTTCATATTAAAAATTCAATAGGATGAAACACCACTGAAATACAAAAATTGGAATATTCACTCATTCTCTCTCTCCCCCTCTGATTTCCGTGGTCTCTATTTTTTTTTTCTTTCTATCTTGCACGATATTCTTATCATTAATCGATATTTTTCTATTCCCACCATTCAACGACGATGAAAGGCACAGATTTTCTGGGCAGCTTTTTGAATGTCCCGTCTTAATTCATCACGTGTATCACATATTTCAAAGAAAACGTCAAAATTAACAACTAACGCTTCTTAAACAAGAAATTTTATACACTTGTTTGATTGTAATTGACTTTTTTGCATTAATCGCAAGTAAAATGACACTAGCTACTGGATTAAAAAAAAAAAATTGGTTCTATAACTTTCTTATAATCCGCTTTTTATCCTAAAAAATTTAACTATCTACTTTTGGTCCCATAACTATTTCGATTGTCCAATTTTGGTCTCATTTTTGCCAAAAAATATAAATTTTATGTTCTTTTTCATCACGCGCAAATCACGTTCCGGCTAAAATTGGGGTTTCCCGAGCTCTAGTTGACGTGGACTCTAAAATTTTATTTTTTTTCGCACTTAGGAGAATTTTTCTTGTTATTTGACGTGGACTCTAAAATTTTATTTTTTTCCGCACTTAGGAGAAATTTTCTTGTTATTTCTAATTTTTTAGAAAAATGAACTTTTCTTTTAACAGTCAGTGTCCACGTCAGTTACGAGCTAAAAAACGGGCAATTTTAACCGATACATGGTTTGTGCATGACCAAAAATAACAAAATTTTCTACTTTTTTATGAAAATGAGACAAAAATTGAATAATAAAAAATAGGAACAAAATTGAAAAATAACAAAATTGCTTCTTGAGTTAGAAAAATTGGGCTGCAAGTTTGTTTGGGCTGATATTTCCAACAATACTTAAATGGCTGAAATTTGGGCTGCAATTGTTATGGGCTAAAAATGCCATGAGCTCATATGCCATGGGCCTCATCAGATGAAGTTATGGGCTAAAAATTGGGCTACCTCCTATTCATTATAAATTATGTTTTGACTATTCATTAGTTTGCTAACTAGATGAAGTTTTACATTGTTCAATATAAATTAATTACATTTTTTCTTAAATTACTCTTAAAGTTGTTATATTACTTAGATAAATACTCCCTAAGTTGTTATATTACTTAGATAAATACTCCCTCCGTCCCAAACTCGATTGTCCTATTTCTATTTCGGTAGTCCCATACTTGATTACCACTTTTCTTAAATGAAAATACTCACTTTATCACTTTATCACTTTATCACATAAAATACTAATAAATAATTTTTTTAACCCCAATTAATCATCACTTTATCACATAAAATACTAATAAACAACTCTTTTTTCCCCAACACTTTATCACTTTATCACTTTTTCTTAAAACCCGAGCACATTGTAATGTGGCAATCAATTTTGGGACGGAGGTAGTATGTTATTTTAGTGAAGAAGGTAAACATTAATTTATTAAGGATATAATAAAAATCAAAATATTTTTTTCACATATGTGCAATAATGTAAAACGATATGTATGAAACAATAATAATAATAATTCATTGTGCTTCTATATATTCTGTCATTCACCCTCAACCAATTTTAGTATTCACTGTGTATGAATCGACCCGACATCGAACAATTATTGGAATAGATCTTGGAATATATGATACACGTGATAAATTAAGAATTAATAGGACATTCAAGAAGCGGCCAAAAATAATACTCCATCCGTTCCAAATATATAGGTTTGTTTGACTTTTCACACAGATTAAAAAATTGTATTGAAAAAGTAAATTAAACAAGCCAAATTTTTATTATACCCCTATTTAATGATTGTTATAATTTTCAATATGCATAAGGTTATATTAATAAATTAATTAAAAAAGTTACTTTATGTAGAAATTAACCTATATATTTGGGATATTTATAAAAGGAAAACAAGCTGTATAATTGAGACGGAGGTTGTATAATTGAGACGGAGGGAGTAAGTGTCTTGCAAGTGGACCATCCAAAAATAGCTTAGATAGAAATAAGAGACAGTGAGGTCGATCGAATTTGTGGGTCAGAATGGTCCACGGCATTTGATTTTATAAATTTAAGATTAATTAAACTCGGATTTTATTGCGCTTAACCATTATCCCTGCTGTCGGCTGCATTATGTGAATAATTAATTGAAAAGAGAGAGCTAAGAGTAATGGAGCTTTCAAATATTATATTTGTCGAATTTGTAAATGGAGCATTTTTAAGTACAAATGAAATAATTAATTTTGTCAAATTAATATTATCACTCAGATTTTTCGATTTTTTCTTGGTTATCCTGCTAGGCGTCTTTGCTGATGGTATAATCTTGGACTACCCAAAAAGATGAAATTTGAGACAACAACACGATTTTTCAATGTTGCTCGGTTTTTTGCTCTTCGTTTTTGTTTGGCTCAAAATGTTGATTATTATATATGCTTCATCACAAACAGGAAGGATCCTATTATTAAAGATGGTGTCGTATCATTAAAGGGTGTCCCGTTATTAAAAATATTTTGTTAGGAAAGCATATAATAAGATTGAGATTACCATAAATTATGTAATTAAAAGATAAATTTGTTGTAGATATATATATATATATATATATATATATATATATAAACATATAAATATGTCCTTATTATACATAGAACATCACTCTTGCATGTAACGATAACCATGTGCACTTAAGTTTATACACAACATTTTTGTAATATATGTGATCTCATAATATTCATTATTGTATAAGTAGCTAGTTCATAATATAGTCATATTCCAATTTATTTTGAATGTTTAATCTTAGATTAAGTTCATAAATGATCAAAAAAATTCAATATTTGAATCGTAATTAAAAATATATGATAATAATAACTTCTATTACAGAAAGATAACGACTTTCATAATATGTGAATTACTCCGATCTCAATAGGCTTCATACTCCCTTCTATTCAAAATATAAAATGTTTTGACTTTTTAATTATTTATCTATTATATGATATTTTGACTTTATTTCTTTACACTGTCCTTATTTATTACTCTTTCTTTATTTTTTTTTTGTCACTCCCTCCAATAATTAAGGCATATCATTAAAGATAAATTATTATTAAATAAGGACAATTTTAATATATTTTTTCCTTATTAATAAATGTGCAAAAAGACAAAACAACATATATTTTGAATAGGTGAGAGTAATATTTAAATGAATAATAACTCGGATATCAATGTACTAGAGTATGAGAGATTGAAAATAAAATGATTGCCATATCGAGCAATTAATTAAAGAAATGCATGCAGAGTGAAAGCATTGCTGCAATAATTGCAATATGTATATTTCTTTATTTAACACCAGTAACTATCGTGGTCCCTTTATTTCTTTATTTAAACACAAGGGAAGATCCAGAAAATAAACATTTGCTGCCATTCTATTGGTCAATGCTAGAAGACAAGAATTGCGAGCAAATCTTCTTCGGGATTTAATAGTGTTGCACACATTTTTTTAATAGTTTGAAAA
Organism: Stenogyne calaminthoides; assembly: GCA_037126765.1. Classification (NCBI taxonomy): domain Eukaryota; kingdom Viridiplantae; phylum Streptophyta; class Magnoliopsida; order Lamiales; family Lamiaceae; genus Stenogyne; species Stenogyne calaminthoides. The sequence continues at coordinate 423,992 of JBBCBC010000041.1, forward strand.
TTGCACAAAATTTTCTTTGTGATTTATTAAATTAAAGAATTTTTGTGAAGGACAAGATATGAAATGGATAAAATTGTAAACCTTAGATTGTAAAAAAAAAAAACCTTAATTTAATAAGCTACAAGGATATCAGAACAATTTCCAAATCACGGGGGAATTAAAATTTACATTAATTAACCCGTTTTCTTAAGCCATTTTTGTTAGGGATGACCCATCCAAATACCCATCGATCCCCATCTTTATATCTGATTTTGGATGGAAAAATCTAATTCTCCATCCAAATATTTAACCAACTCTATAATACAATACAATCACATCACATACTCATTCGTTCTGAAATAGTAATCTCATCTAAACATCCAAACTCTTAGAAATGTGTGCAATTAATTATTTTTATTTTGTTTGCTTAACACTTGCCACACTCGTGGGCCGATTGAGAAGAGACCATTGAATAGCAACATCGTGCAGAAACGGTGGGCATGGTGTTGGGGAATGAGTTGCACAGATCTATTCGGGGTGAATATTTAAATACAAATTTGATTCTTTAATTATTACTAGCATGAATTAATCCTATATTAATTCAAATAATAATTGCAACAACATATCATGCATATAAAAAAGCCACGTAAAACCTACGCATCGGAATCTCCATGGTTTTACGTGAACGTCTTCTTTTTGATATAAGACTTTGGTCGGATGGACTAACCAAAAGGACTTCCCAAGTATTCCCTTAGCCCTTGCTTAACTATCCAAAGGAAGGACGACTCATCGAACAATTAACAAAAAGGAAAAAAATAAACTTTGTTGCACCACTTTTGTGGATTTGCTAATATTTCCAAAGACATGGAATTGTACTTGGGAATGAACTAATCATCACTATATTTATAAGAGGGAGGTGGTCGAAATTTTAGTAGAAAATCAATGTGGGAAAAGACTTTTCTTGGTCACCAAGAAATCTTGAATATATCTCCTATATACTTTTTTCCCATAATTAAAATATTCCACAAAAATCACTTCCTCTAATGTATGGATTTTTAAAAAATTTAGTGCAAGAATACAAGATTTGGATCTTCTTGAATTTATGAGATATTCTTGTATTTCAAGAAATACATATCTTCCATAATATCTTTTCAAGAAAATCAAGAAAAAATCTTTCTTGCCCACCATATATTTTCATCTTTTTTTTAAATTTACTATATAAATAAGCTAGTGGGAGATTTCTTGAATTTAATGAGATAATCTTGTATTCCAAGAATACATATCTTCATTCCATAACAAAATTCAAAGAAAAATTTTCTCCCAACATATCTATATATTTCAAAAATTATACTTGGAAAATTAAGCAACAATATTTATTTTATTTTAATCACCTTTTTTTTGGTTATTGGACTATTTGTTTGTTGGGCTACTTTGGGCCTTTAGGAGAATTAAGATTGGACCTTCTAATGGATCTTGAATATCTAATATTGAGCCACAATATAATTCAAGCCCATAAATATTAATTAATCCCACTACATAATTAATATTGCACCATCCATCTTAACCCATATTACGATCAATATGGCTCCGGTCATTATTTTCCGTGTTTAAGATTATCTAGCCCATTAATTAATTCAGGCATCAAATAGCTTTCCGTTAATTAATATCTTTTGTCCTTGGTCGAGGAATCGGTTCAACATTATTATCCATACCGAAAACTAATTCCACTTGCAAGATTTGGTATGATAAAACTTATGAACCTCCTCGAGGGGCAAATCAAGCAAGCGTACTAGCACACGATTCTTAAGTATTAAATCTTAGCAATCACATGTGACCAATAATATTGCCCAAGATAAAAAGTATTGAATCTCTCGATTCGCTACCCATGATAAGTCAAAGCAATAGTTACCAATCCCACGTGATCCTATTTAAGGGATGAAGGTTAAGAAACAACGAACCAAATGAGGTCTAATTCTTCCTTGTTCGATTAAAAAGAATTTATCCTCCTCAAGTCCTATTCAACATCGATCACCATGCACTAGTGTAATCTCTTGGTCAAGACAAACCAATCCCGAGCCTTTACACCTCAACCTTTTGCGATGGTTGTTCATTTCCATCTAGGTCAAATGAATGACGTACTTTTTAGTTACTAGGAATCGTTAATTTAATCTTTTGTGATCTGGTATCACTAAATTAACTAAACTGATGTAACACGCGTCTTAATTATTGAACAGTTATGCAGTAAATATATGTAACATTCAATCATATTTAAAGCATCAGTGATAAACAATTTATTTCAGTAAATAAGTCTGAAAATTCAGTTTCGATTATACAAAGTAAAAAGCATACTTTTCAGTATACTGTTCATATTGTATCTTAAAGTATCTTAAACTTTTTATATAAACCATGTATCTGTTATTGAACGTGATTATAAGATAGTTTCTGGAGGAACACAAAAATCTGTTTACCCTCCGCATGTTCTATTTCAGATTGAAAGAAATTGTAGGATTTTTAATTTCCTTCCATTTTCTAAGATTATTGATAATGATGTTTTACAAATTACGCTGAAACATATTAATCAAATGATTGAGCAAAATAATTTTTGCAATCTTTATCTGTCTATTTTAGGTGAAGAAATTATCTCTTTACATGATAAAATAGATAGAATTTTATCTCAAACTAAATTACAGACAAAGTCTGATTTACTTGAAGAAAATAGTAATAAAAATTTAATTATTAAAACTGCTTCTTCAATTAATTACTCTAAATTTATTATTAAAAAGATCATTTCCATCCAAGAATGGGGAACTTCACCTTTTACAGAAAGAAGCATGACCAATGAGGTCACACACACTACTTACCAGTACAATTACTGAAATTACTTACAAAGTTTTTATAAGACTTTATTGTATCAGCATGCTAAGCATTCTCATACCCGACTAATAAAAATTTGTGAGAATATTAGCAAGAATCAAATTCCTAATTGGCTTTTTACCTGGTGGGGAAATTTTAGAGCATTAGCAGACATTTTGCCTGAAGAGGTTAAAAATCTTTTAGAAGAATATTATATTATTTCTTCAGACTTAAAGTCTCATAATACAAGTGGTAAAACTACTTGTATGTTTTTTGTTCATTCAGGAACCCCATGGGTTTGGAAATGGAAACCAGAGTTCGGTTATACTGAATATGGTACACCTTGTTTATGGAGAATCCATACAACGAGATTTTGGAATAACTTAAATGTTATTACTCCTGGCTCAAATGAGTTACCATTGCAAGAAAATATTATGAGAATTAAATCCAAAATGGAAGAATACAAAAAGAATTCTGTTGACAGAACTTATAGTTCTCTTTCATCATTCTCTGAATACTCCAAGAAGTATTTGGGTATATTTTCAAAGGAAAAAATTATGGATCTTTATATGGACCATATTAAAAATAATTTATTCAAGGATATTGGTGTTTCTGATTCAAAATCAGATGCTTCTATGATTTCTGGATCTGATCTTCAAGATGCTCAGGATCCAAATGAAGATGATCAAGAATTTTCTATTCAAGAAAGTTTTGATCTCTTGAAGGATTCTCTTAAAGGGAAAATAGAAAGAAAGTATTGATGGAATCTTATCCAAATGATTTCTTTTCATCCATTTCAACGGAAGGATGGGTCATTCAACATGGAATAATCCGTTCTAGGATTTTCTACCTCTTGAGTGATACAAGAGGGCTACATTATAATATCTGGAGATCCTTCTGATATTTTCATAGATAATGAAAACAATGTTATTAAGAATAATAATTATCTCAAAATTCTTAAAAAGAAGATCAGAGTTCTGGAAGAATGGATTCCATGGATTGAAGCTTCATATAGAAGAAATGAAGGATGGGTTAATAATTGTCAACAATTGACAGGTTTTAAGGAGACTCTTATGCTCCTGAAAAAGCAAGCTTCTTTGATGGCGATCTAAAGAAGATTTTGACTTAGCACATTTTTGCAAGATGTGACTACAGTTCTCGACAAAATTAAATTTCGTTATTGCTTACATCAGCAGACCAAGTACTGTTCATGAATAGTAAAAACACTATTCACACTTTTTACTATTCACCTTTATTTTATTTTTGGGTTTGAAATCCGGGGTTAATGTCCGCTCTTTCTCCTCTTTTTATAGTCTTGTTTTTTCATTTTGGAGGCACGCTTGAGTTTAGACTCGCCCCCTCTTTCTCTCTCTAAATCTCTCTCTAGTGTGCAACTTTGTAACCTTGTAATATTATTGTTCATAAAACTGGTGACTCTTTAAAGGTATATTGTTATTTAATTTCTGTATTAATTTTTTTTTTTTTTTATGTTGATTGCTGCCTCAATGGTCAGCTAGATTATTTGTATTGAATCATGACCAGACTTAACTATACTCTACTATAATGTGCATTTGGAATTATATTCCTATTTTGATCTGTAATTTGATGTATCAAAAGGTAGAGAGTTTAACTTTAACCCAGGTTTTGAGTTTTCTAGTGATATCATGAGTTAACCATGTGGGCTAGTCTTTTTGCCGTTTTTCCGATAAATTAGCGCAGCGCGTTTGTAATAAATAAAAAAAAATTTTTTTCGGGTTAACTTCATGACTATGGAATTTTCCTTTGCTCCTTCAAATGCCGATAACTTCCTATCAAATTAAGTGTTAGTAAATTGAAGATCCATTAGTGCAGGATCTTATTTGCGATATAGATCTTTGCGCTCATCGCATATATATATATATATATGTAGTACACAAAATTTAAATCCCAAGTGGGGGACCGCCCCTTGCACCTCCCTAGATCCGTCATGCTTGGTGGCTAAGACGGATCCAGAATTCTGTCTTTATTGGTTACCCTATTTCAACGTGTTCCATTGTCTTTATTTAATTATTTGATTGGATGGCATGGCTCTACATGCCCTGATGTGCCCACTAGCTCTCATCCCCAAAGTAATGACGCCAAAACAAGCCCCTCTGGCGTGGGATATTATTTTTTAAAAAAATTTGCACATTAACGACAATAGCCTTTATATGACATTATTATGCTAAATGTCAAGAGCTTCTAGCGTGTTTTCCCTAATTTGGCCCGAATCAACTATATTTTACAAGTTCAATTACTTTTACTATAATCTAATTAATTTTTGCTCATTAATTATTTTGAAACTATGTTGGATTTTTTTACTTAAATTTATACCATGATAAATTTCGAAGTTTTTTTTTTTTTCATATTTTACAAATTAATAAAAAATATTTTTTAGTTTTATAAGAATATCAAATTATAAATTACATTCTGAATTAAAAAAACATAGATAGGTCTTTAATTGATAAAAAATAGTTAGGTAAAAACAAAAACAAAAAGTCACATAATACAAAATATTTTTTTTTTAAATTCACACCTGTTTGGAGACCTTACTATATGATGGGTAACATTTCTATCGTCCAATGAAAGAAGGACACGTGGAGGTGTGACTGTGTATTAAAAGAATTGAAAGACAATTGAATGGGCCAAGACAAAGAAGAGACGAGCTGGACTGGGCCATGAGGCTCAGGGTCCTGGTTGATGAGCCAACTGAAGATGCCTCTAACTAAGGGGGAAGGAAGGCGAAGCCCAATAAAAAAGAGCAAGCTGATGAAATGGGCCCAGAAGGATAACCTGGGCCTGGAGAATAAGAGTCCAGAAGGTTGAGCTATGTAGGGCAAAGGGAGTGAAGGGGATTGGGCCCGGAGAAGCTGGCCCAAGACCAAGGACGACGGTTTTAAAAGTGCATTAGTGGGCTTAAGGATGACTGCTTATGGAATGAAGCATTAATCTGGACCATTGAAAGAGAGGAAATCAACGGTGAAAGGAGCCTGGAGGTTACATGCAAGATACTGGAGGTTCCGAGAAGAGCGGAACCGTTGGATTGAAATCTAGAGCTCAGATTGGGAATCCAGAGAAAAGAGAGAGAAAGACATGGTAGACGTGAGTCAGCTCCGATTATAGGGAGGATTATTGGCAGCACACGATCTGAACGTGGATTGAGTGGAGGAAGAAGAGAAACCTCCAGCAGGAGGGATTTAAATATCCCATCCAGTATCACGAAACACACACACAAGCACATACTTTACTTTGATACTTGAATTCGAGCTATTTGATCTTACTTTGATCTGAGTTTAGAGTGATAACTGACTTGAGCGTCGGAGAGCCCGCGCCGGGACTCCCCCTGCATGTTTTTCAGGTGATTACGTGGCATTGGAGGATTTTCCACTGTCAAAGCTTGAAGTTCTTCAAATTTCAATATCTGAACCCTCGTTGAATTCCAAGTCATATCTCGATCATTTTTTTCCACATCAATATAGCAGGTGAAATTTCTGTTTTAAAAATTTGCAAGAAATTACAGGTTTAAAATATATTTTTTTTGAAAAAGTTTGGAATTTGGAAAATAGAATAACTTATTCGAGAGCTAAAAGTATAATCCAATCAGATAATTTACTTGTAGCTACCTTTATTAGTTGATATTTGATTGGCTGCTATCGTACTCCACTATACACGTGTGGTCCATCATGCAAGTGTACTAATTGACAATTAATTCTAACAACCAGCTGATTCCTTTTGGAGCTTATCCTCCACACGATTTTAACATGTTTTTTAAAAGGATATAGTACTATTTCAACCCATAATAGGTAAATTGCATAAGTGGTTTAATGTGAATTTTTTCATGTTCTTTTTTTATCTTTTTTTTTTCAGAAATGATCCCATTCAATTTTTATTTAACAGCTTTGATCCCAAAAGAATTTTTAAAATACAAATTTGATCCCAAAAATTCATTTATTTTTTGCTTGAAAACAAATCTTCTTCGGAATTTTATTGAGCTTAACCATTATCCCTGCTGTCGGCTGCATTATGTGATTAATTAATTGAAAAGAGAGAGCTAAGAGTAATGGAGCTTTCAAATATTATATTTGTCGAATTTATAAATGGAGCATTTTTAAGTATAAATGAAATAATTAATTTTGTCAAATTAATATTATCACTCAGATTTTTCGATATTTTCTTGGTTATCCTCTTTAAAGCGGTGTCAGAAGAATTTGATGATAACGCTTGGACTACCCAGCAGACAGTCGAGACAACACTGATTTTTCAATGTTGCTAGGTTTCTGCTCTCTTCGTTTCGTTTGGCTCAAAATGTTGATTATTATATATGCTTCATCACAAACAGGAAGGATCCTATTATTAAAGATGGTGTCGTATCATTAAAGGGTGTCCCGTTATTAAAAAAATTAGTTAGGAAAGCATATAATAAGATTGAGATTACCATAAATTCTGTAATTAAAAGATAAATTTATTATATATATATATATATATATATATATATATATATATATATCTCAAAACATATAAATATGTCCTTATTATACATAGAACAACACTCTTGCATGTAACGATAACCATGTGCACTTAAGTTTATACACAACATTTTTGTAATATATGTGATCTCATAATATTCACTATTGTATAAGTAGCTAGTTCATAATATATTCATATTCCAATTTATTTTGAATGTTTAATCTTAGATTAAGTTCATAACAGAAAACAGTCACTTTGTATAAATGATCACTGCAATTCACATATTTGAATCGTCAATTAAAATATATGTAAGTCAAATTAATAACTTCCATTACAGAAAGATAACGACTTTCATAATATGTGAATTACTCCGATCTCAATAGGCTTCATACTCCCTTCTATTCAAAATATAATATGTTTTGACTTTTTAATCATTTATCTATTATATGATATTTTGACTTTATTTCTTTACACTGTCCTTATTTATTACTCTTTCTTTATTTTTTTTGTCACTCCCTCCAATAATTAAGGCATATCATTAAAGATAAATTATTATTAAATAAGGACAATTTTAATATAATTTTTCCTTATTAATAAACGTGCAAAAAGCCAAAAAACATATATTTTGAATAGGTGGGAGTAATATTTAAATGAATAATAACTCGGTTATCAATGTACTAGAGTATGAGAGATTGAAAATAAAATGATTGCCATATCGAGCAATTAATTAAAGAAATGCATGCAGAGTGAAAGCATTGCTGCAATAATTGAAATATGTATATTTCTTTATTTAACACCAGTAACTATCGTGGTCCCTTTATTTCATTATTTAAACACAAGGGAAGATCCAGAAAATAAACATTTGCTACCATTCTATTGGTCAATGCTAGAAGACAAGAATTGCGAGCAAATCTTCTTCGAGATTTAATAGTGTTGCACATTTTTTTAATAGTTTGAAAATTGCACAAAATTTTCTTGTGATTTATTAAATTAAAGAATTTTTGTGAAGGACAAGATATGAAATTGATAAAATAGATAAAATTGTAAACCTTAGATTATAAAAAAAAAAATCCCTTTAATTTAATAAGCAATTTCCAAATCAAGGATATTAACTTGTTTTCAATTTTTTGTTAGGGATGACCAAATCCCACGATCCCCGTTGTTGAATAATAAATCGTGTCGATTAACCCGCTTAATTTCGAATATAATAATCATGCATTTTTTTTTAGGGTCCGATGACCCATCCAAATACCCATCGGATCCGGGAGTTCTTGCATGATCCAGAAAGCTTCCGGACATCTTTATACCAATCCGAAGACATGCTATACCAATCCATTTCATGCTTGCAAGTCTTTATAAAAGGAAGAAAAAAAAGAAAGAAGAAAGGTTAGGAAAATAATCCCGGAAAAAGTAGCTTCACAAAATCCACAGAGAGGTGAGGAACCGAAAAATTAGAGTGTTTATTCACATATCACGAAACCACAGAACTCGTTTTATCTAATGCATCGATTCATCTTCATAAGATGTATCAAGAAAAACCGATGTAAAGCTCGTAATACTATATCTGGCTTGGTATGCCCGGAGTAGTCATTTCTTGGCCAATGGGTCAACAAATCCATCTTATTCTTGTTTATTTTACACGTATATGTTTTTGTTTTGCGAGTTGTAATCAAATTAGCCACATAATATTCATCAACCAAAGCGACTTCGTGACAATTGGCGCTTAGAAGGAGGGTCTGATAGGAAAATTAAATCGAAAACATCGTTGAATTTTGAATCGAATCAAAAAACCCAACCCCACGAACCCACTAGTTAGCGAGAAAAAAAAGAAATAAAATGCCTCAATCTAGGAACACACAAGCGGAGAGGTCGGAACAAAAGCCGACCATATAGTGATAAGAGGCCCGTCGACCTCGTAAAAATCGGTGGAGACCTATTAACCTTGGGGATATAGCCAATGATCCGTGGCCCTTTACAAAAGCCATCACTTTCTTGTTGCGACCTGAAAGAGAGGCGAAAAAAAGAATGGCGAAGTTAGAGGCTCAGCGGGAAGAGCAACACTTTTCGTACACAGCCGAGAGCAAGCTAAAAAAAAAAGCCATGAGGACCCGATAAAAAAAAAGATGATCGTCGGATGTGAAACGACCTCAAAATTCTAGACCATCCAGGCGTTTGGGCGTTTGAGGCTCTCCATAAAGACCGAATCGGCAATAATAGGCGGCGAGGTCGAAAAAAGACATCAATAGAGATGCCGCAGCATTCGGATCTTCAAAACATCCATCACCGAACAAAAATCGTGGGGAACAAAATTTATCTATCCATCACCGATTGGGTAGTCAGGACAAACTTGGAGGGGGGAGCCCCATCACGAGCATGATCGAGATCCTCGTGATGGGAAAACGACCCCCTAAGTCTATAAGTCCCTTAAAATTTGCGGAAATGCAAAAAGCCATCGAGGATTCTGGGGCCCGATCTGGCGCGACTAAGGCCACCCTCGAGCGAGCACCGTACCTTGCTACCGCCATTATCACCCGGCGATCATGGCGGCGAAGTCTGAAGAAATCGCAAGAGCAGGCCCCGATTCCATTTTAAAGATCTTTGAGTCGGATCCTCGTTATCCGTCTCAACAAATATTCAGGACTTTATGATCGCGATGGGGAGACTCTGGGCGCTGACGCATCTGCGGTCATTCCCATGACTTTGGGTGATCCGGGCACATAGGTGGTTTACAACTTTACCGCTCGTCCATCCGCGTCTTTCGCACAAATGGGGCGGCAATTTTTTTGTCCCCTTTTCATCCATGTGTGCTTTCGCCTGCTTGCAAAAACAAAAGGTTGGCGCCGCTTTTCCCAACTAAAAGGTGAGTCGTCGGTCGATCATACATAGAAAGATTTGATAAATGTTTGTATGATGGAGCCCAGTTGAAGGATGTTAAGATCCTCGCGGTGGTGGGAAGGCGACTTTAAATCTGAGACATGTGGAAGGCCATGCATCAAGATTGGCGAACTTCATACCACGAGTTTAGAAAGCGGCGGCTAAAATCATAGCCATGCAAGATTTGCTCGCCTAATCCTGAATTGAGGACGAGGAGCCTATCGCTAGGAAAGTTTTTGAAAAGAAACGGCGAGCGAAGAAGTCTGAGACCCTAGCCTCCTTCAAACCTTTTGAAGAAAAGCGAAGCAAATGCCTACGAAGTCTCTTGGGCGTTTAAATGAAAACTATCTTTAATCAAATTAAAGATCGGGACATATTGGAAGACGAGCCAAGAAGAATTGTAATGGATAAAGCGTCGACTTAACGCTTCCAAATCTTGTAATTATCACGAGTACATCCGGGCGCAATCTGAGGAAAATTGCGCGATTTACTCGCCAACTTTGGAAGCTATATGAAGAGAATCGCTTTCCCGTTCTTAAAAAGCTGCGAACGAGGGATTATGGATTCGCAAAAGTAGAAAGATCGAAGGGAAGCGAAAGGCCGAACAAACATTTGTGATGATCCAGAAAGAGTCATTGTAAAGAGATGTCTGAAACGTCCGCGCAGGCCCTCCTATGGGAAGAGGTCGAGAAAGCGAAATCCACATGATACGTCGTCGAATATGGTCACGTGGGTGGATGTTACCGGTATAACGTTATCTACCGAGCATAAAAAGATGGAGAGAGAGAGATCGGAGACATCCATCGGTGAAGATTAGGCGAGCACATCATCAGTTCCCGCACCTACTTCCCAAAATCATTTTTTTCGGAGACCGATCTCAGCGGGTTATAACTCCCCACAATGACTCCTTAACCATCGATTGCTTTCGTCTCCTTGGGTTGAAGGTACATCGCCTCTTAGTTGATCTTTGGAGCTTATCACGAACATTTTGTTCGTCAATACCGCTTCGCCCGGATGGAAAAACAAGTTGAGGGGATTTGGCGGTTATATTGAACCATGTAATCATACTATAATGGGTTTTGGGGAATCGTAACCCGACCCTTATGGTATGATTAGGTTAAAATAGTTAGAATCAATCAACTTTGAATCCGGACATTAGGCGAACTAGAATGTTAGATTTTGTAATCGTCGATGTTCGATCCAACTTATAACGGGTTTCTAGGTCCCTTTTATTCGAGAATTCAAAAGCGGCTGTTCACGTATTCTTCTTGTGTTAAATTTCCAACCTGAAGATGGAACAAGTAAGCGTAATAGGAGATCGGAAAAAAGCGAGATTGTTTTGCTATCGTGTGTACGAGAAAAAACAAAGCATCGTCGATATGATGGAACGAACACGGGGGAGATTGATAAAAGGCCAGAGCAAATATCTCGCAGAAAGATCTTCAAGCGAACATAAGTTCGGCGAAGCTTAACCATTCGTCGACACGAGCACAAAAGTATGAACATAAACCGGAGACAACTAATTCCCACGATCTCTAGATCAAATGAATATTGATCGGCGAGCAATCGGACCTAGAACCTCGCATAGGTTTTGAACCCATGGAAGTTGATGATGAGCCAGGGGGTCCGTCCAAGACCCTCGTGGAAGCAAAAAAAAGCAACCACCCTGTTGAACAAGCTGGAGCCAATCAATATCGACGAAACGGACTGAGAGTTAGAAGTGTTCGTTGGTTTGATTACTGAACGATCCGAGCGAAATAATTACTTAGCCTTCAAGCAAATTTAGATGTGTTAGCATGGTCACCCGCGAGGACATGGTTGGAATAGATCGAGCATGCACCGCCACTCCCTCAACCTTGATCCAATACAAGCTCGGTTGTCCAAAAAAGCGAAAAGTTTAGTAAGGAAAAATATCGCGGCGATGAATAATGAAATCAAAAAGGCTCGACAACAAAGCCGATCAAGAGGTAAAATGCCCAAGATGGCTTGCGAACCACATGCTCAGATTAAATAAATCAATGGATCTTGGAGTATGTATTGATTTCAGCATTTGAATAAGGCATGTGCAAAAGATAATTTTCGATGCCACATTGATTATTTGGTTGATGTCTGGCCCCCGCGAACTCGTGACATTTATGGATCGTTAAGCTAGTTATCACCAAATCTGGATGCATCCGGACGATCAAAAAATCGACGTTCTGCGATTAAAAGAACATGTCTTTGTTGGCCCGGCGCATGCCATTCGGATTAAAGAATCGCCGGACAGCGTATCAGCGTTTAGTGAACAAAATGTTAAAGCGAACACATCGGTAGAACAATTGAGGTATATATCGATGATATTGTGGTAAAAAGCGAACATAAGGAGACCACATCACCCACCTCGCACAAGCGTTTGATATCTTTCGAGGAAGTATAATATGAAGTTAAATCCCAAATCGACTTTAGGATTCATTGGAAATTCCTCGGACATATGGTTAGTCAGCGGGGGATTGATCTTGAACCGCGTCAAAGATTCAAGCCATGCTCGATATCAAGCCCCGAAATTTGAAAGAGGTCAAAAGTTAATCCTGACGATTAGCCTCCGTGAGCGGTTTATTTCCTGAGCGGGGACAAATGTAAACCTTTCTTTGATGCATTAAAGAAGGGAAATTTCGATGGACGAGCATTGCCAAAATGCATTTGAATCATTAAAAGCGGCGCGCCTTGCGGGATACTTAGAACCTTTATGGCTAAGCCTATCGAACGAACAACTCTATCGTATCTTTGCTGCGTCCAGAACATCGCGATCGATCTTTGTGCTCAAATGCAGGCGAAGGGACCACACATTTGCCCATTTATTATGTTGTAAGTCTTTAAAAAGAAGCTGAACTCCGGTATCCTCCCTTTGGAAAAAATTAGCATCGTACCGTAATGAGTGTCATGCGAAAGTGCGACCATATTTTTTGACCACTCGGTTGAGATATTAGTTGCATTTTCCATTGCGCCAAGTCCTCCACCGACCCGGATACTTGGGCGATTTAACCAAATGGGCGGTGGAGTTAGGATGATCGGCGTTCGTTAAGCTCGCCACGAAACGGCGATGAAGAAGGCAGTATGGCGATTTCATGGTTGAGTTGACATATCCACAAATTCCTAAAAAATTGTCGATCAACCATGGCACGTGTATGTTGATGGTTCATCAACAAGTTCAAAAGCCGGGAGCGGCGTAGTTCTCATCCCATTGACCGAATAGCGTTTATGACCATCGATTTGATTTCAGTACAAATAATGAAATTTGAATATGAAGCTTTGATCATTTGGACTCTGAGATGGCAATGACAATAGAATTGGTGATGATCTATAGCGATTCTCGGATAATCGTTTATCAAGTAGCATTATATGAGGCTCGAAATGAACAAATGGCACAATATCGACAAGCAAAAGAGTTGCTCGAGCATTTTGACCAAGTTTTCATTGAACAATTACCACGATTGGGTAATTCATTCGGCGATGCTTTGTACGCTGGCAACGGCGAAGGAGGTAGCGAACACAAACCGGACATTGTAGTGTCCACGGCTATCATCATCGGTTCCCGATTACGATCGCCCAAAATAACAATGACAAGCTTGGATGACTCAATAATGAGTTTCTTTACAAAGGACTTCTCCGCGAGAATAGGGCACTGACTACTCGCCTCGGGTTATAGTGCCTTTCGATATACTATTATAGGCGAGCATTTGTACAAAAAAGCTTCCACCGAGCTTCCTTACGAAGTGTATCACTCTGACGAAGGACATGTCTTACTGCAACAAATCCGTGGCGGTGTATCGCGGAAATCCTCTGGTGGGCTTAGCGACCCTCAAAAAGGATTATTTCGCGTATGCTCGCGAGTGTCATCGGTGCGGAAATCATACTCCTCATTATTCACCCAGCACGAAGAATTGGTGTCGGGTTTATAGCCCGTGGCCTTTTGCGAATGGGGATCGATTTGATTGGCCCATTTCCTCTTTTGGCACATCGGGGAGTTAGATATCTTTGTGGTGGCGTTGATTATTATACTAAATGGGCGGAAATGAGGCCATTGTTAAGATCACCGAACAAAGGATGTGGAACTTTGTTTGGAAAAAGCATCATCTGTCGATTTGAGGCTTCCGATCATTGGTCATGATAACGACAAACAATTCGATGGAAGTGAATTGAGACAAAATTGTGCTTTCGTGGGGCATAAAAAAGCACTACTCAACTCCATATTATCCCCGGTCAAGCAGTCGAGTTGAGCCAGATTAATAAAATTATCAAGCATACCACCGAACTTGAATTCCAATTCGAGGAGGATGAATTTGAGAATTGCACGAAATATTATGGGCTTATTGAACAACTTTCGAGAACATCAAGCTGCGGAGACCCTTTTGCTTTAGTTTGGTAAAGGTATTATACCCGAAAATCAAAATTCAAGTCATCGAACAATGACTTTTGGGAGAGCATATTAATGACCCGGTAGCTCATTCTGAATTGACACTGTTGGAAGAAAAGAAGAATGAATTTGATTTCAAAATCTATGTACAAAAAAGATCGGAAAAAAGTTTTATAATTCCAAAAAGTCGAATCTTGTGAGGAGTTCAATGTGGGCGTTGTTTTTTAAAAGCGTCGATGGGGTACCCGTGGTGTGTTCGATCGAGCATGGGAAGGTCCTTTTCGAGTCGCGAAGCGTTTACCAAGCGGGCGTATGACTTGGAGGACTGAATGGAATCCCGTTTATCTTTACTCGTGGAGCGTCAAATTTGAAAAAATATTATCAATAAAAGCGAGTATAATGTCGGCGAACAAAGTTAAAAGCGACTAAAGCGAGCATATTGTTGGCGAACACAATCAGCCCGTTGGTTCCAACAGTGGGGCGACCGTAAAAGAAGAATATGTTAATTTCGATGCATATCTTGAAAAAATCTTTGGGCCGGCACTATTGAGCGGGGAATCGTAGCCGAGCGAGTTGTCGATAGAAGATGCGTGTCGGGCGAGAGTTGACAAGTGGTGGCAGCCATGCGAGGATGAGTTAATTTTTTGAGCAAGGAAGAGGCATCCAAAAAGCGAGCAGATGTAAAAAGGAGAGCAAAAAATAAAGAAGAGCTAGCACCGGTATCTATGCGGCACTAGCTTGGGGCAGTTCTATAAATAGGGCATACTTATTAATAAAGCGGGGAAAAAGAAAAAAAGATGAAGAAAAAAAAGGAAAAATCTGCGATTCTCGAAGGGAAGATGGTTTAGTATGCCCCAGGGCGTAGAATCGACTCGTTTGGCGTCATTTAAATTTGAATCGAGCATCTGTCGGAATCTGAGTCTTTTACCCCCATATTCATTCTGGCCTTGGTTGAAGCCGTTCTGGGACTCAGATGCTCGGAAGAGTCATAGTTGCCCTTTCGCGTTACTCAGCTAACTTTGCCTTGATGACAAAGCCCGTGAGTCTGTGCATCCCAAAATCTCCTCCCAGAGGGGGGATGTCATAGTGTCCGCCCAAAATAAGATCTCACCCGTTGATGCTCGGGCATCTGGAGACGAATGGTGCGAGCTGAAAGTTTTCTACAGCACCTATTTTAAGCGGCGAGAATGCAGCGCGTACATGCGTGCATCTTGCAGCGGCGCCGCATAACTACAACTTGTCGGGGGAGGACAAAGTTGATCTTCTTCTTTACTGAGCATGTTACAAAAAGAAAAAAAGGGTAAGAAGCGACTGATGTGTACCACATCCTTGTCAACATCAATTCATGCGGACAAGGTGAGGCGGTTCGTGTCTACTCAAGACAAGGTTTAGATTTAAAACCACGAGTGCGATAACAATAGTTGTGTAATAGATAGTCTTAACCTTGGTATGAGCGATGTAATAGAATACAAAGTGGCTGCAAAAAAAGAAAAAAAGAAAGATATATGTACTTTTGTTCATGAAAGAGCTTTGTTCGCCTATTTGAGGTCGCACTCTGTTTGAATGACCGAACAAAAGACTTAACGGTTTTAAAGGCGTCTAGAAAACACACCGATTTAATTGTCGATTTATTCTTACAAAGAAAAAGCGGTGATGGTACCAAGAATACATAGCATCATTTAAGACATAGATACCAGAAGTATCTACGGTGACGAAAAAGTGGTCGTTGTTTAAATAAGTACGCCCGAAAGTAATGGGTAAGATCGACTTAAATAAGATTTTGACGCGACCAAGAAAGTGGTTCATAAAGTAACCCATCTGTCAGACGAATAAAGACGACTAACCGATTGGCAGAACGTCAATAAGATAATCAAACCGAAGAAGTCGTGAATGCATAGTAAACCCAATGTTCGTAATTCATTCAAAGTAAAAAGGCAAAATCGAAAGGCTAACGTGTTAACAAAGCAAATATCGCTAACAAGACAATATTCATCCTCAACAAATGAAATAAGCAACAGCTTCAAGATATGTAATCCATTCGCTCAATTGAAAAATGTT